>PISX010001165.1:0-210917 GCA_004024625.1 Mellivora capensis | reverse complement strand
ACTGGTTTATATAGTTAATGAAGATATGAAAATTATATCAATTCATCATGTTTCAAAACAATTCAGAAAAGAACAATTTCTAACTTTTACAAACTGACATGATCACATCTATTGAACAGCAAATTACTTTCCGAATCAAAATATAATTTGAGGGGCACCTGGGTGGCTCAGGTCAGTTAAGCAGCCAACTCCTGATTTCGACTCAGGTCTTGATCTCAGGATCATGAGATGGAGCCCCATGATGGGGTCCATGCTCAGCTTGAGTCTGCTGGAGATTCTCTGCCTCTCCTTCTCCCCTCCCATCACTTCTGTTTTCTCTCTCTCAAATAAAATCTATTATATATATATATATATATATATATATATATATATATATATATATAAAATTTGAAGTTTGACAGGAAATTTCCAAGTTCTCAAATCTTTTGGTCTTAACTGAAAGGTTCTTTTTTTTTTTTTTTTTAAGATTTTATTTGACAGAGAGAGAGAGAAATCACAAGTAGGCGGAGGGGCAGGGAGAGAGAGAAGCAGGCTCCCAGGACCCTGGGATCATGACCTGAGCCAAAGGCAGATGCTTAACCAACTGACCACCCAGGGGCCCCATTTTTAAATTCCTTTCAACCTTCAGATTTTGTAGTTCTTTGCAACTATGTGTTTTATTCATCTAATATGACATACTGCCTTGCACTGCTAATTAATTTTTAAATATTTGACTGTCTCCCCAATCAGATTGACGGAGATCAGAAAATGTCTCAATACTGCTCTTTCTGCTATAGGGGTTTAATTTTGGGGAGAACATATATAATAAAAATTCAATATAAATGAAAACATACCAGATTAAACAGGTTCAGTAGCACCTTAGCCCTCCATGTTTCTGATGTGTTCTTAAGAGTAAATAAGTTAAGACACCCCTCCCATCCTGCCCTTCTACGCCATAGCATTAAGGGAGAGGAATAGGGCTGGAAGTCACCCTCTTTTCAGGGACAGAAGCAGAAAGCAAACACCATAAAAAGAAAGTGTAGTCTAAGGTAGGACAGACTGATGTCATTCGCATCCTGTTGGTTCAAATAAGGCTTGACTCAGCACTTGTGACTTTTGTCAAAGAAAGGCATCAATTAAGGGGGTTAATAAACTTTCTAATAAGCTTTTCATAAGGATTAAATGCAGAACGACTATCTGCAAAGCACCTGGCAAGGTAAGCACTATGTAAGTAGATGAAAACAGCCTGGAGAGTCTCCCCAAAATTATTACTTGTGCCAAAATCCATACCTTCATAAGCGATCCTTCATGCCCATCGTTTATCTGCCCTCACTTTTTTCTTCTCTTTAATCATTTTCTGTAACTTCCTGGGTTTTTGTCCTCAAGCTTAGCTCTTATTTCTAACTGATCTTCAGAATTGCTAATATGAGTTTTGCCTTTTATATTGACTGAGTGGTTTTCATACCTCATTGAGAAAAATGAATGGTTGTTTCTAAGGGTTTTTTTCATTAAGTAAATCTATTGCATGGAAAATATTTTTTTTTTTCTTAAAGATTTTATTTATTTATTTGACAGATAGCGATCACAAGTAGGCGGAGAGAGAGGAGGAAGCAGGCTCCCTGCTGAGCAGAGAGCCGGATGTGGGGCTCAATCCCAGGAGCCTGGGATCATGACTCGAACAGAAGGCAGAGGCTTTAACCCACTGAGCCACCCAGGCACCCCGGAAAATATTTTTCTTTCAAGTCTTAGCAACTTTTATCCATGATATAATATTTTCCCATAAACCCTATTACCCATTTTTTCCCTTTGATCCTGTTGGCTTATTCTTTTCTTCTTTTTTTAAGATTTATTTGAGAGAGAACGCACACACACAAGCAGGCAATAGGGGCAGATAAAGAGAGAATCTTAAGCAAACTCCCTGCTGAGCACAGCCTGCATGGGGCTCGATCCCAAGACCCTGAGATCATGACCTAAGCTGAAATCAAGAGTCAGTGTGCTTAACTGACTGAGCCACATAAGTTCTCCTGTTGGCTTATTCTTTAAACATTACTGGTTGTTACAGGATGTCTGTTGTCCAGATACTGAAGAGTTGTTTTTGACTCTGAACCCTAGAGATCTGAATTAACACAGAAAAGAACTAGCAAGATAGAGCTCTTTTCCTGTCTTTCATATATTAAAACAAGTAATAATTAAACCCCATACTGGAACCTGGGGGCAAAGGCTGGTAAAATCAATGGAAAGGTTACTCAAGGGCAGAGACCAGGCACACAGAAAAGGAAAAGCAGGAAAAAGCAAGACAGTATTCAAACCTGCAAGTGGATGTAAAATGAAAAATGAAAAAAGCCAGTCAGTGGTTAAGAAGCACTGCACAAACAAGAGGAGGCCCCATATGGCTCCTGGCTGGGTGTGCACATGGGAGCCGTCCACCTCTTCATTACATCTGAGATTCCAAGTAGAGCCTAGGATCAGCTGGTCTCAGCTCTCCTTCTTGCTGCTGCCACTAGATGGCTTCATAGTGACTTTGAAGAGATTTCAGATGATAGAGTAATTAAATCTTTTTAGGCAAGGTTGTTACTCTGATTTTACATTTAAAAAACTCCATCTCCAACAGGTTAAGATTTGCCCAAAGTCATTTGATAATCTTTTGATTATAAATCTATTGCCATTTTACCACCTAATTTCTTCTCCTGATTTATGCACAATAAGAAGAATTATAAAAGATAGGAAGGCAGGCATTTTACATATCAAGGTATATGCAACCCTGAACAAAACACTCCTCAAAAGTACTTCCTTTAGTTAACACTGCCAGAATTTTTTTTTCCTTATTAACATGAAAAAAATGTCAGGGAAAATAAACTGCAGATGATACTAATGTATATATGTATATATATGTATATATATGTATCATATATATACTAAATGTGCTAACCATATATAACATTTTTCATATTTTTGTATTTTAACACATTAATTGTTCACTTGAAAAATACTTCCAGAAATAAAATTATATTTTATTCTTACAAGAACAAATAGAATTTTTAAAAACTGTAACATGCAAATGATTATGTATCTGTGTACCACATTACCCATCAGTTTTCAAAACATCTGGGATAGCATCCTAAAGTAAACAATGTTCATAAGACCATCTGGACAAAACTGCAGGCAAAAAAAAAAAGCATAAACATATGGAAAAACAGATTTTACCCTTCCCTTCAGCAGTAAGGGATGACAAATGTCGAACCTAGATATATCCACGCTTCACTGTGCGATGCTTTTCAGCACCACCTGGCTCTCCATGCAGAGCCACCAAATATGGACAGCGCTGCCAGAAAGAACATAGCCACAGGGCAATCGCAATAAAAACAGTTTATGTCATGGTTAAATAGCCACTTCACACAAGTGGCAAGGGTCTGTTTATTGACTTTTACATGTAAGTCTGTGAGAACATATTCACAATTATGCTGTTGGACTTAAATATTACATAGATCAGATAATTTAACTAGAAAATAAAGTGACATTTTTCTAAGAACTATTTAAATGTACTTAATTTTTTTTTAAAGATTTATTTATTTGAGAGAAAGAGTGTGTGAGTGCTGGGGGTGGGTGCAGAGAGAGAGAGGGAGAGAATCTCAATCAGATTCCCTGCTGAGAGCATAGCATTGACACGGGGCTTGGGGCTCCATCCCAGAACCCTGGGATAATGACCTAAGCTGAAATCAAGAGTCAGACACTTAAAGGAGCTACCCAGGCACCCCTAAATGTGTTTTAAAGTGCAAGTTTTTTGTTTTACTAAACAGCACGTTTATAAAATGTAACAATCAAATACAACTGATTCATTAAATTTCTGTTATCTCAGGCACTCTATGAACCACTATGTGTGTTTATATTTGATTGCTTATGATTGATGAGTGTAAAGACTGATATACAGAGAACATAGCAAACATAAAGATACTGAACCTCAGATTCATAACATCTTAGCAAACTTTTAGAAATTAAGTATACATGTACATTTGCTCACTAAGAAAGTATCAGCTGGGAATTTAAGATTCCAGGTGCCTGGATGGCTCTGTCATTATGCATCTGACTCTGCCCCTGACCCCTCAAATAAATTTTAAATAAAACAAAGGTATCTGAATTAGTTTCTCAATAATTTGACATACTGACATATGTGTGTGTTTTAATAAAGAGCAATGCATTATTAATGAGGAATGGTTACTGATCATTTTGTTTATAGAAACAACAATGCTTTCTCAATCTGGCAGGGATTTCAGGTCATTCTCATTTTACGAACTCTTCCTTTATAAACGCAGAACTAAATGCACTAAGGACTGAACTTCAAGATGTTCTGAAGTATAGTATAATTAAAAGGGTAAGGCTGGGGACGCCTAGGTGGCTCAGTGGGTTAAAGCCTCTGCTTTCAGCTCAGGTCATGATCTCAGGGTCCTGGGATGGAGCCCCAAATTGGGCTCTCTGCTCAGCAGGGAGTCTGCTTCCCTCTCTCTCTCTCTCTCTCTCTCTCTCTGCCTGCCTCTCTGCCTACTTGTGATCTGTCAAATAAATAAAATCTTTAAAAAAAAAAAAAAGGATTAGGCTGTTACAGCAATAACAAAAAAGACAAACTATACAAAATTTGATTACCAACGATTTATTTTGTTCTCAACTTTTACCTGAACCTATGAAATGCCCATAATTAGAAAGATCCATCAAAGATTCTCAGGGTTACAAGGTTATTACATCAAAAGGGATTTACTCTAGCTCACCCTCCTTATCTTTTTATATTACCAACACTGTCATCAGATATTGTACTTTCGTAATAAGATAAACATAGACCCAGAAAGCTTCAGGCATTCCAGATAAAAAAAAAAAAAGCTCTTTTAGATCTCTGTCGTTTCCCTTTAAGCCTAGAATCTGAGTACTCAAAGAGTTTCTGGTTAACTGAATAGACCTGATAGGTTCTATAGATACTTCAGGTCTTGCAAGATAGAAAACTGGGTGATTACAGAACTAGAAAAGAAGAGACATTTTTTTTCTTCAACGACTTGGTTAAGACTATCTAAAAAGTAATCTTATGTAGCTCAAATTTTCCTATCACAAACATGACCCCAATACAAAGTTCCTATGATTTTTTAAATCAAATTTAGAAATATCAAATCAGACATATACTAAAAAGTAATGTGCAAGAAATTGTAGGTGAGTATCTTTATAATCGCAGAGTACAGAAGTCTTTCAAAGCATGGCCCAAAAGACTGAAAAATCTTTACAGGAAAGACTGATGGATCTGGTAATGACGACATTTAAAACTTCAAACTTCAGGGGTGCCTGGGTGGCCCAGTGGGTTAAAGCCTCTGCCTTCCGCTCAGGTCATGATCCCAGGACTCCCGGGGTCCTGGGATTGAGCCCGGCATTGGGCTCTCTGCTCAGCAGGGAGCCTTCTTCCTCCCCTCTCTCTCTGCCTGCCTATCTGCCTACTTGTGGTCTCTGTCTGTCAAATAAATAAATAAAATCTTTAAAAAAAAAAAAAAACTTCAAACTTCATTATTGCCAAAAAAATAAAACCCCTAAAAACTGTAAACAAAGCTAAATACGGGAAAATAGGGATTCTTGTCAACTATACCCTCTGTGTAATCTTTCTGGAAGGAAGCATAATAACAGTCATCAAAATTTAAGGTGTGTTTCTCAACTGTCCAAATTCCAAAAAAAAAACTACCTACAGAAATAGAGAGCAAGTACAAAGAGATGCAGCTTTCATGGGAGAAAACTGAAAACAGTGACTAGTAAATTTGTTGCCAAGCAATATTTTTTTCTGTTATTACCATTTTATTGTAATTTAATACATTTCCCTGGTATTTAATTCAAGTGGAATTTGAACATAATGTATTATTTGCCTCAGGAGTACAGGTCTGTAAATCAACAGCCTTACACAATTCACAGCGCTCACCAAAGCACATACCCTCCCCAATGTCATCACCCAGCCACCCCATCCCTCCCACTCCCCTCTACTCCAGCAACCCTCAGTTTGTTTCCTGAGATTAAGAGTCTCTTATGGTTTGTCTCCCTCTCTGGTTTCATCTTGTTTCATTTTCCCCTCCCTTTCCCTCTGATCCTGTCTGGTTTCTCAAATTCCTCATATCAGTGAGATCATACAATAACTGTCTTTCCCTATTTCACTTAGCGTAATACCCGTAGTTCCACCCACATCTTTGCAAACTGTTGCCAAGCAATATTAAATGTCTACCTTTTCTTAAAGTTATAAATATTTTTAAATTACTTTGGTGATTTGTAATTACTTTGGGTAAACCAAAAAGGGAACACTGGTGATTCCGGAGTTTCCCACAAGCACAGGGAAGGTAAACTTATTTTGTAATTTGCTTCTTTAAAGAAAGAGTTTGAGAGCATTATTTTATCTGATAATTGTCCCCACTGTAGAGATGATGATGAAATTAAGGCACACAGTTTTTAGTGACAGGAGATTCAAACCCAGGCAGTATGGCTTCAGAATCCACAAACTTAACCACTATGATCTACTATCTGTCTGGGTAACAATGGATTATAAGGTTAATAAGTTGATAACTTAAGACATTTAGGAAATGCTAGTGGTGATATGAAAGAAAAGGCCACTACTCTTTAGCAAAGGTTGGATGTAATCAATTGCCAGATGTCTTTGGTGTGAATTTATACCTTTATTAAGTTTAAAGCAGCCCCTCTCAAAGGGTTCCTAAAAAGAATTAAGCCCTAATGGGCTAGGCACTCACTGTATACAATTAACTTCTCCCTATGTATTCACAAAGGAACTAGTTAGTGCTGTCTTTGAGAGAACTGAGAAAATAGTCACTCAGATAATTTCGTGTCCTGTAGTTTGGCTGGAGAGCTGTGGATTTTTATCCCTACGGGTAACAGTAAGTTATTTTTAAATGCCCAATATCTTATTGTCCCTAACCCCTTTTACAAAGGGAAGTTAACTACTTTTAGTACTTATTTTTGAAAATTCAAATAAATTTATGAGGTGTTTGATGGTCACTTTATAGCAAAACAAAATGTATTCCTTTTATACAAAAAGCTATAAAGTACTACATCATATTCAAATTGTTACTATAAAAGGGCACAATATTATTTATCCTCAGATACATTATTTCAGATCTCAAACTTGCCAAAAAAAAAAAAAGATACAGCGAACTTATTCCTAATAAAACCGAAAGAACCAACATAACTTGTGTCTTTTTATACCAAAAGCATAAGCTTAATGAAATTAACAGAATATATTTCAAGCCCTCTTTAAGCTCTTTGAAAGTGGCATCCCCCCAGTATTAAAAATTATGGGCCAAAATTACTCAGAAAACAATACGGGATTGTCAATCATCCATCTAGTTCACAAAAAGCAAATCAATATTCAGTGCTTTTAGTTCATCAGGAATACCTATATTCATTAAGTATTTGTAGAATATTTACAAAACATTTACAAGACTATCAAAGTGACATATCTCATGAGCCTTAAGAGAACAGTGACCCACTTTTTAATAATACATATTTCTTGGTTTTCACAATAAAGTTTTCTTGCTTTTTAAAAAATTTTATCTTATATGTGACCTTATTATATGGGGATTTTACTTGTTTTCAATTTTCTGGTATGTGTTTGAGGGGGAGGTGTAGACAGATTTTTTTTTTTTTTTTTTTTAAGCAAATCCTAGCATCAGATGTGAAATCTACACAGCTGTAAGCATTCTTCTGGGAACCTGCACTGGGGTTTCCTCAACTGCCTAATGCAATTACCTAAACCAGTCATGTTGTATTAATGTAATTTGCCCATTTCTACAGCTGAAAAGTTTAATCTTTGAAGAATTAAAAGAAAAAACTTGCCTGCCCTGCTACTCCTATACTTTGGAACCAAATAATAATTACTTCACCTGTCTATTTTCAAAATTCCACTAACTCTTAGTGAACCATTAGCCTCAGAAAATCTTCAGTCATATAATAAATTGATACTGCCACGTGACTGAGTAGGCATATATATATATAAAGGCATTTCTGCCTCTCTCCATGTTACTGTTAGTGATTTTTCTAAAATACAAAACTAATTATTCACTTCTCCACTTAAAATCCATTAGTGGTTCCTAACTGCCTACAGAATATACTCTAAACTTACAAGGCCCTTCAATATCTGTTTCTACCTACATCTAGTCTAACCCTCTCACCACCCCCAGCATCAAAAAACTCAACCTACAGCTCTACAGAATTCCCTGAACAAATCAAGCTCCCTCATCAATGAGCTATTTCCTCCACCTGAACACACACCCCTTTCCTCTTTGTCTACCTAATTTCTACATATCCTTCAGCTCCTGGCTCTGAAGGCTCTTGCTCTAGGGGCACCTGGGTGGCTCAGCCTGTTAAGCATCTGACTTTGGCTCAGGTCATGATCTCAGGATCCTGGGATCAAGCCCTTGCTCAGTGGGGAGTTTGCTTCTCCTTCTCCCCCCCCCCCCCCCGCCCCCGCCAACCCTGCTCATGCACCCACTAGAGCTCTCTTGCGATAAGTAAAACTAAAAAAAAAAAAAAAAAAGCTCTGGCTCGAAATAAAAATATCCAGCCTAGGGCGCCTGGGTGGCTCAGTGGGTTAAAGCCTCTGCCTTCGGCTCAGGTCATGATCCCAGGGTCCTGGGATTGAGCCCCACATCGGGCTCCCTACTGGCTTCCTCCTCTCTCTCTGCCTGCCTGGGGTTTCCTCAACTGCCTAATGCAATTAGTGTAATTTGGCAATATCCCTCACTTGACCAGAAGATCGATAATAGCAGAAACAGAAATAGATCTGTTTCATTCACTATTGTATCTCCAATATCTAGCACAGCATCCGGCACAAGGTAGAAGCTCAAGTATATTAAAAACTGAATGAATAAGATAATTTTGAGATTAATAGGGCTTTTTTGGTGAAAATGCAAAGCTTTTCCTACTTCTTCAGTAAAAACTCATCACATGCTAGCTCAGTTCAATTCAGCAAGTATTTACTGCGTAGCCACACTGAGAATCAAAGAGAATATAAGCCAGGGTATAATCCTCAAGGAACGTGCAGTTTCATAGAAAGACACACATAGTGTGTGATGAACATTAAGGAGGGCACGTGATGTAAGGAGCAGAGGGTATTATATAAGACTGAGGAATCACTGAACTCTACCTCTGAAACCAATAATACATCACATGTTAATTAACTGAATTTAAATTCAAAAAAAATTTTTTTTAAAAAGACACATATACAGGAAAACTAAACACCACAAAACCTTGTGTTATTAGATTCTGAAGTATGCTGCACAGAAGTAGGAAAGATAAAAGACTGGGACAGTGTCCTTAAAGTAGGATGTGAGCTGAAACTCAGGGCAAATAAGGTTGAAGACAGAAAATACAGACAGAAATATGCTAGTTCAGCAGTTCTAAAAGTGGATCTGAAGACACCCTCCTCCTTTCCCTGGTCCATAAGGTCAAAAGTATTTTCATGGTAAGTGTAGGACATTATTTGGTTTTTTTCCCTTCCATTCATTCTCAGTTATATAATGCAGTTTTCTAGAGACTAAACACCATGGTATCACAGACTGAATACAGAAGTAGTTAGGAGAATGCAACTATTTTTATTAAGCTAGACACTAAGGAGCTTTACAAAAATGTAAAATAATGCCATTTATTAAGTTTGTGTTGTTTTACAAAAAAGTTATCTTTCCTTAAAACATGATTTGTGTTAAGATGTCATGGAAACTACTGCTATTTTTCAGTGATTTAATAAATACTGTAATTTTTTACCTTAATTTCTAATGTTATAAATATTGATAGCTATAACCTACCCAAGCAAAACTCTTTAAGTCCTCACTAATTTTTTTAGAATCTAAAGGGCTACTGAGACCAAAAGCTGAGATTCACTGAGCTGGTGGTATTTACAAATGGTTGGGGCATTGGCCGAGATTTTCTGTGCAGAGTAGTTAAATTAGATGTATTAGACATGAAACTGTTCAGACTTTGCATAGCTTAAAAACATGCATAAAGTACAGGTACAGGCTTTTCTCAGCAGTTATTTTTCTTAGAGTAAAATATAAACAGAATCCTTTAAAAACATTCCTATCTTCCCTCCTAAAACACAATTTAGTTTCATATTCTTGTTATATTTTTATATTTCTACAGTCTTCACAATTATCATTTAAAATAGTTGCATAATCATAATCGGCATTCCTACAAACCTCAACAAAACTTTCAGATCTGATTTTTAATGTATTTATAAAAATAAAGCCTCACACAAGAAAGAATATTGCAGATTACTATCCAAAAAAACATTTCTAGAATGTCAATGCATCTTATGCTAAATCAGACTTGCCTGAGAGATATTGTAGCTTGGAACAGAAAGATGATGACATTTTGACCTGGAACTTCAGGAAACCTTGAATTCAGAACTATGTCTCTCCCTAACTTTGAAGGCTTGACACACTCTCAAACCCCCTCAAAAACCTGTTCCCATTATCCCAGGTGCTACCCATGGTTCCACAAACACAATTAAGGGTTACACCGGTGGTTCCCACTACCTGAAATGATTGCTTTTCTCGTCTCTGCCTATCCAAAAATTCTTCCTTTGAGGGTCAGCTTGAAAGCCAACTCATTCACAATTCTTTCTCAGTTCTTTTCAATTGAACATTTCAACCCTTTTTGAATATCTGAAGGACTCTGTTTGAACATCACTCAAAATACAACTCTATTCTGCTTATTATTATTCTTTAGGATAAGAACTCTTATCAATCTCTATTCCCTGAAATACCACAGAAAAGAGGGAGGAACTGCTGAGGAAAAGAGGCTCAGATGAACTGTAACCTGCCCCAGGTCAAAGAGCCAGTGATTGAAAGAATCAAATTTGAACGCCAGAACCCACACCTCGACAAAGCCCATGTTCTTTTTCCTGATCATATCATTCCATGCTCCCTACCTTATATCCTTTATGATAATAAATACTCAAGAAATCTGTAGAAATTGAACAAAATCAAACTGGCTTTATTTTTTATCTCAAAGAACCTCTAAGATGGAAAAAAAATCCAGATAAAATATTTTCTGTAATTGTACTTTTGTCACCCCTGGATATCCCCACATAACTTCTCGTGGCCAAAAAAGCACATTAAATGTGCAGTCTTCAGGAGGCAGCATTAAGACCCTAAGCCATTCCTTAAGTGTTAAAATGTCTAGCATCAGGACGTCTGGGCGGCTCAGTTGGTTAGGCAGCTGCCTTCGGCTCAGGTCATGATCCCAGCGTCCTGGGATCGAGTCCCGCATCGGGCTCCTTGCTCGGCGGGGAGCCTGCTTCTCCCTCTGCCTCTGCCTGCCACTCTGTCTGCCTGTGCTCGCTCGCTCTCTCTCCCTCTCTCTAACAAATAAATAAATTAAAAAAATTTTTTTAATAAAAAAAAAATAAATGTCTAGCATCATCATATTTTCCTGGTTCTTTATTTGAGCAGAATTGGAGCTATGACTAGTATGCCTGGGACAGAGTAATGTTTCAATACATGTTTGCTGAATAAATAAATGAGTGAAAAAAATTAATCATTTCTACTGCTGTCTGGAACCCATGTTTACCTCCTCCAGTTCCTTTGCCAATTTGTTTGCCATTACTGTCTTGAGCAATAGCTAACAAAAATGCTTGTATATTGGGCTATAGAAAATATAGTGAACTAGTACATTTTAATATAATTTTTCAGTTTCTGAATGCCACCTGCTAAGCAGTTCAATTCTGCACCAAAGGCATTTCAAAATGATTATGTCCATTCACGCATTCACCTAGTATCAAAACCCTGAGGTGAGTTTGGATTCTCCCCACTCTCCCTCACTCACTACATCTACTCCACCCACTTTCCACCAGTGCCCCTCCTGGTTTCTCATTTGCCTTACCACAACAACCTCCTCTGACCTTCTTAATGATCTCCTTACCTTCACTCTTAACTCCAACAGTCCAAACAGAAATCGGAGTAATGTTATTTTAAAAAGATGAAATGACATTACTCCCCTGCTCAAAACACTTTACTAGCTTCCATTACACTTCCAATGAAATAAAAATTCTTTACCACGGAATTCCTTACAGTATCCTTCACGAACTCCCACCCACTTATTTTCTTTCCCACTTACTTCTTCATTTTGTTCTACTCTCTCCCAGCAAACCACACTCCAGCTATACTGGCCTTTTTTGATCACTGTGACCACTAGATTATTACCTATCCCCGCAATCTCTTCTTTCCTTTGCACTCATTAGAAATACATACATATATTTTTGGTCCGTCTCTCCCACTATACTATACACTCCAAAAGAGCAATATAAAACTGTTTTTTGTTTTATCACTAATATTGAATAAAGTATACAACCCAGCATGTGGTAGGCACTTAATATTTCTGAATGAAGAAACTGCTTCCCTACACACTCTTCATTTAGATTAACATGTGTTATACTTTGTTTATATGTTAGACAACAACATACATAACTAACGAAGTATATAATATATAATACATTACTATTGAATGAGAAAGGATTTGGCCTCTCAAGAACCAGGTTCCTGAGAAGTAACCCCTATATCCTGGGATTTCCAGAGGGACAGGAGTGTCTTTCTTATTCTTGGTGGGCCCCTAGACAATTTATGCTGATAAGATTACTCAGGATGGCAGCTAGCCATGCCAGAAAGACCAACGTGTGATTAGAGGGCTGAGGTACCAGAGACTGAGCTCAACTATGCGGCCAATGATTCCAGCAGTGGTACCTATCCAATGAAACACCAACTAAAAACTCTGGACACCACAGCTCCAGATAGCTTTCCTGGTTAACAATACTTTGTGTGTCTAATAAACATCAGTGTGCCGGGAGGGTAATGTGTCCTGACTCCACAAGAAGATACAGGAGATTCATGTTTGGGACTTTTCTAGTTCTTGCCCTATGTGTCTATTCTTTTAGCTGGTCCTAATTTATATCTTTTTCCTGTTATAATAAAACTATAATTTTAACTATAGGACTTTCCCGAGTTCTCTGAGTCATTTTAGCAAATTATTCAATCTAAGAAGAATAGTGGGAACCCCTAAATTTATAGCCAGTTTGTCAGAAATGTGGACAGCCTGAAAGCCCGGGAACTTGAGGATGGTGTCTGAAGTGAGTTTAATCTTGAGTTGGATGAAGCAAACCCTTAATCCGCAAGGTTAGCCTAACTCCTGGTGGTTAGTGTCAGAACCACACTATGATTTCATAACGAAGAACAGATACCACTCCATAAACAGGTGTTGGGCACCATGCAAGCATTTTCACATTCATCATTTCTAAATTTTCAGAAAACATTATCTCTAAGGCTCACAGTAACCGCACACATTGGAATTATCATCCTAATTTTTAAAGTAAGTGAATTAAGAAGTAAAGGACACACAGATAGTAAGAAATTTAAGTGGAGCCTGAATTCAAACTCAGCACTGGTCTCAGAAGCCCACAATCTAGCCACTACCCTCTCTAGCTTCTCATATTAGTTATGTAAATACAACACAACATAACATCACATCACAAGATTACTACCTAAGAATGCATAGCACTTGTGTGGAGAGCTCTCAGTAAAATCTAAGGTACTACTCATGAACTCTCTGTATGAAATATAAAATATTATACATTAATACAAATTTCTTTAGCAACTGCTTAACTTACCTGTTTGTGTTTTAGAAACATGCTTCTGGAGAAAATCAACTGTTTGAGACAAAACCTTCTTATTACACTGTGTTGATAATTTTTCATCACATTCGTAACACCTGAAAAAAATATAAATATGTAACTAAACATGAAATCATCTTCAATAATTTTGCACATCAGGTAATAAAGTAGTAAAGTTGATATTTACCCAGTCTTGTCTTTAAAATGTGGGGTGGGGGGGAGTGTAGGGGTGCCTGGGTGGCTCAGTGGGTTAAAGCCTCTGCCTTTGGCTCGGGTCATGATCCCAGGGTCCTGGGATCGAGCCCGGCATCCGGCACTCTGCTCAGCGAGGAACCTGCTTCCTCCTCTCTTTCTCTCTCTGTCTGCCTCTCTGTCTACTTGTGATCTCTATCTGTCCAATAAATAAATAAAATCTTTTAAAAATAAGTAAATAAATAAAATGGGGGGTTAATATACATAGAGTGAGGCATTAGGTAAGTCTAGAGAAATGAGCAGGAGAGAGTTCATACAGAGCCTTATCATTCAAATTAAAGTTCTGGTACTTTATCCTAAGTGTAACAGAAAGCCATGAGGAGTTTTTTAAGCAGGGAAGTGATGTGATCCAATCTGTATTTTTTTTTTAAAGATTTCATCCATTTATCTGACAGAGAGAGATCACAAGTAGGCAGAGAGGCAGGCAGAGAGAGAGGTGGAAGCAGGCTCCCTGCTTAGCAGAGAACTCGATGCGGGGCTTGATCCCAGGACCCTGGGATCATGACCTGAGCCGAAGGCAGAGGCTTAACCCACTGAGCCACCCAGGTGCCCCTCCAATATGTATTTTTAAAAACATCACTCTTGGGGCACCTGGGTAGTCCTCAAACTGTGGTCCCCAGGCCAGCAGCATCGGCAATCCTAGGAACTTGTTAGAAATGCAATTCTTAGGTCCCCTCCAAGAACTACAAAATCAGAATCTCTAGTCCGAGGCCCAGCAGTCTATTTTAACAAGACTTCCTGGAGACTGTGATGGGCCCCACTGTTGGAGACCACTGCTCCACTCAGGCTACAGAGAAGAGTTTCTTCAGCTGCCACACCATGGCATCATCCTCCTCCTCTCCCTTACTCCAATGTATCATTTACATAGTAATCTGTCTCTATGCTTTCCTCATTCCCCCCAATATTATTACTTGGGAACAACAAAAACACAAATGCAGCAACACCTGACCCATGTCATGAATTTATATTATAAGATGATGATTTCTTCTATAAGCCAAAATATTGCTACATTAATTTTAGATCCAAGAAGTGAAAACACAAAGTTAAAGTATTTCTGTGAAAACCTCTGAAAATTCATTCAAGGAAAACTTGAAAGCTTTTGAAAATTTTAGAAAATTCCTGTTGAAGAAGATGCATATATGCCTTTAAAAAAGAAAATTTTTGTGGTAAAACATCTGGGAAGCTGGGAAGCATTTATGCCACTGAAGCCAGTATGCCATGCTAGTAAGAAACTAGGGAATCAAAGACTTGTTTTAGTACCTGGACGTTTACTTTGTAACTATAAAAAAGTAAATGATACTCAGTGTCCTTATATGTAAAAGGAGGGAACTGAACTTTGTTCTCAGCCAGGATTAAGCAGTAGAATCACCTAGCTTACCCTTTCCCCTCCAAGGAATCACCAAACCACCTGACTGCTTTTGAAGCACTTTCCTTTCCTAGTACTCTGGAATTCCTGTCTTAGCAAGTTCATTATGAGAAATCAACTAGGAAGAATGTTTCTTTATCCTACGAAGAAAATGTTAAAAAAAAAATGTAGAGGGATGACTAAATTATTCCTTATTTAAATTTTATATTCACAGGTAATGTGAATTTTCTTAAAGTATTCCACAGGTTGTGTTCAGGATAAAAAGCATAAGAGGGTATAATATCTTTAAATAGTTTACCTTGTAAAGCTCAAAGAAAATGATATTTTTTTGTAGTGGACACAAGCGGTAAGAAAATCCAACTTACCATATAATCCATGTGCTCAGACTAACTGTAATACAATGAGATTCTGTTCTCCAACTCTTGCAGTGCTTCAGTGAATGATGGCCTTCTGAGTTTCTACCACATCCCTAAAGATGAACAGAATGCTATTTGTATGATTTACATATCGGTTTGTTTCAAATTAATCAAAACTTAAATCATACTCATGATTAGAAAAGTTTTGGTTTTTAATTTCAAGCAGGAGAGAAAAGTTTCAGAAAATAATATAGATTCTCATTAAGTTTAATTTCTTGCAAAGAGGCTAACTTGCTTTTTGTAACATAGTATTTGCCTAAAACAATCATGGGCCGAGTTCATTTCCTATTATTTAAAAATGAACATACTCTCTGCCTTGCACACTGTGGGGCACCAAGCATCCTCGCAGATCAGTACCCCTCCCCCATAAACACATTTTCTAATATTGTCCACACCTCCACCCAAACCCACTGGCAACTAATGAGACTCAGAGCAATCACAGTAATTTCCCTCACCAGCTAAGTAAAGAAATGAGATCCAGTTCTGGTCAATGCAACATGAGGGGCAGTCTGCTAGATGTTTCTGGGAAAAGTTTTTTAATCTCACAAAACAAACTGAGGGTTGCTGGGGTGTGAGGGCGTAGGGATAGGGTGGTGGGGTTACGGTGAGTGCTGTGAGATGCATAAGCCTGATGATTCACACACCATACCCCTGGGTCAAATAATACATTATATGTTAACAAAAATAATTTTAAAAAAAAACAGGAAAGGGATGTCCTTTTTGCCCTCTTTCTGGCCTTTGAGGTTTGCTGTATGACATATAATGCATGAACCATATTTGGCCATAAAAAGCTATGAAATTGAGGGTGGACAAAAGAAAAATGGAAGAAATTTCAGTTTTCAGTGCTCTTTTCATTGAATTAACTAATCCTGAAGGGGTCTTACTTACAAACTATGTGAGGTAATAAGCATTCCTCTCATTTTAGAAAAATTATAGACATCTTAAATGTTATTCAAAAAAATATTACAGATACAAAAAATATTAAGATGTTAAAAAATTGTTTTGAAAAAAAAAAAAAAGAATCATTTTGTAGAGAGAAAAAAAATTAATCTAGTAAGATGTAAAAAAATCTTGGATCTATTTCTTAAGTAAATACAAATAGGTAAAGGCAGGTCCAGACATGAGAACTACTGCAAGTAGGTTGGATTCCCTTTCAAAGTATTTCTAAACTACACGTGATTGCTTTCTGAAAATAATATACCTTTTATTTTACCTTAACAAATGTTTTTTAGTTCAACCCTGGAGAAGTCTATCTGAACATGAATAAATTTATTTTAAGTTCTAAACATTACCAATAGTCCAACTTACAATAAGCATTTAAGAAAAATATTTAAGACAAACTCAGAGATAAAAATCAATTTTCTCACCTGAAAACCACACTTCAGGCACAACCAAATGTCAGATGGAAGTACTGGCCGCCCATCACAGCATCTTCTTTCTTTTAAACATTCTGAGCAAACTGACCACACATTCTCAGCTATTGCTTTCTTCACATGATTCACACTGATAGCATGACTTACATGCTGGCAAGTGAAACCTGCTGAATGAGACAAAATGAAATGGGAACATTTCCTTTGCTAAACCAAAGAGCTAGCATCAGTAAGCAAAAGTCAGTAGCATTAAAATGCTGTAACTAAAAGGAAAAGAGATCCGAAAAACAAAATAACTCAAAAGGATACACACTGTATGGTTCCATTTATAAAGCATTTGTGAAATAACATGATTTGGTGATTTGGAGAACAGATTTGTGGCTGCCAGGGACAGTGGATGGAGAACAGGGAGTGTGGCTATAAACAGGTAAACCTTGGGGTGGTGATGGGGCAGTCGAGTCTCTCAATTATGTCAGTTATACAAAACTACACATGTAATAAAAGTGTGCAGAGTTATACCCACTCACATAGACACAGATACACATACACACACACACAAACACACGAGGCCTTGCATATCTTGGTGAAATCAGAATAAGTTCTAAGGATTGTATGGATGCCATTTTCCTGGTGTTAACATTGTACTATAGAAATACCAGATATTGGGGTGCCTGGGTGGCTCAGTGGGTTAAAGCCTCTGTCTGTCAAATAAATAAATAAAATCTTTAAAAAAAAAAAAAAAAGAAATACCAGATGTTAAATCAGGAGGGGTTGGGTGAAAGGTGAATGGGACCCCCTTGTATATCTCTTTGAACCTTCCTATTAATTCAAAAATTAGTTTAAAAATAAAGAGTTTAATAAATAAATAAATTATTAGTGAGCAGGTCAAGCATTTTGAATATTTTCCTTCTCATTAAAATATACACACAAAAGGGGCACCTGGGTGGCTCAGTGCCTTCAGCTTCAATGCCTTCAGCTCAGGTCATGATCTCAGGGTCCTGGGATTAAGTCCCATATCGGGCTCTCTGCTCAGCAGGGAGCCTGCTTCTCCCTCTCTCTCTGCTTGCCTCTCTGCCTACTTGTGATCTCTCTCTCTGTCAAATAAAATCTTTAAATAAATAAATAAAATATACACACAAAATCTTTCCACAGAGCCTACCTCTGCGCAGATGCTATTTTCATCACTATTGAGAGAAAGGAGAAAGGAACAAACAATGGCATAATTTACAGGAACAAGAATTCTCCTTAATGAGTATTTCCAAATAACAAGTGACAATGCATGGTCCTTAATTATCCTTTATAACAGAGTCCCACCAGGTGCACTGTGTGGGGACAACTGAACTAAATCAGCTAATATGTTTTTATTTCTTCAGATAATCGTGTTCTTCTCCCAAGGACACAATGACATTTCCACTTCTCCCAAATACCTGAACACTTCTATTTCTCCACCTCAACTATTTCAAACACCAAAACTACAACTATCCACCAAAGGTAAACAACAAAGGAAAGACTAAGTAACTTGAAGAGGGAAACAGTAGTATGTACATTTCAACTTTTTCCACTTTTCTTCCCAAGTGCACAGCACTCCTTTTCACCTATTAGTTAACTAGTGAGAGATGAAGCATTAGTTCTCTTCATCCTGAAGCCTAAGTATGTGACTCCTGACAAGTGACTTATTATAAAATATAATTTCAACAAAAATAATGTGTAAATCTGGTGAAAGATTAGGACTTCTAATTTTACACCAAAAGCAAGTTGTAAGAATAGACACAAAAGGAGGAATTTCAAAATCCTTTATTTGAAAAACAAGGACACATACCATTAAAGAAAGGGGTGCTCTGAGGAAGACTGATAGATGACCACACAAATACAGGTCCTAGAAGTGGGTTACGAGATATCAATGCTTTGAGTTTTTTATATTTTAAATTTCTTTTTTTTTTTAAAGATTTTATGTATTTATTTGACAGAGATCACAAGAAGGCAGAGAGACAGGCAGAGAGAGAGAGGGAAGCAGGCTCCCTGCTGAGCAGAGAGCCCAATGCAGGGCTCGATCTCAGGACCCTGAGATCATGACCTGAGCCCAAGGCAGAGGCTTTAACCCACTGAGCCACCCAGGTGCCCCTATATTTTAAATTTCTAAGGCTAAAAAGCATTCCATACACTTTCTATATCATCTCTGGGGTGGGATCTGGCCAGGACACAACTTAACTATTCTCTGAGTCTACAATTCAGACTTATAAAACTGAAATTGTTAATGAATCCAGAGACAAGTGAATTCATGATAAAAAGGTTCTAGGAGTCCAAATTAACTCTATTAGCTTTTAAATGTCTCAACCATACATACTTTTTATAAGTAAATTTCAAAGTTTTATGTTTTCTTACAAGAGTTAACCAGTGTTTAAATAATATTCACAATCTTTTGGGGGGGATGTAAAAAAAATTTTCTGTGCTAATAAAATTTCCTCAGTCTTCTGTAATTTCTTTATTCATACAACTGTGTAAATTTCATCTGCCAAATAAGTCTTCTCAAGATTCTTGAATAAAGTATATATATATTAAAGTTTAGAGTTGTTTCATATAAACAAATAAAATAAATTAAAATCCATGTTTTTCACTTTAAATATTAAAAAACTTTACAGGGAAGTCCTCCAGTTTACAAATGATAGTCTAAAATCAACACTTCTGGGTGCCTGGGTGACTCAGTTGTTTAAGCGACCGCCTTTGACTCAGGTCATGATTCTGGAGTCCTAGGACTGAGTCCCAGATCAGGATCTCTGCTCAGCAGGGAGTCTGCTTCTCCCTCTGACCCTTGCCTTCTTGTGCTCTCTCTCTTTCTCTCTCAAATAAATAAATAAAATCTTTAAATAAAATAAAATAAAAAATAAAACCAACACTTCCCATTTTCCTCCCAGAAATTGTCCAAGGTCAACAAGAGTAGAAAACAAAAATGCCCAGTTCATTTTCTGAAGGCCCCTGTCATAAATCCAGTGGCAGGGCCCTCCCCGCACAACACAGCAGAGCTCAAACAGGAGTGCATACAGAAGGAAGCAGAGAGCACACTGCAGCGGTAGGTCTCACAGAGAACCTCGCAGAATGAAACCTAAATCTCCAGGCTGCAACAAACCTGGCAGGAGAGCCCCTAGAGCCAGTTTTGTTTTAAGAAGCAAAAGAAGGCAATTTCTAATTCACTAAGTGAGAAACAAAGAAGCCAAATTTGCCAGAAACAGTCTTGTCTCTATGGCAAGAGGGGAGAAGAGATCTTCAGATTCTGGAAAAAAACCCAGGGCTGCATAACCCTGTTGGGTGGAAAGAAATACAGGCTAACTGAGCTCATACTCAAAACTCCAGTTGGTCTCGACAGTGCTATGGCCCTCCTTCTTACACAAATATTCTAAAACTAACTGGTCCAAGAAAGGCAACCCTACACCAAAGAATGAGAAATCAAGGAAAATCAAAGCCACAATTTCTATCCAATATAAGAAAAAAAGGAAAAACAAATGGCCCAGAAATCACCGCCATGAAATAAAAATACAAAACAGAAGAAGCAAATGTTCCAGCATGAGGTGGCAAAACAGTAGGAAGTGACTGGTAGAGCTCAGGATAGAAATGGAAGAAAAAATAAATAAAACCACAAAAAAGGATGAGAAAACTAAAAAGGGCACACTGCAGAAAACACTGTAGAAGATAAAAAGGAAAAGAGCAAGCAAAATGAAAAGAAAGTAGGAGTTTCAGAGGATTTGAGGAAAAAATAACTAGAAGACAGGCAAGGAAGAGCTAACATAAGAATCGTCAGAATCCCTGAGAAAAAATCATAATCACAGAATGAAACAAATGCTTAAAGATAGATTCAGACTTCCCTCAATACAACAATCTATCCTGAAACATTATCCAAGTTAAAAATACTTAAAAGTGGAAATAAAAATTAAAAACATCTTTTTAAATGGAGAGCTATGAGAAAGTAGGGAAAATTCTCAGAAAAGCTGAAACAGAAGGCATGAAGCTTAAGAGAAAAGCGAGCCCGAGGCCAGCAACTCCCCAGTTAACCCCTAGGCTTGCAGGCCTGGCTTTAACAGGTCATGAGAAACGGAAAACAACAAAAAGATGCCAATTCTAAATTACTTTTTAAACTAAATGAAATCTCAATAAAAACGTCACCCAGATGTTTTGGAACTAAACAAGCTGATTTTACAGTTCATGCAGAAAACAGTGGAAATAAAGAGCAAAAGACTTATTGATTTAAAAAATATATATATGGTTATTTTCCACAACACTATTCAGGATGCCAGAGGTCACAATTTACCAGCAATGTCGTCTGAAGAGTCTTCATCACGAGGTAGAGCAGGCCTTTTACTTCTTTTGGCTTTCTCAGGCAAAGCTCTGGAAGGCTCTTTCACCCGCATCTGTTACTTACTGAAAAGGCTGGAGATAGGGGGAAATGAATACACTTTAATCCTCAAAATTAAAATTTTAGGTATATTACTTAATGTGTATTAAAATAGAAATGACTTGGGGCTCCTGGGTGGCTCAGTGGGTTAAAGCCTCTGCTTTCGGCTCGGGTCATGATCCCAGAGTCCTGGGATCGAGCCCCACATCGGGCTCTCTGCTCCGTGGAGAGCCTGCTTCCTTCTCTCTCTCTCTGCCTGCCTCTCTTGCCTACTTGTAATCTTTGTCTGTCAAATAAATTAAATAAATAAATAAATAAAATAGAAATGACCTCAGTTTTAGTTGGGCCCTAGTACATCAAAAGAAGAAGAGAACATCAGGTGAAACCAAAGACATCTTTAATAAACCAATATACACATGCACATTACGTTTGACTTTTACCAATTACTCCCCAGATACATGATGTCCAGGTGGATGGAAAAAAAAAAGGTTTGATCAAGGGAATAAATGCTCCTTCTGGGTCATATGCTCCCCTTGCTTCTTCACCTGTCCCACTAGCTAGGAAACAGAAGTTGGAAAAGCCATAATGGACCAGGGATGGAAGCCATGTGCCCAGCACAACAGAGCCCTTCTATCTGCACCATTATGACCTAGGAATGACTGACAGAAATTTTTTTAAGCTATACTGCATTTTTTGTGGGGTTTTCCCCCACTTTTTTATTATGAAAAAATTTAAACTTCCAGAAAAGGTAAAAGACCAATATAATAAACACCCATATACTTACTACCTACATTCCACATCTAGGACGTCTGCCCCATTTGTTTTACCTAAGTATCAGTGTGTACAGAGACAGAGATACACATATGTGAGTATGTTTGTTTTTGCTGAACTATTTCAAAGTTTCATAGAGTTTGTATCTTTTTTAAGAATAACAACATTTTCCTATATAACCACATAATTATTACATCTAAGAAAATTAACAATAATTCCCCATTCTGAGCTTCCATCATATTCTAATCTCTTCAGCTGACCCATAATTGTCTTCCATACTTGTTTTTTAAAAATCAAGATTCAGTCAAGGTTTGCACTTTGTATTGGTTATGACATGCTAACTGTTCACATCTTTTAATCCACAACTATTCTTCCCATCTTATACTTTCCTAAGACACTGGCTTTTTTAAGAGATCAGGACAGCGCATATGAGTCGCCTTAAAGATCTTGCTAAAATGTGGATTTTGATTCAACAAGTCTTGCACAGGCCCTGCGGTTCTGCCTGTCTAACAAGCTCCCAATGGTAAGCCATTGCTGGGGGTCCAAAGACCAGGTGTGTTTATTTTGTTTTGTTTTCTTAAGATTTATTTTAGAGAGAGAGCATGCACACAACAATGGGGAGGAGCAGAGGGAGAGGGAAAGAATCTCAAGCAAAATCCCTGCAGAGTGAGGAGCCCAACAGGAGGTTTGATCTCAGGATCCTGAGATTATGACCCAAGCTGAAACCAAGAGTCATATGCTCAACCAGCTCAGCCACTCAGGTGCCCCCTGACCACACTTTCAATAGCAACATTGTATAATGTCCCACACTTGTCTCTTCAAGGTGTTACTTACCTCTGTCCTTTATATTTTTTAAAAATCCAAAGTTAATTGTTAAGATTTTAGATAAAAAATTAAGCATTTTTTAAAAATCACTCTATTTGGAGTCTCTGTTAAAGCTCAGCCTAAAATCCTACCTAATATCATCTGTTCTATGGTTAAGCTACCTGTAATTTTCGTGCCTATTTGTTTATTTGCTTTTACTGATCAAGGTGGAAGAATCTTTCAACTCAATAATAAATTCTGAATCTATGGGTGCCTGGGTGGCTCACTCGGTTAATCGGCCAATTCTTGATTTTGGCTGAGGTCATGATCTCAGGGTCATGGGATGGAGCCCCCTGCTGGGATTCTCAGTCAGTGGGAAGTCTTGAGGTTTTCTCCCTCTTTCTCGGCCCCTCCCTGTGCTCATGCGCACACACACTCTCTCTCTAAAATAAATAAATCTTCAAAAATGAATAAATAAATAAATTCTGAGTCTTGATTTAGTTATACCGTATTCCGCATAAGGGAGCTTTTTAGTTTACATTTTAAGAGCCATTTCTTTAACTCCAGAGGTCATCACTCTTGAACGGAACTGCAACAAATCATGGCCTTCAGGGTGAGAGGTGCATGAGGGCTCTGAGTTCCTTGAGCACTTCATTTCTGATTGCCTTCTCCCTCCAAACTTCCTCACCCACTAACCCCTATAGCTCTACCTTGCAAAGTCATTAATTCAAGTATTCCATTCCCTAATCACACATTCAAGTTCTTCCAGCTTTGCCTCTTCAGCCACTCCTATTCATCTGTAGTGCCCAGGCTGGCGAGAGGCTGCATCTCACCAAGTGAAATGATCACAATAGCAAGGCAGAGATGGGGAAGTAGCAAATGGAGTGCTGGTTCTTCAAGCTTCACTTGGAAATGATGTATGTCATGTCTGCTCATATTTTACCAGCCCCAGCAAGTCATACAACACATTCAACTTCGAGTAGACATGCGGGTAAGAGTGGGATGTGGGGTGTGTACAAAGAATGTAACCTTACCATGTATACAGAAAGAACAAAATATGTGTGCCCAGCCTTAAGGACTACCACAAAACCCCCCTAACAGAACCCCAAACCTAAATGGATCCAATTAACCACTTTCTCTACGTCTGCATCCAAACAAGCTGGAGAAAATCTTATAAGAAAGGGGACTGGGTCCGCTAAATTCATAATCAAAATCTCAGTCTCAAATGGATCGAGACATGCCATTATCTACTACACTTTCTGGAAAACCTATTTACCTACTCCCCACATGGCCATTTGAAACCTTTCTCACTCTTCCAAACCTCTAACTCCTCCATCTCCCTTATTCTCAAAATAGTATCTAGTCTTCTACTTTATCGAGGGAAAAAAGATATAATCAGAAGGCAATCTGCTCTTTCCAACCCCAAATTTACAGACTTACCTCTAACTATTTCAACTTGATGTCCTGAAAATGCAGGCATAACTTTAAAAAAAAAAAAGTCCAGGAAAAATGGGCCATGAGAAACCGGCCATACCTTTCCCCAGCTTCCCAGATATCTTTATCTTGATAAAGACAGACATCAACCCATAGATACTGCTTGCAGAATAAGAAAAGGCATTTGACCACAATCTACAAAAGGTCTGTAAAAGACAGTGACTCAAACTTAACTTGGCAACGCAATTTCCAGTGATTTTTCTAAGACCTGCAATATGTCTAAACAGAGAAATAATTTTGGATAGTAACCCACTATTTAGCAATCACTTATCTGTTTAGCTTTTTCTTTCCTTTTTTAGGCAAAAAGAGACAAAATTAAAATCTAATTACTAGAGCTTCAAGTACTTTCTATCACCAATATTGTGTGTGGGGAGTTTCAAGACCACCGTCATATTTGGAGATTCACTGGAAAGACTCACAGGACTCAGCACGTAGTTGTACTCAAGGCTAACTTTTATTAGGGCAATGGAGTATGGACATACAACCTGAGCATAATGGAAAGACACAAATGAAGTTTGCAGGAATCTATGTGCAGGCTTCCTTATGTTCCCTTCCTTCCAGAAAGGGTCAAACAGAGCACACTCTTCCTCCCAATAAGGAAAATCCAGCAATGTCTGTGCAATGTTTCTGCCCAGGGAAGCCCATCACAGACTCACAGGACTGCGGTTTTCCTGGAGGCTGGTAACTTCGGCATAAACCACAGGGTACTGCATAAATTATTTTGTTTCCAGACGCCAAACAAGCAAGCAGGACTTTCTAAGGAGAACAGTCTCAGGCCTGATATGTTAACTCTTTTCAGGACAAATAAGTTCTGGCCCTTTTTTTCACGCGGTTTCCCAAACAAAACTTTTCATTTTTCAATTTCAGTATTACTCTAACATCTGTCTTTTCTCTGCTGTAGGATGCGCAACTAAGTTGTTTAGAAATGTTTGATTTTTTTTTAACATGCTATAAAACCCATATAAAAAGCCCATAGTCTCAAGAAAAAAATCTTTTTCCCCTACCCTTGGACTCTTGGGCAATTATTTTCGCCGCGGGGAGGAGGAGGACATACTCTCCGTTGAGTGCCAGGCTCAAAAAGATGAGCAGCACTTGCACACTTCGGCTGTGCATCACGCTCGGCTCTCAGCACGCAAGGATACTCCCTCACGCAATTCTCACAACCACCTTATGAGACAGGTTCCTGACTGCCCCCATTTCACACTTGAACCTGAGACCCACAGAGGTTAAGTGACTTCAGAGGTCCCGGAGCCAGAAGCGGTGGATGGAGACTTGGACCCCAGCAGCCCTTCTCCAGGGCTCCTAACACCACCCTCCCGTCACTAACAACAGCACCCCGAGTTTCTCAAGAGAAAATGGGTAGCGAGGAGAGCGCGCGGGAGGAAGGCGGGAAGGGTGTCCGGGGAGCGCCTGCTTCCAGGTACAGCGGAGGCTCGGGCCCCTCCCTGCGAACCCCTCCCGCCCAAACCAGCCCGGTCCGCCGCCGGCGCCAGCCCGGCCGCACTCACGCGGCCCTCGGTGACCGCCGGGAACCCCCCGGGATCGGCAAGACGGGGGCGCCTAAGACGCCTCTCTCCCAGGCCTGTCCTGCCACAAGGGGCTGGGGTAAAGGAAGCGATGACCGACACACTACGGCGACCCCAGCCCCTCAGCCCGGACTCACCACGCCGGGCCGAGCCGCCGGGTCTATAACCAGAAGAGACTGCGCATGCGCGGCTGACCTCCCGCTCGGCAGGGGCGGGGCCTCGTGTGTCAGCCCCGCAGCCGGGGCGGGGTTTGACGCCGTCCCTCGCCGCGGCGCCCCCGAGTGGGGCGTGGACGCCGCGGGGCCGGTCGCGCCGCGCCTGCGTTCTGTGTGTCTGCAGAGCCCAGTAGGCCGGCTAATCTGAGAATAACGGCAATGAACTCCAGGCTGCGTCCGGATAGTGTTCGGGTGTGCGCGGTTCAAGGGCTTCCCGGAATCGGGCTTAAGTCCCACATGTTGCTGAGGGCCTGAAGGGATAGCTTCCGACTTCCCACTGTCACACTGCAATAAAATCACATCTGACATTTGTCATATGTTGTCTCGCATTTTTTTCATTATTATCGGCTTACCTGTCCTCACTTACTTACCGAGACAGGAAATTTCTTGACCTTCACCTATAGCTCTTCGAAGCCCCATTATCCGTTAAAGTGGTCTGCACACTGCATATGTTTAGTAAAAATAATCGTTTTGAAAATATTTTAATGATGTTGCAAACATCCACTCTAGTTATGCGTAAGTCCTAAGAGCTTTGTAATCCTTCACAATTCTTCAACCAGGAGACAGGTGGCCTAATGATAGAACCTTGGGTTAAGGGTCCATGATACCAAAGGTTAAATTAAAAAAAAAAAAAAAAAACACACCTCTGGTTTTTCCCGTAAAATCTCTAATTAATTTCTTATGAAATAGTTAGCAATACTTCTATGTACAGAACTTGGCAAAGGAGGTCACAGGTGTTTACATTGTATTTATGGAAACCACCCATTCGACAATTGTAACTAAGTACAAATTTGCCAGTTACGGTGCTGGGTATAGGGATCACTACTCACGTTTTGGAGTAGGGGAGTTTTTTTCTTTAGGGAAAAAAAAATTCCCCAAATAAGAACAGGTCGTACTGTGGTGTAATTGTTAAGTCAAAACTGTCTACATCACAAATCAAAGTATTTATTTTAACATCAGATTTGAAACAGAACATGGAGGAAACGAAGATATGCAAACCTGCATAAATCTAAATTTCCATACTAAACTGCATTGGTGTAAATGGGGTTTTAAAAAATGGATCATATACTGGACTCCCAATTTACAGTTTAAAAAAAGAGGGACTGAATTAGAACAAAGAAATTTAAGAATTAGGGGTGCCTGGTGGCTCCTGGGTGGCTCAGGCTCCCAGCTCAGTGGGGAGTCTGCTTCTCCCTCTCTGTCTGCCCCTCTCCCTTTCACCCTCCTGTTCGTGCTCGTTCTCTCTCAAAAGGAAAGATGGGGCACCTGGGTGGCTCAGTGGGTTGAGCCTCTGCCTTTAGCTCAGGTCATGATCTCAGGGTCCTGGGATCGAGCCTTGCATCAGGCTCTCTGCTCAGTGGGGAGCCTGCTTCCTCCTCTCTCTGCCTGCCTCTCTGCCTACTTGTGATCTCTCTCTCTGTCAAATAAATAAATAAAATCTTTAAAAAAAAAAAAAAGAAAGGAAAGAAACAGCAATTATGCAAACACCATACAATTTTTCTTGGAAATAATAAAATTCCAAAGCTATCTTGATTTCTAGCTGTCTACATTCTATTTTACAACTTGATTTTTTTCACTTGACAGTATATCTTGGACATAAACCTATATTAGCCTCATTCTTTTGTCTAGTTGCTTGAACTTAAAATGGATGTATCATTTTTTCTCAATCAGTTTTCTGTTGATGTACCTTTATCTTTATCTTTGCCTACTTGTGCAAATAATCATTAGTAGACAGCAATGGAAATGATGAGTCAACAGATAGTTATTTTAAGTTTTGATAGAAACACTTTAAAAAAAAAAAGCTGCAGGAAAAATATTTCCTAATCTTCATTTGTCAAGTACCTGGAGGCTTGATGTGGACTTAGAAAGAAATGGGGAAAATCTCCTCCTTTCAAGTTGCCTTTCACTTGCATTATGCCAAGAAATAAAAGGAGTTGTTGGAGAATTAATGGTGTATATTAACTCAGCACTGGTAGACCTTTCCCAGAAAAGTTAAACTATTTTTCTCCCTTTCATCTCACTTTAAGCCTTCCTGACTCTTCTCTGAAAGAAGATCTTGGACACTTGTCCAAGGAACAAAAATCAAGGCTCTCTCTTGACAAGAATTTTTGCTATGAGAACTCTTAAATAAACCAAGTCTGGCACTGTGCTAGGTAAGGGAGGAGCTAGTCACCTTTTGAGAGAAAAAATCCTGCAGAAAACTATCTCTCAAATACTTAGTCATGAACATTGGAAAAAAAAATTGTTTCATGATATGTGCTGTTGCAAAAGTATAAATCAAATTGAATGTGAGTTATTGAGGTCAAGCACTTTGTTTCATTGTTTCCATATCTGTATTCAGACTACCTATGGTTTTGATGTATTCAAGACAGCTTTGGGATGCCATGGGAAGTACGTGAATTTGCAACATATAATGACATTTTAATTCAAAGTTAATCCACAACATAGATCATATAGAAACTATAGCAAAACTCCAAATAATTTGGAGAAACATAATGGTAAGTGATGACACTGGCATAGAAATTTGAAGTGGTGCTATTAATTATTAAACTATTGAAAACAGAATAATTTTAGACTGCTTAATGAAATTATTCCTTGGGCACATACTTTAATAATATCATTTAGAAATTAATTTTTAAAATTTTCCATTGTAAATTAATTTGCAGTTAAATACAGCTTTCATTATATTGGGGGACCAAATTGAGAATAAATTTAAAATAAGGAAATGAACCCCAGTAATAATAAACTTTTTTAAAAAAGATTTTATTTATTCATTTGACAGACAGAGATCACAAGTAGGCAAAGAGGCAGGCAGAGAGAGAGGGAGGAAGCAGGCTCCCCGCTGAGCAGAGAGCCCGAGGTGATGCAGGGCTGGATCCCAGGACCCCAAGACCAAGACCGGAGCGGAAGGCAGAGGCTCAACCCACTGAGCCACCCTGGCGTCCCAATAATAAACTTTATGTGGTAAGCTGAATAACACTCCCCACCCCCAAGGTGTTCTAATTCCTGGAACGTGTGATCATGTTACATTACAAGGCAAAAGGACATTGCAGATATGATTAAATTAAGGAACTTGAGGCAGGGAAATTATCCTGGATCACCCAAGTAGCCCAAGTTATCACAAAGGTCTTTATAAAAGGGAGCCATGAGGGTCAGAGGAAGAGTAAGGGATGCAACAACAGAAGCAGAGGGCAGAGTTAGAGATTTGAAGATGCTACTTGCTGGCTTTGAAAATGGGGAAGGGGACCACTGGCCAAGGAATGCCAGCAGCTTCTAGTAGATGAAAAAGGCAAGAAAAGACATTCTGCCTAGAGCCTTCAGAAGGAACACAGGCTTGCTGACACCTACAGAACTGTACATAAGACATTTATATTGTTTGAAGCCAGTAAATTTGTGGTAATTTGTTACAGTAGCAATTGCAAACTAACGCATTTTTTAAAATAGTTGGACCTACTTTGGTATATTTTCTACTCTCCACTTTTAAGCTTTGTCTCTCCTTAAAAAATAATAATCCAAAACAAAAAAGCAAGCTCAACTCTGTTTCTTTTTTAAAGATTTTATTTCTTTACTTAACGGGGAAGCAGAGGGAGAGGCAGAAGTAGGCTCCCCGCGGAGCCCGGAGCCCCAATCAAGGCTCCATCCCAGGAAGCTGGGATCATGACCATGACCGGAGCCAAAAGCAGACACCGAACCGACTGAGCCACCCAGGCACGCCCCAACTCTCGAGTTACTTTCCAATTTAAAGTTCCAGAGTAGGGTATGGTTCCCTCCGCGATCACTCCTTGTAGCACTCCCCGCTTCGGCCAGCAGCCGGCCGGGGGGCGCTCAAGAGCCCGGCGCTGGGCTGGGGGCGGGGGCGGGGGCGGGGGCGGGGGCGGGGGGAGGGCGGTGCCGCGGAGAAGAAGAAGAAGGAGGAGCCAGAGGAGGAAGTCTGGGGCCTTTGGGCGCGAGCGGGCGATGGTGCTGCCGCTGCCGCTGCCGCTGTTCCGGAGTGCACGCCGGCCGATGCTGGCGTCCGCGGAGGCTGCCCTCTGGGGTGAGCTCGGTGGTCCCTGGGTGAAGAGAGAGCGTCTAACCTCGGGCTCGGGGAAGGAATGGCCTTGGTGGGGGCGCTCGCTGCTTGCGGCTTCCAGTTAAAAATCAGTCCCTTTACTCTTGGCTCCTGGGAAGATAGCGCCTACATTCAGCTCTCGTTCCTTCAGATTCTGGGCTACTTGGGTCTGGGGGTGCTCGGGGGCGCAGGGAGAGAGGTCAGCGTTGCTCCAGGGAGCTCGCGTGGGGAGGCGTTTAGGAAGATGCTGGTGCCGGACTGGGCAGTGAAGGTCAGTTGGCGACTCAGACAAGCGAGCCACACGGCCAGTTTCTGCCGTTGACTGAGGGATGAGCCCAGCTTTGCGAGTCACACCTGTGACCCACTGGGAAGCCGCGCTCAGAGCTCGGTGGCAAGTCACCTAGAATTATAACACTTAGAGCTATTAAAGTACCACTGCTAATTTTACGGACGGCAAAACCGGCCAGAGAAACGAAGGCTGTTCGTGGAGGCGTTGCGTGCATTACTCAGAGCATGCTTCCAGTCCCTTCTTGCTGCGTTACATGATGCGTTACGTCATTACACATGCGTTACACAATTTTTATTTGTGGATGCAGCTGCAGAGACCGCGGCATGACACTGTGTCCCCAACTCTCCCAACCACTTACTCCACTTGCACTCTTGGTGCATCCTCTGTAGTTTAAAATGTGCTTTTTCGATGCAAATTTGTTGTTTATTGAGCGCCTAGAAATGCAGACCTCCTGCTGGGGATACGGCCTCTGCCGTTCACGTCACCATTTTGGGGAGAGACAGACACAGGTAAACAATCACCACACACAGAGCCCCGGGAGGGGAAAAAAAAAATGGAAAAAGGAAATATTCTACCCGAGTTGGAGAAAATGTTAGAGAAAAGGTGACTTTTCATTTAAAAAATTTTACTAGTGGGGTGCCTGGCTGGCTCAGTTGGTGGAGCATGCAACCTTTGATCTCAGAGCTGTTATGTTGGAGCCCCAGGTTGGGCATAGAGATTACTTAAAATCTTAAAAAAAAATTCTACTCATGATACATTATTATATTCCCATTATATTCAAACAGACAATAAAGAACAGCTGACTTTCCCTCTATACACACTCTCATATTCCACCCTCCTCTCCAAATGTGGTTTGGTATACATCCTTCTGAACACTTTCCTATGAGTCTACATAAATGTGCACATAAAAATACTATATATATAATATGTAGGTGTTGGTGTTTTTTAATTTATGCCCCAGAATTCCTGTCCCTGCAATCCCACTCCCCAGAAATAGTTTCCTCTTTACTTCCAGATGTTCTTCTGGACATTTATAAAACGTAAGTATTGTATCTTATGTGTCTGTCGATCTCAAAGGGAGAGATTTTTCATTTAGCAATATGGACATCTCTCCAAGTCACTAAATGTAGGTAAATGCTTGTAAATGCTGCATGGTGTGCTTCATAATTAATTTAACTATTTCCTGTATGAATACTTACATTGCTTCCAATCGCCAAGACGGGTTTCTAATCTTTCAGCCTAGACTTTCCAAAGAGAATACTGTCAAGTCTTGTCTTCTTAATGACTTGAGGCTGCTAACATGAGTGCTTGTTACTGAAACAGTGACCCCTCCCCATAACATTGAAAATGTCCTTTGTCTCCTACATTTCCACGAAGACAAAAACTTGCTGTCTACCTTTATTCTCTGAAAGTATCCCCTCAGGTTTTATTCTACTAGTTTTATTCTCATCTTCCTCTTTGCTTCTGTTGAGACTTATGCAGGGCTGAAGCAGGATCCCAAACCTGGCCTACTAAGTCAGGAACACTGAGCTGCACTCACACACCTTTGTGGTGACCCGAAGTGAGTAAACTTTCATCTACCGCATCCTGTCCTGTCTCTCCCCTGAGTTCTGACCTCTTTAAGATTCTAAGTAGATTTTTGGGTAATAGCCAGGTTGTGTAAAGGCCTTTACTTAATCCTAGTCCTACAAAGAACAACAGAAAACACGGAAGTGCTTTGTCAATGTGAATCAGTTGCCAGCTGCAGAAGATGCTTTAAAAAAGGAGGGAGGTTGGGGAAGGTGACAGAGGACATGGGGACTCGAGAGGCTGTTTAAGGGAAAATATTGTGATTGAGTAGTAATGGAGGTTGAGAAGACAAGTAACTTTGAGAAGCTCAGAGATAGTATAGGGATTCCCCTTTCATATTAAATTCACCGCTTCATCTGATAAATGCATTGCTGTATCTAAAATTTCCATTTTTAATCTTTTATTCCCTAGAATCTTTAGATTCCCTTTAATCTTTTACTCCCTAGATTCCCTAAAATAATCTTTTTATCCCATAGGATGGTTGTTCACTTGCTTTTCAAATTTTGCTGCAAGTGGTTCTCAAAAAGTCAAAATATTTATGGAAGTGATTACATTAGAAGTCATAAAATGTTCACACCAAACTCAAATACACATTCGATAAGGAAGCATGCCAAATGTTCTTCCTAATATTTTCTCTCTGGAGTAACAATCATTATTTCTAATATATTCTTTCTTGGTTATGGGTTGTTTATATTTACCATTACATGGTCTCTAGAAATAATTTCCTTTTTTTAAAAGACTTTATTTATTTATTTGTGAGAAGGAGCACAAGTGGGGAGGATAGGGTAAAGCAGGCTCCCCGCTGAGCAAGGACCATGATGCAGGGCTTGATCCCAGGATCCTGAGATCATGACCTGAGCCGAAGGCAGCAGCTTAACCGACTGAGCCACCCAGGCATCCCTAGAAATAATTTTCGGTATTCAACAGATACTGATGTGGGATTTCTAAGGTGTCAACATCCAAAAGAGGATTACAGATGAACCAGAGAATTTATTTTATAGTTGTGGCAAGAGTGAGTTGCCATTATTATGGTTGTTATTATTATTAAGCAAAAACTTTTATGTTTCAAATAGTTACATTTTTCATATCAAAACTTTGTTTGAAATTATAAAAAGAATACCAAACTGAATTGGTAGGAAGTGATGGTAGGCTATTTCTAAGTGGAAATTTAAAGATCTGTATTTATTTGAGAGAGAGAGCTAAGCACACAAACAGGGAGTGGGGCAGAGGGAGACGGAGAAGCAAGCTCCACACTGAGCTGGGAGCCCAGTGCAGGGCTCGATCCCAGGACCCTGGTATCATGACTTGAGCTGAAGGCAGACGCTTAACTGACTGAGCCACCAAGGCGCCCCTCTAAGTGAAATTTAGTTCAGTATTTTATTTTATTTTATTTAAAGATTTTATTTATTTATTTGTCAGAGAGAGAGAGAGAGAGAGAGCACAGGCAGACAGAGGCAGAGGGAGAAGCAGGCTCCCTGCTGAGGAAGGAGCCCGATGCGGGACTCGATCCCAGGACGCTGGGATCATGACCTGAGCCGAAGGCAGCCACCCAACCAACTGAGCCACCCAGGCGTCCCAGTTCAGTATTTTAAAGCAGAATATATAGTACAAAACTATGCTATACTATAATATAGAAAAGAAGCTAAATTTATGAAAAAATAAATTCAGAACCCAAATCATGTGTATGATTTCTATATATAGTTTCCTTAAACACAAAATAATTAAATTGCATTAGGCTAATTGAAATTAAATAATTCAAAGAATAGGGGTGCCAGGCTGGCTCACTTGGAAGAACTTGCATGCAACTCCTTATCTTGGGGTCATGGGTTCAAGCCTCATACTGGGTGTAGATATTACATCAATAAATAAACATTTTAAAAATTCTTTTCAAAGAATAATTGAATCTAGAACTTAGAGATATATAGTAGTAATGCTAAATTTTTTTTTTTTTAAGATTTTATTTATTTATTTGACAGAGAGAGAGATCACAAGTAGGCAGAGAGGCAGGCAGAGAGAGAGGAGGAAGCAGGCTCCCCACCGAGCAGAGTGCCCGATGTGGGGCCCGATTCCAGGACCCTGAGATCATGACCTGAGCTGAAGGCAGAGGCTTAACCCACTGAACCACCCAGGCGCCCCAACTTCTTTTTTTTTTTTTTTAAGATTTTATTTATTTGACAGAGAGAGACAGACAGAGAGAGAGGGAATACAAGGAGGGGGAATGGGAGAGGGAGAACAGGCTTCCCGCAGAGCGGGGGGATTCCATGAGGGGCTCCATGCCAGGACTCTGGGATCATGACCTGAGCTGAAGGCAGATGCTTAATGACTGAGCGACCCAGGCACCCCTAGAAGTAATCCTAAATTCCTTAAGTTTTCTGTTTTGGAAAAAAAAATAAATGCTTATTCCTACAGGTTTCTCCTTACTAAAAAGACCTTAACAGTTGTAGTAGAAAAGCAAGCGTCTAAACATGTATATACAGTATGAATTAGACCATTCTGAATTATACTAGATCTTCAATTTGCATAGTCTAATATGATGTGATTTTAAATATTTTTAGGTCAGGGGCGCTTGGGTGGCTCAGTGGGTTAAGCCTCTGCCTTCAGCTCAGGTCGTGATCTCAGGGTCCTGGGATCGAGCCCTGCATCTGGCTCTCTGCTCAGCAGGGAGCCTGCTTTCCCCTCTCTCTCTGCCTGCCTTTCTGCTTACTTGTGATCTCTGTCAAATATATAAATAAAATCTTTAAAATAAATAAATAAATAAATAAATATTTTTAGGTCATTTTATCTCACACTGAAATTTGGGTTGGTAGGTTGATTTTTTTTTTTTTTTTTAAAGCTATAGGCATTTGAAAAACAGCAAATATGGAGAGAGGATTTCTCTGAACTCCTCTTACCTGCCTAAAGACAGATCCTCCAAAAGGAACTCAGTTTCATAAATCCCTTCCCCAGGAGTTTCACCAACCAAGGATGATTGACTCATCACAAGAAAGGAGACTAAAACTCAACATCACACCCAACCTTTGTCACAAACTGTCATACCTCCCATCTGTTCTTCTAAGAGCCCATTCATCTTTCCTAAAAATCATTTACTCTCCCCCAAGAGGCCTACATTCCATCTCCCTATGAAGATGAGAATTCTTATTTTTTTAATTTAAAAAAGTGCATATTTTAACATTTTTACCTTTTTTACTTTCACCCATTTCTCCTGCCCCACCCCTCCCTGCCTCTGGCAACCACCAATCTGTTCTCTGTTTCTGTGAACTTGGATTTTGAGGGTTTTTTTATTTTTTTGTTTGTTTCCTTTTGGTTCCACATATGAGATCATACGGTATTTATCTTTCTCCGTCTGACTTAGGGTAATGCCCTCAAGGTCCATGTCTCAAATGCCAAGAGTTCATTCTTTTTTATGGCTGAATATTCGTGTGTGTGTGCGCGCGCGCGCGCGCGACTGTGCGTCTGTGTGTGTACGTACCACAATTTCTTTATCCACTTATCCATCAATGGACACTTGGGCTGTTTCCATATCTTGGCTGTTACACATAATGCTTCAGGAAACACAGGGGTGCATATATCTTTCCAAGGTAGCATCTTCATTTTGCTCAGATAAATACCAGGAATGGAATTGCTGGATCATATGGTAGTTCTATTCTTAATTTTTTGAGGAACTTCCATATTGTTTTCCACAGTGGCTGCACCAATTTACATTCCCCGTAGTGCATGAGGGTTCCCTTTTCTCCACATTCTCATTGACACTAGTTACTTCTTGTCATATAATGTGATCCATTGTGCATACTTTTCTGAATTTTTTTCTCACTTAGGTATTCAGAAACTTTCCATGGCAGTACATATAACTCTTTTAACTGCTGCATATAGTCCATAGTATGGATTACCACAGTTTATTTAACCAGTCCGCTCTTGATGGACATTTTGGTTTCCATTTTTTTGCTGTTCTAAAAATTTCTTCAGTAGTTATTGTACACACCTCTTTGTGTATCTCTACAAGTAGCTTACTAGAATAGATACTTAGAAGTGGAACTGTTGGGTTGGTGACAAGTGGCATTTAACAGAGTCTTCAAGGAGAGTGAGAGTGCGCCAGGTAGAGATGAGGAAGGAAGAAAACCCTTCAGAAAGAACCGTGTGCATGTTTCATGAAGGAAGGTGAAAACATGTATTTAAAGATTGCACCATATAGATTGCTTAAACCTCACAGCAACTCAGAAAGGTTAAGTAATATTATTCCTGTTTTATAAATAAGAGACAAAGTCCCAGAGAATTTAAGTAATCTTCCCAGGACTACAGAGCTAAGTGGACAAGGGAGGATTTGTTGGTTTTTTTTTTTGTTGGTTGGTTGGTTGGTTGGTTTTTTTTTTTTTAAGATTTTATTTATTTATTTGACAGACAGAAATCACAAGTGGGCAGAGAGGCAGGCAGAGAGGGAGAGGAGGAAGCAGGCTCCCTGCCAAGCAGAGAGCCCGATGCAGGGCTCGATCCCAGGACCCTGGAATCATGACCTGAGCCGAAGGCAGAGGCTTTAACCCACTGAGCCACCCAGGCACCCCGACAAGGGAGGATTTAAACCCGGTTTATTGGACTCTAAAATCCCTGCTCTTTCCATTATAAAAAGGTAGTTGGGGCACATGTGTACGTTTGATGTAGCTGGAGGGTAGGGTTCCTGAGGCAGAGGAGGAATGGGGAGGAGGAGAAGGTCTGGTCATTTATGCTGATAAAGTAGATTGAAGGACATGAAAGAACATGCTAAGGAGTTCGGACTATGTCTTATAATGTAGGCTGTAGGGAACACCCAGGTGAGGCTAGATTTACCAGTGTGGAAAAGCCAAACTGGAGTTTATTTAAAAAGAGCCTCAAAAATGTGAAAATCACATATAGCCTGTGTTACTCTTGAGAATCCCTCAAGAGAATCACACATCGCAATAAATCCCAAACAGCCAGTTTTCCTTCAGTGTAGGAACTGATCGCTGTTTCTTTGATCATGCAATAGATGAAGTGGTTGATTTACAAGTAGAGGCCTTGTACCAAAAATACACTTTAGCTTTTTTTTTTTTAATTTTTATTTTTTTGACAGATAGAGATCACAAGTAGGCAGAGAGACAGGCAGAGAGAGGGGGGAAGAAGCAGGCTTCCTTCTAAGCAGAGAGCCCGATTTGGGGATCGATCCAGGACCCTGGGATCATGACCTGAGCCGAAGGCAGAGGCTTTGACCCACTGAGCCACCCAGGCACCCCCAAAATACACTATAGGTTTAACTCAAGAGTTAGTATGGACTCGAGGCTCACACCATGAGAGGCTTGGGGGATCGGAGACTCATTAAGAGAATATTTGTGCCTTGGAAAGCTAGGAAATCTAGTCCTCATTGATTGTGCACGTGCTCTCCATTGCCCCCCTACATACACACACACCCCAACAGGAGCATAAAGAAAGCTGAATGTCAGTTTGGCTCTAATATATAAGAAAAACATAACTATCTTTGATTCAGTTACACAAGTTACATGCCGAGATGATATTTGTTTCCCTGTGGTGAAGTACCACAATTTTGAGTTTAACAATTTTTTAAATTACCATGGTTTTCCAGTTCCTAACAATGAGTAACTGTACCAAGTCAGCCGGCTGACTTGTTGCATTCCGGGAATTCACAAAACAATTGAGTGAGAAATAGTTTTATCTTGGGCATTTTAAGATCGAATCTTATAGATAACATGAGCCAGCTCTTCAAAATCTGAAGAGGATGGGGACATCTCTATTTTTATTTTTTTACTGTATTTGCTGTGATAAAATATATGTAACATAAAGTTTGCTATTTTAACCATTTTTATAAATTTTTTAAATTTAATTCTTTCAGTGATCCAAGATTCATTGTTTATGTACCACACCCAGTGCTGCATGCAATACATGCCCTCCTTAATACCCACCACCAGACTCACCTATCCTCCCACCACCCCTCCTCCAAAATCCTCAGTTCGTTTCTCAGAGTCCACAGTCTCTCATGGTTCATCTCCCCCTCCGATTTCCCCCAACTCACTTCTCTCCTTCTCCCAATGTCCTCCGTGTTATTCCTTATGCCCCACAAGTAAGTGAAACCATATGATAATTGACTCTCTCTGCTTGACTTATTTCACTCAGCATAATCTCCTCCAGTCCAGTCCATGTTGATACAAAAATTGGGTATTCATCCTTTCTGATGGAGGCATAATACTCCATTGTATATATGGACCACATCTACTTTATCCATTCATCTATTGAAGGGCATCTTGGCTCTTTCCATAGTTTGGTGACTGTGGCCATTGCTGCTATGAACATTGGGGTACAGATGGCCCTTCTTTTCACTACATCTGTATCTTTGGGGTAAAAACCCAGTAGTGTAATTGCAGGGTCATTGGGTAGCTCTATTTTTAATTTCTTTTTTTAATAAGATTTTATTTATTTATTTGCAGAGAGAGAGAGACAGCAAGAGAGGGAACACAAACAGGGTGAGTGGGAGAGGGAGAAGCAGGCTTCCTACCAGGCAGAGAGCCTAATGCAGGGCTGGATCCTAGGACCCTGGGATCATGACCCGAGCTGAAGGCAGACGCTTAACAACTGAGCCACCCAGGCGCCTCTCTATTTGTAATTTCTAAAGGAATCTCCACACTATTTTCCAAAGTGGCTGCACCAACTTGCTTTCCACCAACAGTGTAAGAGGGTCCCCTTTCTCCACATCCTCTCCAACACATGTTGTTTACTGTCTTATTAAATTTGGCCATTCTAACTGTGTAAGGTGGTATCTCTATGTGGTTTTGATTTGAATCTCTCTGATGGCTAATGATGATGAACATTTTTTCATGTGTCTGTGAGCCATTTTTGAGTGTACAATTCAGTGGCATTAATTATATTCACAACATTGTGGGGATCATTACCACTGTATTTCCAAAAATTTTCATCACCCCCAACAGAAACTCAAACCCATTGAGCAATAACACCCCTCCCTCCAACTTCTGGTAACCTCTAACCTACTTTCTGTGAATTTACCTGTTCTAGATAGTTCATGAGTGGAATCATAAAATATTTGTCATTTTGTGTCTGGCTTACTTCACTTAGCGTGTTCTCCATGTCGTAGTTTCAAGCTGCAGTATGTGTTAGAGCTTCATTCCTTTTTATGACGGAATAATATTCCATTGTATGTATAAGCCACATTTTGTTTATCCATTCATCTGTTGAGTGAACACTTGAGCTGCTTCCATCTTTTAGCTATTGTGAATAATTGTGAATAATGCTGCTATGAGCATTGGTGTCTGAGTTTGTGTCCCTGTTTTCAAATCTTTTGGGTACATACCTTGGAGTGGAATTGCAAGGAAACCTGTATTTTTTAACTACTGTATTTGACTGTTTTTCCATCTTTTGCTATCAGTGAGAAAGAAGAATGAAAATAGAGCAGTGTTTGGTTTTTACCAAAGAAAATGCTGTTTTTCACAATTCACTTTTGGATTTTCTTAACTATTTAATAAATAGAACCACGAAGCATTTTTTTTTTTTTTTTTTTTTGGCCTATGCACACCGCAGAAAATTTACTAAGACATTAAAGGATGAACCAAGAAAGTCTGGGAACCCCTGGTTTATACCTAGTGCTCTCTAACTAGTTTTATAAATTTAATAGTATATTTTGGAGAACTTACATTAAATAATATGCCATTGTATAAATGTACCACTTATAACTGTTCTCTTATGGATAGACTTCCAGCTTCTTACCATTTTTCAGTACTACAAAGAATGCTGCCCATGAATATATTTATACAAATATACATTTGTATGCCTTCATGCTAATACTCCTGTAGGAAGATAGATTCCTAAAACTGTGAAGTAAAAAATATATAAAGTGTTATTCCTGTTAAATTTTCCTTTCAAAAGGTTTTAACATTACACACTCCCAACATTGTAAAAGAGTACCCATTTCTTGATGTTTGATATTATCAATCCCTTTTAATTTTTACAAATCTGGCAAAATTTGAAAAATTTTGCTTGTATCTTGCATTTCCTTAATAAGTAGTGAGATAAGGCATCTTTTTACATTTTATTGATCATTGGTATTTTTCAAGCCAATTCCCTGTTCTTGTTTTGGCCATTTTTCTATTGAGAATTTTGTCCTTTTCCTATTTGTATAAGCTCTATTAATACTAAATGTTTTGTCTTTTCTGTGTTACGAATATTTTGTTCCTGCCACTTGTCTTCTAGTTATTCATTGTTCTTTTCCCATATATAAATTTACCATATTTATGAGGTCAAATCTTTATGGCTTCTGATTTTGCCATGTTTAGAATGGTCTTCTTATCCCAAGGTTTCAATTATCTGCTCATGTTTTCTATTGGTACTTCTAAGATACTAGTTTTTAGATTGAAATTTATATTTATTTACATGTAAGGAATGAGGCAATAGCCTGCTTAAACTTTCTTCCTGATGACTGGCTAGTTGCCCTGCATATTTGTTGAACAAAATATCCCCACTATTTTGAAATATAATTGTTACCAAATACTGAATTCTCATAGATGGTATGTTGTGTGTCTGCTTCTCAACTTAAATCTTTAAACCTCTTTCTCTGCCAGCTTATACTGTTTAAACCAATTTCACTTTATAAGATATTTTAAACAACCTTTGAGCATTATTATTTACTTTATACAGTCATTTTGTTGTGAAATATTATTAAATTTTTAAAATTTTTATTTTAAAAATCTTTGGGGTTTTCTTTCATGCTTAAAAAATCAATTTGGACCTATAGAAAAGTTGAAAAAATAAAATGGAGTTCCCTTTATTCTTACCCAACTTCCCTTAACATAAGCATCTTACATGGTACAATTACTGAAATCAGGAAAGTAATACTAACATAATATTGTTAACTAATCCACAGGCCTTATTTGAATTTCACCAGTTTTCCCACTGAGGTCTTTTATAGTCCCAGATCCAATCCAGGATTCTATGTTGTTATTACATTGTCATGGCCCCTTAGTTTGCTTCAATCTGTGACAGTTCCACAGCCTTTGTCTTTCATAACTTTGACACTTTTTTAAGAGTATTGGTTATTTTGTAGGTTGAGTTTGAGATTTTCTTCTGACTTGATTCAGGTTATATATTTTGGCAAAAATACTAAGGAAGTGATGTACTCTTCTTTGAGCATCCTATCAAAGTATACATGTTGACATTTCTCATTACTAGTGAAGTGATCTTTGAATAATTGGTTAAACTAGTATCTTTCAGGTGTTTCCTTTTGTTATTAGTAAGTATCTCCTGGGGGAGATACTATCCTATTTCTAATCAAAATTTCACCTACTAACTCTAGCATCTGTCAGTGGCTCTTGCTGAAATAATTATTACTTGGATGTTAACCTAATGGTGATTTTCTCTTTTCATCATTCATTCTACATTTATCAATTGAAATAATCCCTTCTCCCCGTTTATTCAATTATATCTTTATATCAGTGTGGACCTATGGATTTATTTTATAGGTTATTACCCAGTGCCATATTATGTTACCAATTAAGTTTTTATTTAAGTAATCCCTACACCCAGCATAGGGCTTGAACTCACAACCCGAGATCAAGAGTCACATGCTCTTCTGACAGAGCCGGCCAAGATGCCCCACCAATTATTTAACAGATAGAAACAGCCTTTAAGTACTTACAAGAGTAGTTTCAAATGTCAGGTTCCCACATCTAACATACGGCTTACTATCTTCACTTGCAAGGGGAAATTAAAATTTTCTTAACATTGTAATTTGGATTATGATTAAACTCACAAGTTATTTGCAGGATTCAGTTACCAAATGCTGAATGTGTATTTACAAGTTCCACCTAATTCAGGGCTTGGAGAGAGTAGAATATGGAGCTGGCACAAGGCCAGCCATTAAGCATGGAGGGCAAGAGGGTAGACATCCTGTGGCTCTGTCAGGCTGTGTGCAAAATACATATACAGGTCAGTAAAGTCAAAATACATATACAGGTCAGTAAAGTCAAAAAACCAGTAAAGTCAAAAGATCAACTATAGTTAACTGGCTGGAACCAGGGGGGAAATTCCTTTGACCTGCCTTCCAGATATTAATAGCAATGTTACTTTGAAGGTACCGAGATTATTTTATTCTTTCCAGGTTTGAAGTCAATAAAGGGAAGCTGCCATAATTTTTGTACAGCTATTTTTAAAGATGTCACTTATGAGGAACTTAAAAACCTCTTGAATTCCAAAAAAATTATGTTAATTGATGTTAGAGAGCCATGGGAAATTGTTGAGTATGGAAAAATTCCTGGGTCCGTCAACATACCACGTAAGTGACATGTGACTTGAATTAATTCCTCACAAAAGTATATATTTAGTAATTTACTGTACCTAAGATTTAATTGAAATTCTTAACATTTTCTTTCAGTGGGTGAGGTAGGTAAAGCTCTACAGATGAACCCAAAAGACTTCAAAGAGAAGTACAATGAAGGAAAACCATCCAAATCAGACAGTCTGGTGTTTTCTTGTTTAGCCGGAGTGAGAAGCAAGAAGGCTTTGGACACGGCAATATCTCTGGGCTTTAACAGGTGCATAAATGAAGTATAAAATTGTATTCAAGAGTGTGTATAATAGCAATGTTTCATATGTATTATATTTTTACTGGTCAATTGAAAAATGTCATAATACTGTGTTAGTAATAGCAAGATAGAGACTAAGCCTCTATATTTTCATCCTACTCAAAAGTAACAGTCTTTTATGTAGGTTTAAAGGCTAAAGTAGTCATGGCATCTCTACATCTCTAAAGTTCCTATCAACCTTGTGTTATAAAGCAGGAGGAAATTTTTATAGCATTAACCTTGCTATATGTTTTCAGTGCTCAACACTATGCTGGAGGATGGAAGGAATGGGCAACCTATGAATTTTCAGAGAAGAAACACGGAAATTGATTTCGGGAATACAAGTTGGCTCTTTCCGGGAACCTGGGTGGCTCAATGGGTTAAGCCTCTGCCTTCGGCTCAGGTTATAATCTCAGGGTCCTGGGACTGAGTCCCACATTGGGCTCTCCGCTCAGCAGGGAGCCTGCTTCCTCCTCTCTCTGCCTGCCTGTCTGCCTACTTGTGATCTCTGTCAAATAAATAAATAAATTCTTAAAAAAAAACAAAACAAGTTGGCTCTTCTGTATATGCAGCTTATGATATTGAAATGTACAGAAGAATAACAGTCTAGCCCTGGCATCACTGGAAAGGGTTTTGTGTAACCCAGTTATTCGTTGCATCTTTTCCTTAACTGTTTAAGTTGAGAACACTACCTGCCCCTGCCTATTTTCAAAGGCTGTTGAGGATTGAAATAATGTATGTGACTTGCTGTGGAAGTATTAAGGGTTAGGATCCTAGAAATGAATTTTTTTAAATAGTTTAGTACAATAGTATTCCCAAGCCCAGGTTACTTACAGTACCTAATCATAATGTATGACCATTTGTGTTAGCATAGCTTCTGTTCAATAAAGAGGCTATGAATTAAACAAGTTATATTTTTAATGATAGAAATGTATTTGTAAATTTTCCCATTTTAGAAAATTCGTAAAATTTCTTTTCTTATAGTGATACACAGTACAGATATTTCTGATGGATATACCTTTCACCCATAATGTATTAAATAAAAATAGCTAGTAATCATTTCTTGAACACATTTCCTTGGCTTAGATCCTATGCTAAATATTCCAAATGCTAAAAAGATAATAAAAAAGATGTGATGCTTCTCTGAAGAGGTTTGATGTCTAGCAGAGGTATATAAAAGTTAGATTTTAAAAAGCAGACTTTGTCTTAAAACACCAAGAATCTGAGATCCAGAAAAATAGGTGAAATACAATGAAAATACATTAACACCGTCTAAAAGGCTTACGGTAGTGTTGTAACCAGCGTGGTAGTGATATGATTTGTAACTTAAAAAATTAATATGATCTGTAAAGATAGAAATAACAGGGATGCCTGGGTGGCTCAGTCAGTTAAATATCTGCATTCAGCTCGGGTTATGATCCTAGGGTCCTGGGATCAAGCCCCGAGTTTGGGCTCTATGCTCAGCAGGGAGCCTGCTTCTCCCTCTGCCTCTTCCTCTTCCCCTGCTTGTGCGCTTTGATAAATAAAATCTTTTAAAAAATTATGAAGAAAAAAGATAGAAATAGCAAAATGATTGCTTCTGTAGAGGGAAGATTAACTGGAAAGAGCAGCAAGGAGGGATATTTCTAGGGTGATGGAAATGCTTTAGATCTTGAGTGAGGTGTTGGTACATAAGTAATAATACATGTATCAAAACTCATTTTAAGAGGCGAAAGATTTATGTGATCTGAAAAGAAGCCAGAGTATAAACTCATTGAACACTTGAAAACATATCTTCTGGGGGCACCTGGGTGGCTCAGTGGATTAAGCCTCTGCCTTCCACTCAGGTCATGGTCTCAGGGTCCTGGGATGGAGCCCCTCGTCTGGCTCTCTGTTTCCCCCCCTCTCTCTCTCTGTCTGCCTCTCTGCCTACTTGTGATCTCTGTCAAATAAATAAATAAAATCTTTTTAAAAAAATAAAAAGAAACATATCTTCTGTAATTATATCTCAATTACAAATAAGGAAAATGGGGGGAAGGGAGTTTAAATGTAAAGGACTCTCACTAGGATGAGTATATGCCTTGGAGCACTGGCGGTACAACTCTGTTTCTTTACTCTGTGCCTCTTCACCCCTAAATGTGTTTTGTCTCATTTTGGCAGTCCTTCAGACCATATAAGGCCTAAGAAGTAACTATTAGGACTTGGTTTGTCCTAAATGGTATTACAAGGGGAATCTGGAGTAAGAAAGTGATGTGACCACCTTGAACTTCTATTTCTGAGAATGTCAGTCTAGTTTCTAGCAAACTCCCTATAAGAACTAGAAAAGCTGGCAAGTAAACACACATGCACTCGTGCATGCACGCCCCTCCATGTTGGGTCATCCTCTACAGCTTTCCTGCTCTCGGGAGCATAGCCCTTCAAATTCTTGCTGCTTTAGTAATTCCTTCATGCCTTTATTTATTTTTTTTTTTAAAGATTTTATTTATTTATTTGACAGAGATCACAAGTAGGCAAGAGAGGCAGGCAGGGAGAGAGAGGAGGAAGCAGGCTCTCCGAGGAGCAGAGAGCCCGATGTGGGGCTCGATCCCAGGACCCTGGGATCATGACCCGAGCCGAAAGCAGAGGCTTTAACCCACTGAGCCACCCAGGCGCCCTCCTTCATGCCTTTAAATTGATCTTATTTATTTATCTATAGAAACAAATGTACTAGGACATATATATATACTAAGGTGGGATTTGAAGAGCCACAATCTCAGAGAGAAGGGAAGTTGTGGTTGAAGAACTGGGCCCATCGAGGAATGAGAACCTGAGTAGATACACCAGACGTTTAGTTGAAACCCCTGGGAAACGACACCCTCAGAGTAAAGGAGAACCAGAAATTGACCAACCCTCATAAAATGTAAGAATGGCTTTGAATCAACTAAATCCCTGACTGACTTAAGGTGATCTTCCTTCTAACCTAAGGTCCTACCAGCAGTAAATTCTCTCTTAGAGAGAGATGTCATTATTTAGAGCCAGGGGTTGGCAACAATAAATATTTTGGGTTTATGGGCCACAAGGTCTCTATTGCAACTGTTCAACTCTGCTACTGTAGCACAAAGCAACCACAGACAGTACATACATGAATGAGTGTGGCTGGATACCCACAAAACTATGGCCACTTAGCTTTGAATTTTATATTTCATGTGTTGCCACATATTCTTAATTATTTTTCAAGCATTTAAAAATATGGCAAACCTTCTTAGCTCAAAGGGCTTAGCTCAAAGGACTCTGAGATCCTGACTTGAGCTGAAGGCTGACTTTAACTGACTGAGCCACCAGGCGCCCCCCAAAAAGGAGAGAAACTTAATAAAAAGTATTACAATGGTAGGATCTGGTTAAAGTGTATTCACGTGGGGGTCACCTGGGTGGCTCCTGGTAGTCTCAGTGGGTTAAGCCTTTGCCTTTGGCTCAGGTCATGATCTCAGGGTCCAGGGATTAAGCCCTGCATCTGGCTCTCTGCTCAGCAGGGAGCCTGCTTTCCCCCCTCTCTCTCTGCCTGCCTCTCTGCCTATGTGTGAGCTGTCAAATAAATTTTTAAAAATCTAAAAAAAAAAAAAAAAAAGTGTATTCACATGAGATAATAGTACTGTTTTGAGGATTACATCAGATAATTTATGCTAAATATTTAATACTATGCTTTATTGCTGCTTTGTGGATCTGTATAGTATGGTACCTGTTTATAGGCAGCTGGTATTTTGGATTGCTGTTTGCATTCAATTAACAGGTAAAGAAGGGAGGTGAAACTTCCAGTTAAACATCTAGTAGCAAGAATGGCAGTGAAATACCTTACTGCAAGTGGGAATGTAAAATGAAACTCTGAATACTGAATAATGAAATACCTAGGCCCCTGACCTCACTTGCCTCCAAGAACTCTGAACAGTCTAGTTCGTATCACCACAGATAAAGCTAGAAGCTTGCATTCTAGAAAGAGTGACCACTGGCAAAGAAGAGCTTTAGAATAGGATGTTAGGGGTGGGATAATAATGAAAATGTTTTGTGGTGTAATGACGCCCATCTCTGTAAAGTCCTACTCATGCACATTGACCTCCCAATTATCTCCCTTGGTCTCTCAAATATGGATCTTGAGACAATTAAAGTAAGATTCTAATTTGAAAAATTATGACCAAACAGAAAAAAGGAACTTCAAGGAAAAAGTGCTAATGCAGGAAGCAAAGAAAATTTTGAAATGACTGAAAAACCTCCATGACTATCTGTAGAATGATAACACAGCGCATTCTCAAACAAGAACAAGGTGCTACTTAAAAAGCACCTTATCTGAAGCAACTAGAGGATGTATCCCATTAAAACAAAGGCAGGCAATGAAAAATAAGTGGATTCCCCATATCTTTTAAAACAAAACAAAAAGATGAAGGACTTGGGGGAAGAATGTCTTCTTATGAGTGACTTAGGGAATAAATGAGTAATAAATTATTCCAGTGAAAATTAACAAAAGATATACAAAACAAATTGAGCAAATTACAACCAAGGCAATTACTCCTTTCAGAAAGATAAAAATCTTCTCAAAGGAAATATAACCACAGTACACTACAGAACATGTTACTATGTACACTTTATATGAATTTAACAAAAATTATATAATTAAATTGGAAATGCGATGGAATAGAAGTTTTTGTTTTGTTTTGTTTTTCTTGATAGAGACACAGCAATAGAGGGAACACAAGCAGGGGAAGTGGGAGAACAGGCTTCCCGATGAGCAGGGAGCCTGATGGCAGGGCTGATCCCAGGATGCTGGGATCATGACCTGAGTCCGAGAGAGACACTTAATGACTGAGCCACCCAGGCGCCATATGGAATAGAAGTCTTAGTACAGAACTTGGTTGGTGGGGAAACAGAAAAAGGGGGGTGTATAAGAAAGTGAAATCTTCATCTCTCAGAGTAGGAAGTTACTAGATAATTTTACTATTGAAAAAAGAATTAAAAAACTGGAAGGTAAACAGAGGGGGCAGTAAAGTCATTAATAACATGGGCCCTGGAGCCCAGCTGCCCAGGTTTTAAGAATTAGAACCTAATCCAAGCTCTTGTCACAGACTTGACCTGTGATTGGGTCAGTTAACTTTCTGTTCCTGAGTTTCCTCCTCTTGTTCTGAGAATTCAATTTCATCATGTAGAAAGCAGAGAAAATTCTTGTCACCTAAGTGCTCAATAAATGCTGTAATTATATGCTTATTATTGGGAAATGTGGAAGTAACACAACAGCAAAGAAATAACTAAAAGTTGCCCTGGGGAGCAGGAATGAGCAGTAGGGAGAATGGGTCAGGGGTCTAACATCTTCCTAGCCTTGCAGCAGCACAGTCCAACAATTATAATGCAAGCCATTTAGGTGATCGTCTTACATTTTAAAAAGAGGTGAAATTAACTTTAATACTGTTTTATTTGGTCCTATCATCCTATCATTTATATTAATAGTTAAAAACACTAAATAGTTTACATTCTTTTGTTTGGTACTAAGTATTGAAATCTAACACTATTTTTACATTTATAGCACGTCTCAGTTCAGACTGGCCCCATTTTCAGTGTTCAACAGCCACGTGTAGCTAGTGGCTATCACTCTGGACACTGCAGCCTACAGCACTATTTGATTTTTAAAAACAATTCATGTCATCAATGGCTGATAAGTCACAGAAAGACAACCAGGTATGATATGCCCTCTGATGAAAGAACCTTACACAGTAGTCTACCTGCACCAAAAAAAAATTTTTTTTAATCTGAACTTGATCAAGCCTTTAGATTCAATGGCTAATTTATAGAAAATACAGAAAAAGGAGTATGTTAAATGAATACAATTAGCAAGGGGCAGGCGCCTGGGTGGCTCAGTGGGTTAAAGCCTCTGCCTTCGGCTCAGGTCATGATCCCAGGGTCCTGGGATTGAGCCCAGCGTCGGGCTCTCTGCTCAGCGGGGAGCCTGCTCCCTCCTCTCTCTCCCTGCCTGCCTCTCTTGCCTACTTGTGATCTCTGTCAAATAAATAAAATCTTAAAAAAAAAAAAAGTATACAATTAGCAAGATCCATATGGAGAGATACTCTTAGTAGGTAATCAAGCCAAAAAGGGAAAATTTAAAAATAAGATAGGGTAGGGTGGCGGTTAACAGCGTGATTGGTATTGAGGAGTGCTGTGATAAGCACTGGGTGTGATATTTAACTGATGAATCACTGAACACTACAACAAGAACTAGTTATATACTAAACAGTGGCTAACTGAACATAAAAAAAAAAAAAGATGGGAGGAGGAATCCATGGATTTAAAAAGATTTAAAGGATTCATCAACTGCAGTAATTTATCCTTATTTAGATCTGACTAGATTTAACAACTATTTTGACTAATTTTTTTTAAGATTTTATTTATTTGACAGACAGAGATCATAAGTAGGCAGAGAGGCAGGCAGAGAGAGAGGGGAAAGCAGGCTCCCTGCTGAACAGACAGCCAGATGCAGGGCTCGATCCCAGAACCCTAAGACCATGACCTGAGCCGAAGGCAGAGGCTTAACCCACTGAGCCACCCAGGCGCCCCTATTCTGACTAATTGTTCAGGTATAATACTTAGTTTTTTAAGAGCCATTACCTTTAGGAATACATTGATGAAATATGGTATCTTGGATTTGCTTCAAAAATAATATGCACATTATATGAGAAGTGGATGTGAGTTTAGATGAAATGAAATTGTCATAAACTGATCATTGTTGAAACTGGGTAACGACACATGGAGGTTCGTTACACTATTTTATTTACTCTTGTATCTGTTTTAAATTTTCTGTAACAAAAGGTTGAAAACAAAACTGCAAGTCACATGTATTAATTTTCAAAATAAAAACTTTGAAATAAAGGTGGGCTTAAGTGAAAAATTAGGGTCAAGTCAATGATTGTGATATATAATCAGTCTGCTCTTCCAACCCAAATCCAACCTTAGTTCTTTCAGACCTGAGGACAGCTTTTCTCTTCCTTTCTTATCCTGCCCTATAAGCCTACGAGACCTGTATTTATCATTGGTACTGACTTTACACATACTATTCCTTTCCAATTTATCTAATCCTCCCCATTAGGAAGCAGAACTCCAGAGTCTGTTCATAAGCCATTTGAAATTACCCACTTGACAAACTATAGAAGACTTTAATACTGATCTAAAGGAAGAAGGACTCTCAGAAAACGTAAGGCAGATTCAAAGAGATAAATTCAAGACACTAGTCAATATAGCTGGAGAACTTTACTTTTTATTCTTGCAGTTTTATACTAGGAAGTCAACATTTAATTTAATAATCCATTGTTCACAATTGATTTATAAAAAAATTTAATCCTTAAATTGTACATCAATATCCTATGACTCCAAATTTTCTCTCTCCTTACATCTGAAGAAAATGATTAAGTTCCACAGACAGCACAGTCCCACTGACATGACATTTAGTCGAAAGTCCTACACTCATGAGAATTAAGAATAGCCAGTATCAAACTGGCCTGAAACCTGATTGTGTCCCTGGCTCAGGATACCTGCAGTAAATTTGTAAATCCACACTAAGACACAAAAATAAACTAGGGTGTGTATGTCATATAAAAACTTTTCACAGTAGAGTAAAAATTATCATTAAAATGTTACCAAATTCCAACCATATTATGGTGTTTTATCCAATTAGCTTTCAAAATGCCTGATTAACTGTGAATCAAATACAAATAACATCACGTAGGATTCTTTTTTTAAAAGTTTGCCCAGCATTTCAAAATGGTTACAGAATTAATATAACTTTTAAAATGTCAAAGTATGCTATACATATTGCACTTTTCTGCTAGGCTGGGCTAGTATCTTCCATGGCAAGATACTAAAACTATTGAATAAAATACACTTTTAAATCAATAGGTACTTGATTAATTTCCCTGAAATTATCAACATCATTACCAAAATCTTCCAGGATTTTGTAAGATTTGATTCCTTAAATACAGTTTTAAAGTTTAACTTAAGGAGGGAAAAAAACCCTCATATATTTCACTTTTTAATGTCCTTTTTTGGTCCTTCAATGACCAAAGAGGATTTTAAACAAATTATGCTTCATGTTTCGTGGCTTAATAAAAAGCTACAATTTCTATTATCCAAATTAGGAAAAATTATACTAATCAAAAGCTATTAATTTTGAAATGTCTATGTAAGTCTGTCTGTAGGTCCCCTTAGAACCTTTCATGCTTCTATAATCAAGAGATTTTAATCAATTATGTGCTAGAATCAAATTAGGTAAGGAAAAACTTATTTTGCAAAAATAAAATCACTTCCCAATATGCTTGACAGAAACAAGCTATTCATTTTCATTTGTGTTCCATTGAAGACATAACTGAAATCTGTCCAATGGTTTATTTCCAACTGGTCCACTATGGAATTCTTCGGAATGTTTTAAGATTGGCTGTAGCTAGAGTTCTGACTTCCATTTGGACCCTGCTCTCCTTCACTGTTCAAGTGGGGAAGAAAGAGATTTTATACCAATTAAAAGACTCATTTTCAACACCCCAATAAGCCAACTAATTTTTAAAGTTAGTTACTCTATGGTACAACTCCACAAAACAAAGGCATTCCTGATCATTAAGACACAGAGATGGAAAATTAAAATACTGAAGACTAACATTCGGTTTTATATTTTTATTCTTATGTAACTTGGTGCCCTCACACATAACAAGCTTTCTGGAAGTTAGTGTCCATATACACTCAAAAATTTAAATAAGGGTATGGGATGTTACTGTCATTACAGGTATCACTCAACATAGAGATTAGAGCTTCTTCTGAACAAATTTCCTGTAAAATTAAATCTTACATATGAAATCTCATTCCTACTAAATATGAAAATCAAGAAGTGTTCTTTCCAAAAAAATTATTGTCCAAATGCACAAAGAATCACATGTAAATACATCAAACTTATATAAGTCAGAAAGAAAAATGGCAATTTCTTGGAAAATGCTGAATACTTAAAATAAAAATAACTAAAACTGAAAATACCAGTGTGGCAACAGGATTATTGCCTTATCTTGTCCATCATCATCTTGTAGCTTCAGGCCCTGCCACTAGTGGAGAATCACTCAGGGAATTTCTGCAAAAAATGTATCCAAAGGTAGCTGTTTGAATGACTGCCTTAAACAGCTCCTTGTATAAGTATCAATTTTTTCTAAATGGTAACATTAACTTATCAAACCTATAAATCTACCTTAATATTATATAATTATTTTTCTTGATCATTAAGATGGGTAGCATTTCTTTATTTCCCTTCTGACCTTTTTTCCTACTCTAAATGATCTGATATACAGCAAGAGCTGAGAACCACTGAACTAAATAAAAAGTTCCTGTAAAAAAAAACAAAACAAAGAAAACCCTCTTAGCATAAGTGATTCAGTTACCAAAATCGTGTTACTATGTGCCGTGGATCTTCAGGTAGCTCAAAAGCAAAAATTATTTATCTTTACAATAGCAGATCAATCACCTAAGTTTTTGAAAACTGCGACTGAAATTTATAAAACAGGATAAAAGCCAGCACTGTGGGGGGCGGGGGGTCAGAGAGTCAAAATGACATAGGATACTACAGAATTCTTTATCCCTGAATTTCAAATGAACTAGCCTAATTCTGTTCTGTTTAAATTTATGCACTGTATATAGCCGTATGTTGAGGGATACCTGTAAGAGACCTGCCACTGCATTAGGGAAAGTTAACAGATAATCAGATTAATGTATTTTTTAAAATGAGGCATTGTCAATCTACCAAATCAGATTTTTTAAAAAGTTATATAAATCATGAAGTTTTGGAAGCAGTTTCATTAAAAAATAAATATAATCTATGAAAAAATATATATGAAATATATAATTAAATGAAATCAGTAATTAAAGTCTACAAAGTACCTGTTTGGAGGAGGTTTTGGTTTCGGCATCTTACTAAGAATAGTCGCCATCTCTTTTCTCTCATCAAAATTCTTCCACTGCTCATAGAGTTTTAAAATAACCCTGATTATTTCCAAAATCTAGAAGTAAATATTTGAAAAGTTCTCAGTGGCAATATCAAGCAAGATTTAGTATATAAAGAACACACATCACACACATCCTCAGAAAACAGTGAAAGATAGTCTGTCCTTAAGTATTCAGGTTCTATTAGACAATCTTGATAAACTTGAAAGCAGTATTTTTACTGCACTGCTCTGTAAGCTTCTCCTTCTACCCTCTTATCTTTTAACATGTATTTTTTGTTCATCCTTATTGATTTCTGCGGTTGGTTTCTATCTGCTACTATCCTAAACCAAAACAAATCAGTGATATACTGGGAACAAGGTCTAAATCATGAAGGAGTATGCCACTACAGAGCACACTCCTCTAAAACCAGTTGTTTCGAACAAATTAATGGGAGCTGGTGCAGGAAAGACATTGTTTGGTTTCTCTGTTAACTACTCTACACATGAGTTAAGGTACTCAAAAGCTGGCAGCTATACATCTGTCATATCCAGTTTCCAAATCAGCCCTCTTTCTCATCTGAGTAGACCTCACATTGGACTGATTCTAATGCTATCAACATTTTAAGCTGAAAAGGTAGAAAAAAGGGCAAAACCCACTTTGTCAGGAGACAGGCTGTTACAAAAATTTACAGTAGTATTTAGTGGTCTCTAGGTAGTTTTTAAAATAATCCCGGAAATCAGAAGCAGCTTTGCACCTCAGCAAACCAAAAGCCTATCATTCTGTTTAAGCCTAAACCCAGAGAAACATAACCTAAACAGTCAACATCAACTGTTGTTTTTTTTTTTTTAATTTATTTATTTGTCAGAGAGAGAGGGAGAGAGAACGAGGGAGCACAGGCAGACAGAGTGGCAGGCAGAGGCAGAGGGAGAAGCAGGCTCCCTGCCGAGCAAGGAGCCCGATGTGGGACTCGATCCCAGGACGCTGGGATCATGACCTGAGCCGAAGGCAGCCGCTTAACCAACTGAGCCACCCAGGCGTCCCATCACATCAACTGTTCTTGCCAAATATGTTTCTTAATATTTTTTACCAAAAATTTTCTTAGCCTTGTAGACATCATAAGACTTTAGATTCATGTTAAGTAAATATCACAATAACTTAAAAATGTTCAAGTTTTATATTTAACTAAAGGAGTTCTTATTTTATTTTTTAATATATTTTTAAAATTTTTAAATTTTTGTTTGAGAGAAAGAAAGTGCAAGCGGGATAAAGGGAGAAGGAGAGAGAGAATCTTAAGTAGACTACTCCACACCCAGTGCAGAGCCCAACATGGGGCTTGATCTCACAACCCTGAGATCATGACCTGAGCCAAAATCAAGAGTCAGACAGTTAAGCGACTAAGCCACCCTGGCGCCCCTCAACTAAGGGAATTTTAAAGAATACCTTCTCCATATCCACAGAGAGCTCAGCAAACCACTGTCTGGCATCTTTCTGCTGTACAACACAGGCTACATGTAGACAAGCTGGAAAGAAAATGAAAGAAAAAGGCCCATGTTTAACCACAAATGTGGAATGTATGGACTCAAAACTAAAGATAAGGTCTTCATTTAAAATTTTCATGTGCATTTTCCAATATTCTTTTTAAAAATTACATAGATTCATCTAATAGTTACCAATGACCATCCCATCAACTTAACACAGACAGAAAAATTACTAAATTAAAGTTCTTGACATTTCCTGCTCCTCACTGTATAATAAGGATGGTACAATTGCTCTGATAGTCAGGGCATGTTAAGAAAAAAATCCAATGAGGAAATCAGAGCAGGGAAGCAGTCCCTGAACAGTGGCTTAAAGGAGTGGTCAAAATACACCTAGAAGTCAGTTTCACACACACACATACACACATGCACACACAGGCCAATAATATGCTGATACATTTCAACAACTGATTATACTTTGATATTTCAATTAAAAGCAGTGTGTTGCCTCTGTTTTCAGTTATTAGTCCATGACCAAGTCCGGTGAACACTGGGCACCCCAGTACCGAATTTCAGTGTTACAATTAAAAGGAGCTTAGAAAAAAGTGTAATGCATTATATACAATATAATTACAGTTGACCTCTGAACAACATGTAGGGGCACCAGCTCCATCTGCAGTTAAAAAAATCTGCAGGTAACTTTTGACTCCCCCAAAACTTAACTACTAATAACCTACTCTTGACTGAAGACATAAACGGTTGATTAACACATATTTTGTGTATATATTATATACTGTATAGTTATAATAAAGTAAAGCTAGAGAAAAAATGTTATTAAGACAAGCATAAGGCAAACCTGTGTAAAATAGGTAGACCTGCACAATTCAAATCCATGTTGTTCTAGGGTCAAGTATATATACATTACACACAACATAAACTAACAAAAACAGTAAAAGAACCCAGAAACAACAATCTACATCCTAAATTTGCCTAATATAATTCCTACCAGCAGCTTGGCTACCTTAAGCCCACACCAGCTTCTTAAGAGTTATATTCCCGGGGCACCTGGGTGGCTCAGTACGTTAAAGCCTCTGCCTTCGGCTCAGGTCATGATCCCAGGGTCCTGGGATCGAGCCCCACATCGGGCTCTCTGCTCAGCAGGGAGCCTGCTTCCCTCTCTCTCTCTGCCTGCCTCTCTGCCTACTTGAAATCTGTCTGTCAAATAAATAAATAAATAACATCTTAAAAAAAAAAAAAGAGTTATATTCCCAGGTTTAGTTACCCGCATGATTTTGCGAAGGATGACATTCTAGGCAAATAGTGACTCAAATGTGAACTGACAAACTGGTTGACCCAAGTCAAATGAAGCTGTAAAGTACAGTGTAGGCCCTGAAGGGATTAAGAGGCCAAAGAACTGAAATTACAGTACAGGTAATTAAAATACAGTGGAAAATGCCATTAACAGGTCAAACAGAGAAAACATCCTAAACCCGGAGTGAGGTGATGTAGGAAATTTGGGGATGGGGAGGGTCACTAAAGAGGTGGTATCTGAGACAAGTCTTTAAAAAAGGTGAGAATGGCAGCAGAGAATGGTACTGTACAGGTTAAAAGAAGTTGTGTATTTTATCCAGAAATTGGGTGGTAAAATAATGGGCAAAAATCAAGAGGAAAGAATCATGGAAACTGATAGGAAAAAGAAAGGGAAAAGAAACTATTAAGTGCTTAATATATGGCAGGCATTACTGATGTTCTTTTTTTAATCTATTTTTTAAATTTTTAAAAAAAGATTTTATTTATTGAGAGAGAGAGAGATCACAAGTAGGCAGAGAGGCATGAAGAGAGAGAGGGGGAAGCAGGCTCCCTGCTGAGCAGAGAGCCTGATGCGGGGCTCGATTCCAGAACCCTGAGACCATGACCTGAGCCAAAGGCAGAGGCTTTAACCCACTGAGCCACCCAGGCGCCCCAATTACTGATGTTCTCTAAGATATCTCATTTAATATTCGCAACAATTCTGTATGGAGTTAGTATCCCCAACATTTTACAATTAAGGCAACAAACTCAGAAAGGTTAAATGCTTTTCCCACAAGTGTAAAGAAAGCTAAGTTTAAACCAAGGACTATCTGACTCCAAAGACAGTGTTCTAACCCATTACACTACCTTTCACAAATAAATAAAATGGTAGCTAACTTCTCCCTCCAGCAAGGCAACAACAACAGAGTCTCCTTTACTGAACCTCTGAGGACTTAACTGCGCTCAGGGAATAAAAGACAGGCCCAGTTATTCTAGATAATTTACAAGTAATATGAGCAGGCTTAATTCTGAACTTTTCCTCCGAAACAAAAACGTTCTGTTCAAACACTAGTCAAAATTATCTTAAATGACTTAGAAAAAAAACAAAAAACAAACACCAAAAGAAGGGGGGTAAAAAGGACAATAACTCTCACTTCTGAAAGTGCATTTCATAATATTACAAGTTCACATGCAAGGATTAGTCTATTAACTTCATGAACCATAAGAATGCAAAGCATAACAGGGTGAAATTTCTTTTGGGATGACCTAAATAAGCTTATAACAATTCTACTAGTAAAGGCATACCATGCTTACATACCTAAAGCTATCATGAAAGGAGGATACAGTAGGCAAAGATCCGTTCTGTAGGTATCATTCACTATCCTCCTATAGAAATGTAAATCATATTATTACTGAAATCAGAACTACCTTGTATGATTGTACATTTCCCCCCAGAGAGGGTCAGATTTCCCATCTTTGTACATTATATTATTACTAAAGCATAGATACAAGGGTGAAACCAATCAAGGGAAAAAGATGGATACATGAACATGACAATGAATAAGCATATTTTAATGGATAAGATTACAGCTAAATAGATTTTAAAACTTAAAATCTTACAATAAATTACAATAAGGATTTTCCCAATTTTTCAAAAACTAGAAAATCAGAGGAAACCAGAAATTATACAATGAATTAATATGTATGTTGAATACCAACAAAAAATACTGTATTTGAAAGATAATCTGTCTTAATTTTTATGTAAACAGTCCTTTTTTTTAAGAATCAAATTTTATTGGAACTATTAACCGAATAAGGATCCTTATCAATTTAGCATTTATAAATATAGTTAATTAAAATTCAACAAATAGGTATTTCACTCAACATACAATATCTTGGGGCACTAGTTTAATTACTTTAAAAATACTAATCTTCATATTCATTTGTCAACCCTCCTAGCTAATAACATGTTACACTATGAATAACTTCTGTTCTAATTACCATGCAAGGGGAAGCAACATGTCTTCTTGGCCCATGTCCTGCACATACTGGAGCAAAGGTCTATAAGGATGATACACTATCAAGCAACAATCCTAGAAACAGTTTAAAAAATGTGTATGTATAAAAACAGATTTATTACAACACAAAAACTTATCATTACCCAACTGATTTGTAATTGTGTATTTCAAAATGTATTTCTCTAACTCATGCTTGCTTCCCTCTTATTCTCTTAAGCAAGCAGTACGGCAGCCCTAAACTCTACTATAATAGTGAAGGCAGTGCTCTCTCTGGAATATACCTTGGTAAATCGGTTGGCAGTCAGTCAGCATCCATTCCCTTAGAGACTCAAAGTGTCACATCTGCAACACACTGAAACCTCTTATTAGCCTATAAATCCGTAATTCCCAACTGGAGGAGCAGAATTCTGCCAAAGACATAATCTATCTTTAAATAACACCACACACATACACAAATTGTGCAAATAATTTACAGTGGCTTCATGTTCTGACTGGTTTGCCTGTATCCTTTTATTACAGTTACCATAGAACAGAAAAATTTTCCCATCCTAAGTGGGATATACAAATTATTTTACAGGCTTCTCAGAGGATATAGGTGATGATGCTACTAGGTACTCTGAGTTCACCATCATGTATCATTTGGATGGTTTTAAAAGGCACCTCCCTATAAATCATTTCTTTAAAGAATTTCTGACTTCACTAAATTTGAAAATAAGTTTTATTCTATTAATCACAAGGAAGTAATATACTTACCATTAGTTCTAAAAGATAGAATTCACATTCTAATATCTGTTTAAAAAAATTATAAAAGTCATTGTGAAACAAATTAGATGAGTCTACTTAGTCTAACCGAACAATTTATACATTAAAATACCACAAATTTTTACTAATTTTTTAAATCAAGAAAATATACACAGAAATTTATATCAAAATGAACCTGTGCAATAAAAATTACTTTTTTACTATTATACAGTGCATACAATTGACTATAAAGGATTTAACCATTATAGAAAAGTCAGCCTCATATAAGCATTCTTACATTTTTAATTTAAAAGCTGCTGTGTAAACTTCAGATTTTCTAATATACTCTACACTCAACAAATGCAAAAATGCAATTACCTCCACTTATGTGTTAATCTTATTATATTATGAATCAATAAAAGGAAAGAATACTGAAATGAAACAAAAACAATTTATACAGGGTGATGAAATCCCTCAATAGTAGAAAAAGGACATGCCTATTAAAAATGTTAACAGAAACTCACCTTCTAAATTAAAGTTTCAAATATGGTTTTCACACTGTTCGATTATAATAGTTCTCAGCCCTAGCTTCACACTAGTATCACCTGGGAGCTTTTAAAAAATACCAATCCCCAGGCTTCAAGCCTAAAAATTCTGTTTTAGGTGGTCTGGAGAGGCCCCAGTATCAGCATTATTAAAAAGTTCCCAAAGTGATTTAATGGGCAGCACCCAGGGTTGACAACCAATACAATTAAGTAGTTTTTTTTAAAAGGTAGGAGCAATTTAGCTTTAATTTAGAATTAAAGTTTATACTCTTATAGTATTTGAAACTGCCATTTATAGGAAACTGTAGTTTCCTATAAACTATACAGTTTATTCTAACATAAAATGGATCTAGCTTATATACAGCTTTGACAAGTAGTTTTATTTTATACAATATACTTACATGGTTCATCCTATAAGGAAATTCCTTTGGAAAGGCATATGAAAATCTAGTTTTTACTGCAGAAAACAAAAAAATGACTTAAATTAAGAAAAAGAAAAAGTAAATTAAGCCAAAATTTCTTTAACACAGTGTTTAAGAGGTAATTCATTGTTAATAAGTGCTCTTAAGAGATGCTTAGGGACCCAGATTTGTTTGTTGTCAGTCAAGGGGAAAGAACTAAGTGGCAGGAAGTCCTAGGCCCCCATCTATATTACAATCAGAGAGCTTTAATTATATACTTATTGTATTAAAAAGGGGTTCTGCAGCTTTAAAAAAAAAAGGGGCAGATTTCAGCTCTAAAATCTTTCCAACTTTAGAATGGTACTGGCTTTATTTCTCAGTAATTTAGCTTAGAAGGAACACAAGTTATTTATGTGTTCAAAATATATATATAATATATATATTTCCAAATATATATAATAATTGAAAGGATAATACAACCAAAGAATGTTAATAGTGGTCATCTGAGATTTAAGGATTTTTACTAATCTATACTTTCTAGAATAAATAGGTATTTCTTTATCAAAAGATATATTTTAATAAAAGCATAAATATATGTGCAAAGTTCTCTAGGACTTTTACATAACCACACACAAACGCATACACACAGTTACTACTCTTCTTTGTCACTAAGTACAAATGAAAAAGCTGTTAACTATCAATCCTCTATCTCTTCAAAATGGTGAGTGTACACTTTTAAGTACTACTATTGGAAAAAATTGTATTCAGGTTATTACGATGCAACATTTCACTAAATCAAGTGACATTCTAGAGGATCTGTTCTGTGATCCCTTCCATCTGTATAAAGCCTAAGACCTCACAGAGATTTGAATTTTTTTTTCATTTATTCTATGTATTTTATTTTGTAAACTTAGGAACCTAACAACTAATTTAGATAGGTAACATCTGCCAAGATTGAAATCTAAACCATTTAAAGTTGATAGTAGGAAATTTATACTTAAGCTTTCCTTTTCTTTCTCCTTTATTTGAAGACATACCTAATATTAAGGCTTCAGAGTTTTACAAATCCTGATACAAACAAGATGTAAAGTGTACAAATAAAATAGGTACTTACATAACAGTAACTAATTAACAAGTACTAATTAACAGTAACTAATTAACATCTCTGGACATAAAACAAATCTGCATCCCTAACGCTGAAACTATGACGCTTAACTTTCTGACATTTACCTAACACTGTTAACCTCTCTCCTACTCCATGATAAAATTGCTCTGCATATTGATTTTCTATCTTCTAATCCTTTTCTGACTTGGAAGGAAAATACACCCCTCCTCTCTACTGCTACCTCTATCACTTGTGTATTTGTTTTTCATCTGCTCAACTGACAGTTCATACTTTTTTTTGTACCCTTAACCATTCCTCCTCCAATAAATCTGTCCCATTACTTACTAAAATGCTCAAATTTCTCTCAAAAACAAAAACACATAAAACCTCTACCAAATTATATTCTTCTGCTTTTTAAAAGTAGACCATTTTTTAGAACGTTTTTAAATTTATAGAACTACTGAAAAGATAATGTAGAGAGTTCCCATATACTCCCTGTTATGGGCTGAATGTGTCCCCCCAAATACGTATGTTGAAATCACAACCCCTGTGTGTGATGGTATTTAGAGCCACCTCCAAATTCAGGGAATTAATCAGGTTTAGGTGGTCATGAGGGTGGGGTCCCCATGACAGGATTTGTATTCTTATAAGAGGAAGAGCAACCTCTCTCTGCCATGTGAGAGCACAATGAGAAAGCTACCGTCTGCTTGCCAGGAAACAAACGGCCAATCATGGAGCTGATCAAGGAAGACACTTTGTTTGATCTTAGACTTCCCAGTTTCTAGAACTGTGAGAAATAAACGTGTATTGTTTAAGCCACCCAGTCTATGGTATTTTGTTAGAGCAGCTGGAATAGACTAAAACACCCCCCACCAGCCAGTTTCCCCTTATTATTAACCTCTGATATTAGTATGGTACATTATTAACTAAAGTCCACAGTTTATTTAGACCTCCTTAGTTTTTCCTAGTGTCCTTTCTCTGTTCCGGGCTCTCATCCAGAAGACCACTTTACATTTACTAGTCACGTCTGCTTTACATTCCATTTGGCTGCGACAGTTTTGCAGACTTTCCATGTTTGATGACATTGGCAGTTTTAAGAGTACTGTATTCCCCTCCCACCCCCACAAGTATCATTTTGTTGCTTGACGCTCCACTGGAATTTGATGTTTACTTAATGTTTAGACTGGGGTTGTGGGATCTTGGAAGGAAGGATGACAGAAGTAAAGCACCATTTCATCATATCGCATGAAAGGTACACACTACTAGTGATTTATCACTGTTGAAAATAACCTCAATCACCTGGCTGAGGTAATGTTTGTTGGGTTAGTCTATTGTAAAATTATTTCCCTCATCCCTTTTCATAATATACATATTAGAAGGAAGTCACTATGCACAATGAATACTTAAGCAGCAGAAATTTATGCTTCCCTATTTGACGATGTAGTTAGCTATGTAAAGTATATGAAATTCTTCTGTATTAGAAATTTGTCTCTTCTTCCCCCATTTACTCAATAATTTATCTGTATCAGTATGGCCTCATAGATTTTTTTTTATATACTTTGGATTATAATCCAATACTACTTTTTGTTGTTGTTGTTGTACAAATTCTTCTAGCTTTGGCCATTGAGAGCTTTCAGTTGGGTTATATGTCCCCTTTGTAATCCTATTAAGCTAGGTGTTTTTGTTTTTTGGCCTTTTTTTTTTTTTTAAAGCACTTCCTTACTTATTGGCACTATGCTCCAGGTCTATCTTATGTATTTCCTGTCCCAGTCTCCAAGGAGACCTAGTTCTTTTATTGGAGAATGGCATTAGATAAAAAGATCTGAGCACAAGGAGAACTCATAGCTACTGGGATGTTAAGGTAACTATGAGCGCATACTGATGCCTCTAACTCTAATTGATCAGTACATGGATCTTTCTGGTCTCCTCTCCTTGTGTGTGTATTCCCATTCCAGCAGTGAGAAACCTAGTTCCCAACATCTGCCATCCATTTACCATGGATGTATATATTTACTGGAATTGTTCATTTCCAGATACAAGTATAGCAGTATCAGAATTAACTTGTGTCCACATTAAGTATCAAATCTATCAACTAGAATATAGTGCTCGTATGCAGTTCCTTTTGCCTTTAGTCTTACAAACTAAACTTACTTCTTCCCAAAGTTACTTAGGTCAGCACCTCCCCTCACCCCCTTCACTGAGGCTATTTTATATATTTGTAATACAGGTAGATTCTCCTTTTCTCTGCACCTACTCTCAAAGAACTTCTCAGTTCTTTGCAATCTGGCTTCAATACCTATCCCATAATGTTTAATGATGGCAACATTCTCAAAGATCACAAACCCAAAAGTGTGGCCCCCACCTCGTTGGTACTCATCTTCTAAGCAGCAAAAGACACTATGCACCTCTATCTCCTAAAATTGACCAAGTTCCAAATTTCTATCATTGACCTCACATTTCTAAGATGTTCTACGGATACATTTACACACTGAATGTCCAAGATTAAATTTAACTCTTTTCAGAACCCACTTATTCTCTTCTGGTACCCCCTTCACCTTCCCAATGCCCAGACAAAACATCTCAAAAACCATTTCTGACTTGTCTTAAAACCTTGCTTTGTAAAAGTTCTGCGGACTCTATTATGCAAATCTAGCTTGCTTGTTGTTCTCCTTGCTGGGGGCCCAAACATCATTTTAACCCTTCATTAGTACTCACCTGGGCTACTTCAATAACTTCAAAATAATATTTTCCTACTTTAAACTTGTTAGTTTTTATTTCTCATAGCACCCTGTGATGAGGGCACTGACTACAATTTGCAGTTTTACATGTATTTCAGAGGAATTTTTTTGGGTGCTTTTAAAATTGTGTTAAAATACACATTATATAAACTTTATCATCTTTAGCCATTTTTAAGTATGCAGTTCAGTAGTAGTAAGTACATTCACAATTGTGTAACTATCACCACAATCCATCTCCTGAACTTTCATCTTGCAAAACTGAAACTATACTCATTCAACAATTCCCCATGTTCCCCTCCCTCCAGTCCCTAACAGCCTCTATTCTACTTTCTATCTCTATTAATTTGATTATTTATAGTATTAAATGGAACCACACAGTATTTATCTTTTTTGACTGGCCTATTTCACTTACCCTAATATACTCAAGGTTTATCCATGGTTGTTGTTGGTTTTTTTTTTTAAGATTTCATTTCTAAGTAACCTCTACATCTAATGTGGGGATCAAACTTATAACTTTGAGATTGAGAGTCATATGCTCTCCTACTGAGCCAGCCAGGTGCCTCAAGGTTCCACGTTGTAGCATGTGAAAAACTTTAAAATCTGTCTACCTCAACTCACATTCTTTTCTAATTCATCTTACATTATTCTGCCAGATTTACCTTCCTAATCCACCATTCTGGCATTATCCTCATGTTGAGAAAAAAGCCTTCAAACATACTACCACCATCAACAGAACAAATGGAAGATTCTTCATTGAAGGCCCTCTTTTACCTGGCCTTAGCCAGGTAGGACTATTCCTACCTCTTTCCTTACTGACTATTCACTGAATGGAACTCATTAGTTTTCTTTACTTTTGACCAAACTGTTCAATGTTCCTAGTCTATCTTTCCCCTACATTTCCCCAGGTTCAAAGTCTTTCTTTACCAAATCCCAGTTAAGCCTTTCTGGATTCATTTAACAAATAACCTTTTATCACTCAAAACATTCACTGCATTCTCTAATTCTCTTATACCACTTATTTTTTCTTTTATATTAGTATTTATATATGCATGTCTTATGTTCTTGTCCTTAAATTCCTTGTATTTATCTTTGTAACCATCACTGCATTTGATATGGTGTTTCTAGTGAGGATAATCCTGTTATTGATGATAATGAGTAGGCACTTAAGTTTACTGAGTATTATGGACGGAACTGTGCTCTCTGCCCCTGCCCCTGCCAAATTTCAGTGTTGAAGACCTAACCCCCAATGTGAGTGATTTAGAGATAGGTAATTAAGAGGTACTTATGGTTAAATGTGGTCATAAGGGTAAGGCACAAATTCTATAGGATTGGTGTCCTTAAGAGAGGAGGAAACACTAAGGGTGCACAACCGCAAAGAAAGAACCATGTGAGGACACAGCAAAAAAGTGGCCACGTGAAAACCAGGAAGAAGGGCCTCAGGAGAAACTAAATTTGTGGACATCTTGATCTTGGACTTCAGCTTTCAGATTGTGAGAAAATAATTTTGTTGTTTAAACCACTTAGTCTCTATCACTTTGTATGGCAGACCGACCAAACTAAGACACTGAGCAAGACACTGTTCTAAGAACTTTACTGATACTAACTCATTTGATCCTCACAACCACCATTTGACGTAAATGTTACTAATCCTCACCTTGTAGGTGAGGAAACTGAGACACAGATATTGTATTTTGTTCAATTTGCCACACAGAAAGCAAGAGAGCTGAAATTTGAAACCTAAGCTGTGTGGGCCTATATAATACACCGTAACATTTATGAAATTCAACAAAAATATTCTACTGTAACAATTTCCTATTCATTTGGGAACCAAACACTGTTATGATTATACCTTTACATCTTTGCATGAAAAATAAACCTTAGTAATAGATTTTTTTTTTTTTTTAAGAGAGAGAGCACACACATGTGTGAGCAGGGGGAGGGGCAGGAGTAGAAAAAGAGAATCTGAAGCAGGCTAACACACTCAGCACAGAGCCCAGTGTGTGCCTTGATCTCAGAACCCTGAGATCACGACCTGAGCTAAAATCAAGAGGTGGATGCTTAACCAACTGAACCACCAGGTGTCCCTGTATTTTACATTTTTAAAAATACACACCTTCTAAAAAATTTGGAAAACAAAAAATGACATAGGAATAAAATAAGGCACCTAGAATCCACTACTTGCAGATGAGCACTGCTAACATTCTGGTGGATTACCTTCCAGTTGTTTCTGAATGTTTAATAATTCAATTTTCCAGAGGGCAATTCAATACTTATCAATGAGATATATCTGCTATATTAAATTCTATGGCAAAACTGATTACTACTCTGCTATCCTTAGAAGAGTAAAATATGGCATGGAAAAGACTGAATTATATTATTACACTCTTCTCAAAAAAGGGAAAGACCCAAAAATATGAAAATTAGTATGGTTCACAAACCTAAAAACACACAAAAAAACCTTCTACCTCTTCTGTGCAAGATCACATAAAAAAAGAAAATCTGCATTATCTTTCATCTTTTGTTAGGTGCTGCCTTTGCGCTTAACCTATGAGGATGGAGCTTAGCATCATGTTAATACCCTGTATACAATATTTTATAATCACTAGTCTACGGTGTTATTTCCTTTAATGTCATGACTCCAAGGCAGCTAAACCCTACTTTTTGTAAAAAGAACTAAAGCCAAGAGGTAAAGCAATTTGCTCAAGGTTATACAGCTGCTGCTTAGACAGAATTGGGGCTGACTACTACAGTCAGCATTTTTTTTTCCCCTGCACTCTGTTTTTCAATATGGAGGCAAAATACACAATTCCCATCAAATACATACACTACAATTACTAAAGAAACAGTTTATTTTACCCACAAGAATGACACAATGGCTAGTCATTATGAGGCAAAAAAATACAACGGAATTGGGAAAAAAGTTTTTTCTCTATCCTTATTATTTAAAATTAAGAGCCACTGATATTTTTGGACAATAGTTATTATCCACTTTTAGAATTAAAAAGCAATATCCTGGACATAACACTACAAGTGGTTTTTAAAATTTTTGTATTTTTAACTTTATTTTTAGCCAAATACACTAGCCATAAATATGACCCCAGGAAATTTAATATAAACACAACCAAATCTTTCACAGTTCTCATAAACTGAAAAACATTAAGGTCCTATGGAGCTAATTTTTTAAAGAATTACATCCTTATAGCAGAATACACTTTTTGCACTTACATACAGAAGTAGCAGCAGAAATCAATCTTGTATTTGAGACTACTCCAAATTCCTAGAGAAATACAAGTGGAGGAGATCAGGTAATAGTAACCCAATGAGCCTGAGGGTATCTGGGTTTATTCAAAGCAAAGCATTTCCTATATATCACCAATGTTTATAGTTTGTTTTTCATCTTCTACCTACTTCAGGCATGAAGTACTTAAGTCTCTAAAATGTATTACTTTTCTTTAAAATTGCTGCAGTAAGACAAATGTTTAAATAATTTTGTCATTTAACATCACTGAGATACCAAATTACTAACTGAGCCACCCAGGTGCCCCAAGACTCTTAATGTCAATTCCCACTGCCTCTTTGAACTTAGTATGCCACCACTGTAAAAATAACTAAAATTTAGGAGGTGATCCACCTTACATATACTGTCTCATTTGATTTGATTAACCTCGCAAGATTACTAAAGCCTTCACTTCATTTTAAAACAGAAAAATAAAAAACTGGTTCCTTATTCAACAAAAGGAACTCAACTGAACCTAGTCTATATAAATACCTTCAACCTACATCCTTATTTTGTGGGGTGGGGTGGTTATGTATGTGTGCATATATACTTATATTTATATTCAAACCTTAAACCATAGTAACTGATACAAAAAAGTAAATGCCTCAGACATCTTAAAAGTCATTTCTATATAATACCCACACAACTAGACAAAACACAGAAACATTTGGTCACAGTTAAAGATTAAAAACATAATGACAAAACCAAATATGAAGGGATACATCTTTTTTCCAGGAATATTTTTTTTTTTTTAAAGTATTCCCTATACCCAATGCGGGGCTTAAACTCATGACCCCGAGATCAAGAGTCATATGCTCTAACAACTGAGCCAGCCAGGCACCCCAATCCAGAAATTATTCTTTATCCAAAATTCTTAGAATGAAAACTTTCACTCAGTAAATCATACAACAAAAGGTATTTAACAAACAAAACAAATTAAATTCCCCAAGTTAATCTTCAAGAATAGAAATTTATAAAACTTTGTCTAGATTTTCCATATTGGTTGCACTTCAGATACATCAAATTACATGGTAACATTTGGAAATACCACCCCGTAACATGGGCTTTTTTTTTTTTCTCTCGAAGATTCCATTCATCCATCTGACAGACAGAGATCACAACCAGGCAGAGGGGCAGGCAGAGAGAGAAAGAAAAGCAGGCTCCTCGCTGAGCAGAGAGCCCGATGCGGAGCTCGATCCCAGGACCCTGGGACCATGACCAGAGCCAAAGGCAGAGGCCTTAACCCACTGAGCCACCCAGGCGCCCCTAACATGGGCTTTTTATAAACACTTCCTTTTCCCACTATTAAGAACTCAGCAACAACAGAGCAGTTTCTGTTTAAGCCACCACTTAAAATTAGAAAACCATAAGCCTCTAGAAAGTCTGTCTTAATATTATTTCTAATAGGATCAACTCTCATTACTTTAGGTAATAATTAGGAAACATGTCTTCAATAATCCTAAATAATGACTAAAATCTAATCCAAAATTGAGCACCAAAAGGAACATAAACCTACTACGTTTAAAATTACATTCAGGGGTGCTTAGGAGGCTCAGTGGGTTAAAGCCTCTGCCTTCAGCTCGGGTCATGATCCCAGGGTCCTGGAATCGGGCCCCATGTTGGGCTCTCTGCTCAGCAGGGAGCCTGCTTCCTCCTCTCTCTCTGCCTGCCTCTCTGCCTACCTGTGATCTCTGCCTGTCAAATAAATAAGTAAAATCTTTAGAAAAAAAATAAAATAAATTACATTTAATTTCCAAGAATACAATTATGACTCTAAAGACATCTAAGAAACATAATCCAAACATAGGAAGAGGTACTATAATTCAGGTTATAGTAGAGAAGCTGTGGCACTTATGGAATACTACAGTGCCAAACAGTCTTGGAGGACCTAGAACAACACAGTTAAAAGCATGGAATTAGTAGCCAGGCTCCCAGGCTCTGCCACTTACCAGCTTTATGATCTTAGGCAAGTTTCTCAATCTCTATATACCTCAGTTTCCTCCTTTATGAAATGGAAGATATTACTACCATACACCCCATTGTTTCTTACGAGGATTATAAATCACATTATGAGTCAATTATAGTTGTAAAAGGACTTAGAATAGCACTTGGTATATAGTAAATGCTACGTAAGTGTTAAACGAATATATAAAGACATGTATATCTTTGATTTTGAATGAATTTCAGTATTTTGCATAAATCACCATCTGTCACTATTTTTATACAGGTAATGTGAAAATCAGGACAGATTAACCAATGTACATTGACTATACTTCAATGAAGAACAGAAAATTATTTCATACCTCTACTTTGGACGCCAAAAACACACATGTAGGAGCCATTAATACAGGATCTATACTTTTCAGAGAATACCTAAAATATGATAAAACAAAGTTAAACATCACTCATTTAGAAAACACTGTAAAAAAACAACAACAAGATAACTCTACTGGCAAACTCATGATTCATTTATACTAAGGCTCATCAACATTATGGAAGAGTTTCAAATAGGTGTAACATAATCCCAAAATAAAAGTCCTACCTGGCATAGAATCTCTTGAAATAGACCGTAGCAGTGGCAATAACTTGTTGTCTTAATTTAAGATGTTCACCTAATGCCTGAATAACTAAAAGAAAAATAATAAAATTTTAAATGTTCTGGTATCTCTATAATTTTGACATTGAACAATAACTTTCATGTGGTTAAATAATGACTGTATTAATTTTTAACAAAAAGAAAAACCTACATATGCTATAAAACTCTATTTGGATCACACTGGGCTGGTACTAGGATTTGCAAATCTGTTAAAAAAATATAGGTATGCATAAACAATAAAAAATAGAAAGTGCCCCACAGCAAACACTATTCTTATATTAAGAAAATTGAATGATAATTATTTCCCTCTACCTTAAGTATTTTCAATGTTTTTATATTATCTTTAGAACAAATATAAAAAAGAAAATATTAGAGTTATCAAACTCACTACAATTTCTACTTTATAAAATTTATTAATAAGTCCATAGTAAATTCTCTAAACAACAGAGAGGCAGGTTTGCAGAAGAGTGAATTGAGGGTTAGAAAGATCATGTAACAAAGCTACCACGTCCCTCTCCCTCCAAAGCAAACCTGTAAGAATGACCAATATAGGATATCAGCCTAAAGAAGCCATTTATCCTCAAAATACTTGCTTTAGCCAATCTTAAATTGGGTTTAACAACACATTATAGAGGCTTAGAGAAATTAATGAACACCTTCAAACTGTCTTGGGTGTCTCTGCAACGTAAGATTCACAAAAGACTGTATTTAGATTACTTAGATAAATGAATGTAAGTTATAAAAAGAATACATGAATAAAAAATACTAAGTAGGGACTAAAACAGCTCATCACAAATTACTGTACAAAGATTTAATCCAGAGGTCACCAACTATACCATTTCAGTCAATTTTTTTTTTAAGTTTACCATTTGTAAAAAATATCTGTAACTTCCAATACTCTTCTTCTGAGAGAAACTTTAAGTCCTTCTGGCGTTCCTTCAACAGATCTTGTTTATCCAAAATCCATTGTAAACTAGAAGAATGAAGATGTTAAGATATGTTACAGAAAATCAGCTAACAAAGTCACACACACAAAAAAAATTCTAAGACTGAACAATTTATAAACATTGTGAAAAACACAAAGTGCAAGAAATAACCTTAGAAGATAGTATTTTTCACATTTCTTGAAACTCTGAGAATTATCTCAGTTATTAATGTAAATATGCCCTGAAAAAAATTTCACTCTAATTTTCTCTCTTTTTTGTTCTCTCACTACCTTATATTGTTATTTCATTGGTTTTAAGACTCTGGTATCAAGAAAATCTTACAATCACTGATGCCTTAAGCTTTTAACTGACAATGTATTTATTTTTTCCTAGTGATACATAAAATCATTAGATATATATGTGTATACACACACACACACACACACACACACACACAATTATTTGGCATCAAATGATGGTGCCTTAGATTTAAAGTATCTTTTCTCGGGCGCCTGAGTGGCTCAGTGGGTAAAGCCTCTGCCTTCGGCTCAGGTCATGGTCCCGGGGTCCTGAGATCAATCATCGGGCTCTCTGCTCGGCGGTGAGCCTGCTTTCCCCCCCTCACCCTCTCTGCCTGCCTCTCTGCCTGCTTGTGATCTCTGTCAAATAAATAAATAAAATCTTAAAAAAAATAAAAATAAAGTATCTTTTCTCAGTTGTTTATGAGTAACTACAGTATTTAATTTCCCTACTTCACAAATTCCAATCATGTTAAAAGCTGCTTCAGACGTTATTACACTAAGAATCTCCTCCACCTGCCTAGTCAAGTCTACTATTTTTAACCGGAGATATGAAATTGAAATGACTATTCTGCAACTATTCTGCAACTTCCTTTTGTCACTGAGTATGTTCTGGAAGTCTTTCTAAGTCAACAAATTTGTTATTCAGCATACTTGTAAACTCCTGCACAGTATTATGGACAGGCTGTTACTTACTTAGTTAATTCCTATTAATAGGCATGCAGCTTTTAATTTTTCACTATTAAAAATAATGTTTTAATGAACAGCTTTGTAATTCACCCTTGCATATTTGGTTAATAATATATTTAAAATAATTTCCCAGAAATAGAACTGATCAGTAGGTTTTGCTGGTAACTCTGTTTTACATTGTCAGTTTGTATTCCATGTGTCATACCAATTTCCATTCCTGTTAACAGTACATGAGAGTGTTTTAAGATATTTAACCCCCCATGGGTTACTACTGCCAATCTTTTAAATACAAGTTAAAGGCAAAGTAGTATCTTACTGTCTAAAGGAGTCTTGTTTGTTTTTTAGTTTACTTCTGAGGTTAAACATTTTCCATGCCTTATTGGCCAAATATAGTTCTTTTGTACACTGTAATTCTAATGACAATTTTTCTAATGGAATGGTCTTTTTCACGATTTAGAGAGTCTTCCCATATAATCTGCATATTTTTAAAGCATTTTTTATTTTTTGAAGATTTTTATTTATTTATTTGACAGAGAGAGAGATCACAAGTGGGCAGAGAGGCAGGCAGAGAGAGAGGGGGAAGCAGGCTCCCTGCTGAGCAGAGACACAGATGCAGGGCTTGATCCCAGGACCCTGAGATCATGACGTGAGCTAAAGGCAGAGGCTTAACCCACTGAGCCACCCAGGCATCCCTATAATCTGCATATTATAGATAATAAATCATTTGTCAAATAAACTGCAAACATTTCCTAAGTTTAGCATGATCTCTTAATATTTAATTATTTGTAACACAGAAACATGAATCACTTACTAAAACTAACCCATATTTCACTTTGATTTTATGCTGGTCACAAATGGGAAGGCCTTCCCTAACACAAAATGATTTTTTTAAAAAATCATCTATATTTTCTATAACACTTAAGGCTTTTTTCTTATTCCTATGCCATCCTATTTTAAAATGTAAGATTAAATTATTAAAATCTCGTATGGAAAATATCCCCCTTGCAGCTTGCTATTCTTTAAAAAAACTTCTCGATATTCTATTACAATTATTCCAAGACTTGAACTTTAGAAGTATTATGTCAAGTCCCAATTGCATTAGAGATCAATAGAGAAATGTTATCTTTACAATGCTAGAATTCAAAACTCCTCTATTAAAATCTTTATGTTCTACTACAGAATTTAAAAATTTCTTCCAATAGGTCCTGCACATTTCTTTAGTTTATTCTTGTATATTTTATATTTTCCATTGCTACTCATTTAAAAGAAAGCTTTCCATTTTTACATTTTGTAACTGGTCACTTTATTAAACCTTTATTGTTTATAATAATTTTTCAATTAGCTGAATTTTCAAGTTAATTTTATCTCTACAGGCTGACAATTTTATCGTTTTTAATACCTCATTCCATTAATTGTATTGAGTAGCAATTCAGAACAATGTTAAACAGGCACCCTAATTTTCCTAATGTTTCACTATTAAATATCTCTTATTTATGTTTTGATGTTCTTACCATGTTAAGAAAGCAACATACTTCTTTTAGTCAAGAATTGAATAGGCTTCTTTTGATGTCTTCACTGTTCATTAACAGATTTCCTACTACTGACTATATTTCTACAATAAAATGACTATCATTTTTTATATTTCTAGTGTAATGTTAGGCTCTACTTGTTAATAATTTACATTTGTATCAATATTCAAAACTGAGACTGTTTTTAGTGCTACCTTTGCTATATTTTATCAGTGCTCTTGTAGCTTCAAAGAGAGAGCTGGAAAGCTTTCTTTCTGTATGAACTGGAATAATTTCAGTAGATCCTCTTGAAAATGCGAAAACATTTACCCATGACATAATGTAGGCCAGAGCATTTTTTTAAGGGATAGAACCTTAATTTGCTTTGGCTTTTTTTTTTTTAAAGATTTTATTATTTTTTTTAATTTGACACAGAGAGAGAGATCACAAGTAGGCAGAGAGGCAGGCAGAGAGAGAGAGAGAGGAGGAAGCAGGTTCCCCGCTGAGCAGAGAGCCCGATGTGGGCCTCCATCCCAGGACTCCGAGACCATGACCTGAGCTGAAAGCAGAGGCTTAACCCACTGAGCCACTCAGGCACCCCTGCTTTGGCTTTCAAATCTACTAGCGTGGAGATGACCCAAAGGTACGTCTGGATTTACTTACTTTTCTCTTTCCGAATTTTTTATCTTTGTATCATCCCTCTTTTCTTTGATTCAACAGTTCAGTCTACTGTTTTGATTTTCCCTTCCAAAGAATCAGCGCTTATAATTCGACTATTTTTCCTTTTAATATGTTAATATCAGTGTTACCTTTTTAAGTCTTTTTTTCCCCCTTGGGTTTATTTCACCATTTCCTTTTTAATATTCTTAAGTAGACTATTTTGACTTATTTTTATTCTCTCAGTTATTCTGGATGTTAGTTTATAACTGGCTTTGGCTACATCCCATAGGTATGGATATATACTGATCTCATCAGGTTATTTCCTTGATACTATGTAACCGTATTTTAAGTTTCCTCTTTGATACAATAAAATACCCAGAACTGATTTCGTACTTTTTTATTTGTTATCTCTTCAGTAATTCAGTCAACCCCTAGTATTTAGTGCCCTTCCACTTTTACTGCAGTAAGGTCAAAGAATGTGTTGTGCTCTACTTCAACTTTCTAGAAAATGCTGTGATTCACTATGTTCTGGCATTATCATTAATTCCATCCTCAGTCATTTAAGGTTTTTAAAACAATAAATTTCACAAATATTCAAGTTTTTCCTCACAGCATATAGTATGGAGGTTAAACCAAGAACACTTATAAATAGAAATTTACCATTATATCATATGCTAAGAAAAAAACTGTCATGCCCATTTCAGAAATGTTAAAATGTACATCTTCAAGCCATGATATACAACATAGTTCACGTCTATTTTCCTCTTTTACCAAAATCATCTAGAACAATGGTTTTTGTAATCTTTTTGTTGGTTTGTTTTTCCAGAATCGAATGCCTTGTCTTTCTTACTTGTAACGCAAATCAGGCACTTCATGATCCTCAAGAGATCTCAGTGGCCCCTTTCTCCAGGACTATTTGAATTGTAAGGCAAGGAAGCTTTCAAAAAAGCACATTTAAACACTTTGGGGGGGGGGGCACATTTAACAGTATAATGATTTTATGTTTCAAAAGTGAAAAAACAAGTATTATAGATCCTGCTCCCCTTTGATAAATGGTCTCATTATGCCAAAAATAAATGAAAGCATAATGAGACCATTTATCATTATCAAAAGGCAGGTAGGATTTTTTTTTTTTTAAGTTGAAAAATGGCTGTAACTTCTGATAACTAACACCTAGCTACCTGTCAAGTCTTTCAACTTCTTTCAAAGTTTATAAAAATACTACCCCTTCTCCACTAAATTTTCTATATTTTAATTTTGCCCAAGCAAGTTTTACACTGAGCAAAAGAGTGCCAAATAAAAATATGATCAGAAGTAGGGCTTCTACAGAATTTCATCTCCACAGAATCAAAACAGAATGAATAGGAATCCATCATCTTCACAGAACCAAAGTTTAACTTACAGTTACAAAGGCTCTCTTGGCATTCAGACATATTTACACTAAAATATAACAGTATCAGGTTCTGTTCATCTTTCAACAGTACAGCGGAAAGCCTGGTCAAAGTTCAGTTAGTCGCATCACCCACCTTTCGGCTTAAACAAATGTATTTATGAGATATATGTATTTGTATATTTTTAATATTGCTCTAGTCCTTCCATGGTCAGTAACAAAAACAAAAACTCATGAAATAGGTTCAAGAAATTGGCGAAGTCCAGGAAAATACACGACTCTCTCCTCGGAATAATATTAAATCCACTCAAGAGAGAAGGTCAATGACAAAAGACTACAAAGCCGGCAACTGGAGAGAGCCCAGGCAAAAGCGAACCCCAACTGTCCCGAGGAGCCGGCCTCAGTCCCGAGCTCTGCCACACTTCTATACCTGGGCCCAGCCCAGCCCACCCCACCGCAGCCCACCCCACCCCGCTTCCAGACCTAGATTATCCAAGAATTGGAAGGTAAACGCCTTCCTTCCCCGGAGACCGAACCTCCTTAGCCCCTGCCCACCCCCGCTCACAGATATTTCCCCCCACCCCCGAAATGCTGCCAGGGGGCGAGGAGAGGGGAGTCGCCAGAGAAAAGTGCATCCCGCTTCCGGCCACTGCCGCCTCCCGGGAGACCCCGCGGCGCTCGGGCCAGGGGCCGGGATCCAGGCCAAAGGGAGTCGCAGGCCCCGTCCCCACCGACTCCCAAGAGCAAGCCCCGGGCGACGAAGCGGAAGATCACTTACTAATGGGAGCTCTGCCAAAAGTTCCCTGCCATGGAACACAGCTTGCCCTAATAAAAAAGCACCAGCCGGCGGAGCGGCCCGCGGAGCGACCATAGACACAGCCCGCCCGGTAACCGCGCTCCTGGATGTGATTTGCTCGGCTCCGCTCCGCGGCGGCTACCGTGAGAGGAAGAGGATGGCACTCTATCCTCCTTGACGCCGGCCGGCAACACTCTACCGTGTAAACCCGTTCCTATGGATAAAAGTTCCGGCCCGCCTCGCAGTAGCAGAGGAAGTCAGCCGGCGGGAAGCAGACAGCCTGTGGGCGTACTGACGGGGCGGGAACTAGGGCTCACAGAAGGCTCCAGGCGGTCGGGAGACTCTCGCGAGAGTTTCATACTGGTTCCGGCCTAGAGCTCGCGAGCTGTTTTCTGTGAGCTACGTCCATTCAGCGAGTGGGGAGGAGATCTAGGCCGGACTGGGATCTTGTTGCTTCATTTTACAGGCCGCCGCTATGGCGCTTCGTTAAAGTATAAGATTTCCTGACTTCAGTTCTTTCTCCTGTTGTCGAGAAGAGGAATAAAGCTTATTTTGTCCTCAAGGATCTACCAAAATTTGCCTGCACCAAGCCGAATGCTTACTTAATGGAGTCCTTTAGGATTGGAATGCAAATTTTACTTTTTTAAAATTTTTATTTTTTGGAATGCAAATTTTAGAGCAGCAATACGTTTCAGTGCCAGAGACTACCGGGTTTGCAGAACAGTGAAAAACATTTTTCCTTTATTACGTATGTATGTATGTATGTGTGTGTATTTACATATAGATGCCAAATAGAAACATACAGCCAAAATGCAATGATTTAATTTTAGAAAATGAAATACTGTTTCCCATTTTTATTATCATTGTGACATTGCATTTATTGTAAATCTTACTATTCTAAACAATTGGATACACCTGAAAGCTGTTCATAGACGACCAATGTTCTGAGCAGCTTACTACATTATTTTTCAGATAAGCGAAATAAGTCAGAGAAAGAAAATGGGATATGATTTCATTCACATGCAATTTAAGAAACAAAACAAATGGAGAAAGAAAAAGAGACAAAACCAGATTCTTAAGCGTAGAGAACGGGTGGCTGCCAGAGAGGAGGTGAGTGGTGATGGGTTAAAAAGGTGAAGAGGATTCAGAGTACACACATCAGTGATCAGCACTGAGTAATGTATGGAATTGTTGAATCATTCTGTTGTACACGTGAGACTAATATAATACTGTATGTTAATTATACTGGAATTTTTAAAAAGGTAAAATTAGAGAAAAACTTTAAAAACATTTTTTTAAAGATTTTATTTATTTATTTGACAGACAGAGATCACAAGAAGGCAGAGAGGCAGGCAGAGAGAGGAAGAAGCAGGCTCCCTGCTGAGCAGAGAGCGGGATGTGGGGCTGGATCCCCAGGACCCTGGGATCATGACCTGAGCTGAAGGCAGAGGCTTTAACCCACTGAGCCACCCAGGCGCCCCTTAAAAACATTATTTTTCACATTGTGGGTGGAGCCCAATTAGGGTGTAGTGACATTTAAGTCTGATGAGCATTTTCCTGAATGAAAATATAACTATGTCAGAAACAGCAAGTATTACAGGAGTTTTATTTTAAAATTTTGTTTCATACACACACACGCATACACACTGGGTCCAGATGTGAAATGCATGTCAGTGACTTAACATAAAAATATTTTATATGTCGCATGTCACTACCATAAAGTCTGATGTGGAGTGGATTGACCTCCTTGCTGGTTGTCCTCCAGATCTTTAAGGATCTAGCATATTTTCATCTTTCAACTATTGCCTCTTGGTTCTTTGCTTCTAGGCTTAAAAATCTTTCTAAAGAGAGCACAGAGGACTCTCACTGTCTCTTAATCAGTGTTTGAGACTTGAACCAGAAACAGTACAATCCCTTTCTCTCCTGACCCATTGACCAGAATAGGTGCATAATCTACCTTCACTGCAAGGGAGGCTGAGAAATGCAGGGGAACGTGTAGTACGTTTGATGAACACTTACGTCTGCCACACTGTAGATCACAAGTCAGAAAAGTTTGAAAAGTGGTAGCTTAAGAAACACCAGGCCACAGACTACTTCACAGAGGTTCAGAATTCCAACTCCCAGAGGTTTTGGCAGTTTAATATCTTTCAAAAGATAAGGACACAAACTAGTATTGTTAAATGTTTTGTTCATGTGCCCCGATTACACTGTTTCTACTACTAGACTAGCACTGTTTTATGTCTAATTCTGCACTCTTCTTCCTACAAAACTGTGAGCTCCTTCATCTTTGTATCTCTATCAGTTCAAGGCATAACACGTGGTAAGCACAGAAGATACTGGTATTTGAAACTGATGTATAAATGGAGGGCAAGGTGCTTAAAGAGAAAGAATGTAGTGTTATGGAAAGAGGTTGAAAACTGAGTATTTAGAATGCAAAATAGAAATCAAACAAATGACTAAGGCTTTGGAGATCAGGTCCCTTTCTTCTGTGGATATTTTTGGGCAATTTACCAAAAATGTTACATAGAAATGCTTTCTGACTGTAACCCGGTTTCTGCTTCCCACCAGAACTTCATATTCCTAGCAGCTCTGGCACACCCAGTGGCTGTTCAAGTCCTGAATAAAGCTCAGGCTTCATTAGTTTCAGGGCAAATCATCTCTGAAGATACCCTGTAAATGTAGGTTGAATTGAACTGACTTGAACCAAAAGCCAACTTAATTTAAGGATATCTCTGATGGGATAGAGCAATTTATAAAAGCTCTTAAAATGCCTAGAAATCCCACTTTACCTGGATGCAAAAGAAGATGAGTCATGTAGGCTTAACTTTCCTGATCGTTTTTTTTTTTAACTTTTCTTTATAATTTTAGTATTATTTCTCAGTCCTCACTACTCAGTCGCTTACTTAACTTAATCACTTACTGGAATTAATCAGTCTTGTCCCTTCTAATTTTGTACTTACCTTATACTTTTCAAATAGGTATATGATCAATAAATTCTTGATGCTAATATTGATTCTCCTGTGAATAAAATCTTCTCACTTCTCACATCTTCTCACTTTTAATTAAAGTATTCTTGTAATTTGCCTTGGTACTAATAGTCTTTATTGTGGAAATATCCTTTCCTCTATGCATCCCTTTATTTTAATTTCTGGATACATGTATTTGTGGAAGATGAGTAAACCGCTAACTTATGGTAAAAGATACTAGTTAAGAACTCAGTCTCTGGGGCGCTTAGGTGGCTCAGTCATTAAGCGTCTGCCTTCAGCTCAGGTCATGGTCTCAGGGTCCTGGGATAGAGCCCGGCATTGCGCTTCTTGCTGGGAAGCCTGCTTCTCCCTTTCCCACTCCCCCTTGTGAACCCTCTCTCACTGTGTCTCTCTCTGTCAAATAAATAAAATCTTTAAAAAAGAAAAGAACTCAGTCTCTAAATTAGACTGATCAAGTTCAGGTAACAGCTCTGCCACTTACTAGTTGTGTAACCGTCTTAGGTCAGACTGCTGTAACAATGCCACACACACTGGGTGGCCTAAACAACAGACATTTATTTCTCACAGTTCTGGATGCTGGGAAGTCCAAGATCAACATATCAGCAGATTTGATTCCTGGAGAGAACTGTCTTCTTGACTTGCAGATGGGTATCTTCTCATTGACTTCTCACGTGGTACAGAGAGAGAATAAGGATACTATCATGAGGGCCTCACCTTTATGATCTCATCTAAACTTAACTGACTCCCAAAGGCCCCATTTCTAAATACCCTTGGGTATCAGAACTTCCGCATATGAATTCCATTCTGTCTATGCCAGTAAACTTGATCAAACTACTTAGTCACACTGAACCTCAGTTTCGTCGTTTGTAAAACAGGGATAATCATAATTCCTAAGCCATAGAGTTCTGGAGAGGTTTAAATGAACCTTAAATGAAATTGGAATAGTGCCTAGTACATGGTAAGAGCTCAATAACTCTTACATTTTACTTTTTTTTACTTTTAGCTTTTATTATTTAAAACAAGTTTAGATTCTACAATCTGGACTATAAAGAACTCTGTTTTCAGAGACAAGGAAATGAGTGCTACCTTGATACAAATATGTACTCTGCTTTTTTTTTTTAAAGATTTTATTTATTTATTTGAGAGAGAGGCAGTGAGAGAGCATGAGCGAGGAGAAGGTCAGAGGGAGAAGCAGACTCCCCGTGGAGCTGGGTGCCCGATGCGGGACTCGATCCCTGGTCTCCGGGATCATAACCTGAGCCGAAGGCAGTCGTCCAACCAACTGAGCCACCCAGGCGTCCCTGTACTCTGCTTCTTAATTCTAGTCCTTGATACTTTAATCCTTCTGCACTCCACAGAGAAAAATAATCAATAATGTTGATTTACAATGTGCCAGTTTATTTATGCCATGAGGCATTTGTTCTGCCCTGTATACCTCTAGGTCTAGAATCCCCAAACAGTTTAGAGATTCCAGAATTCACTTTCTGGTTTCAGGGAGTCTAGAATGGCCTTTGAGAGAACACAGTGTATATCATAAAGAAACCTGAGAGCCAGAGCTTAATATTCTTATTGCCTGAAGAGCCTTGGGACCAAAAAATGGCCCATTTCTAAGAAGATTCCCCAGAACAAAAAAGAAATCCAAATAATAGTTAAACAACATCAGTCCCGTCAAGGTGATCCACCTGGGGATGCCTGTCAGGATTGTGATTGCAACTAAAAGTTAACACTACATAATTACATTATTTTGCTTAAACAAGAAAGGAAGAAAGGAAAATTTATGGAATACATAAATGGTAATCAGAAAGGTCAAATTAGCGGAGTATATGATTTTCCTATTGCTGCTATAACAAATTACTATAACCAGTGGCTTAAAACAACATAATTTTTAAATCTCATAATCCTAGAGCTCAGAAGTCCTAATTGGGTAGGTCTCACTAAGCTAAAATCAAGAAGTCAGCAGGGCTGTGGTCCTTTCTAAAAGCTCTAGGGGAAAATCTGTTTTTCTTGCCTTTTCCAACTTGCAGAGGCTGCCCATATTCCTTGGCTCATGGCCCCTTTCATTTTCAAAGCTAACAATTCCAATTAACTCTCACAAACCATCACTTTAACATTGACTCTTCTGCCTCTTTTCTATACTTAAAGCTTGTGTTTAATACATTGGACCCACCTGAGTAATCCAGAGTAATCTATTTTTTTTAAAGATTCTATTGTATTTTATTTGACACAGAGAGAGATCACAAGTAGGCAGAGAGGCAGGCAGAGAGATGGGGGGAAGCATGCTCCCCGCCAAGCAGAAAGCCTGATTTGGGGCTCGATCCCAGGACCCTGAGATCATGACCTGAGCTGAAGGCAGAGGCTTAACCCACCGAGACACCCAGGCACCCCTAGAATAATCTATTTTAAATTCAACCAATTAGCAACCTTAATTCCATCTGCAATATTAATTCCTTTTTGCCATTTAACCTAACATATTTACAGGTTCTGGGTATTAAGTTTTGAGATATCTTTGACTACAGGGGGCGGGGTGTATTATTCTGATTTCTGCAGTACCTTCAGTGGCTCTGGCTCAAAGACTTAAGTATTGAGGCTCTTCAGCAGGTATGTTCTTAGAATAGAAGTGGATACATATGAGTGTTGTAACTTGATAGCACTAACTCCAACTAACTCCTATTGATCGAAATCGTATACTTACCAAGCAATCTCCCAATAGTTATTTGGCTTTTCACATGGATTTGCCTATGGAAATATAATGCTCTCAACAGCAAACAAAAATATCTGATCAATTTGTCAATTATTAATTGTCCATATAAACCAATAAATTTATATTAGGTTTTTAATATATTAATTTCTCCAGGATGGATTATTGTGTGTCCACACCTAAGAGATGATCTAGATATGGTAAGCTCAGGTTTCTGAGTCTGCAAGAATGAGAGTCAGATCCCCAAGCCTTGAGGAAGTCCATCTGTCTCAAATGATTGAAATATGACTTTAATATATTTTTCTCTTCAAACCCAAACTCAGAATAGATCTTACCATCTGGCTATGAACTGAATGCTCTCTTCTTCCATTATAATCCTTTATCCCTGCAACACTTGCCAATTCCTTTCCTTCTTTTCATTCACTCTTACTTCAACCTATATATTTTAATTAGACTCTTTTGGTTGCTAAAGTTTCAGAAATTTACAGTTCACTATAAAGAAACATGATTGACATTAGAATTGCACCTAGAAAACTGTCCTGAATTGAGGCTTATTTTTCTCTGTGTGTTTTCTGTTTTCTTGCTCCCATCTGGCCCATACAGTCTCCCTACTCTGTGTCTCCTTTGTGGAGGCCGAGAAAAATTAAGGCCATCCCACCTCAGGTTTAGCCTTAGCGTAAGCACAGCCATCTTAGCTCCGGCAGCCATCTCAGACCCCTGTGCCCAAGGGCTGAACTTTCCCCCACCCTGCTTTAGTAACACTCTCTGTTTTGGTTCCAGGAAGCCCCACCCTGCTTTAGTTTAGTAACAGGAACCCATAAATACCCCTGCCTTAACTAAGCTCGAGGTCCAAGTCCCTACTCCTCTGCTTCAGGTATACTTGGGCCCAAGCTTAAGCATGTTACCTGGGGGTCCAAGTCCCTACTCTGCTGCGACGGGTATACTTGGGCCCAAGCTTAAGCTTGTCAAATAAACCCTCATATGATTGCATCGGTGCTTGGCTCCTTGGTGGTCTCTCAGACGCGAAAACTCGGGCATAATATCCTTCATCATCTCTGTTTCCTGTAACTTAGTCTGTATGCTCTTCAGCTTTTTTTTTTTTTAAAGATTTTATTTACTTATTTGACAGAGAGCACAAGTAGGCAGAGAGGCAGGCAGAGAGAGAGGAGGAAGCAGGCACCCCGCTAAGCAGGGAGCCCGATGTGGGGCTTGATCCCAGGACCCCGGGACCACGACCTGAGCCGAAGGCAGAGGCCCCAACCCACTGAGCCACCCAGGCGCCCCTGCTCTTCAGCTTTTGTCTACATCATAAGCTTTCCACTTCAGTTCCACTTTACTTCATTTTCTACTTATTTCTTCTGTTTGCTTGTCTACATAGGTAAAGGTCAAACACAAAAAGTATTGTCTAGAGGTAGCCTTGATTAGAATGACCATGATTGGCTTAGAGTGGTGATCCTTAACCATCACTGTGCCTTAGAAGTGCTTGGGTTGCTTCTAAAACATTCCTTTTCTCAAACTCTAACCCCAGGCCAAGTGTCTTCTGTAGAACAAATAACCTATATAGTATCTATATCCTTGTGTTCTTACTTATATTTGGTCAAGAAGAAAAATGGGAGAATATGCGCCAAGCATTCAAATAATAATAGAATTAATGGAAAAGAGAACAGGGCCACTGCTAGGGTATGAGGCTCTGAGCAAAAAATTTTGTGGGATCTCTTTCTCTATAAACGTTCTGATTTAAAAATGTATTCCACCGGAACCTGAAAGACTAAAAACAGGAAGAACTGTACATAAACATTGTACTTTGGTTTTTAAATGGTTTCTCACAGGAGTATAGATTAACAATTCTGAATATGCATGCTGAGGTTGAACACATAAGTAAATGGATAATTCATAATGGGAGCCAGAGAACATCAGAGAATGAAGTTACGAATCATCAAAGAAAGAGAGACAGAATGAACTCTATGGTAATGGATTAGAATCAGAGATTACAGAACCAGCTCTGCTCATGTATATATACAGATAGGTATGGAATAGGCATACATAAGTTTGTATACATGCATTAGTATCATATACATGTATATAACATATCTATTTTTTAGTTTCATCTCCTGAGAGGAGTTAAAAGCACTGATACCCAATTGTAATGAGCATACTCACACCCAAATCTTGGTTTGTAAATACCACACTACAATAAAAGGAACCCAGGATCCTTGGAGAAATGGCTAATTCTAAGACTGAGCAGAGAAAATACAAGGTGGTCCTGGCTCATACTACCAATGAGGGAGAAAGGAAGTGCTCCAAAAACAAAAGATTGAGACTATATCAGAACACAGGAGTCAACCTAAAAGAGACCCCAATAGCCTAAGCTGAAACGTGAGCAATTATAACACACATAACAAAATATATTTCTTTGGATTCATACTGATATATAATTGAATAAATAAATGGATAAAAAGAGATAAAACTTTCTTACTGAAGAATTCCAAACAATATATGTAAATATTACCCCCCACCATGAGATGGAACTTAATCCCTCTCCCCTTGAGTATGAGCTGAAATTAGTGGCTCGCTTCAAAGGAATGGATTATGGAAAGAGAAAAATAGTAACTTTGTAAAGGAGATACCTGGCAAACACAACTTTCACTAGATGATAAAAATTAACAACAGCGGTGATAAGTCATGTAGATAGTATATATGCCAGACATAACGTTACGAGAAGAACACTTTACCTCCTGGTCTTCCTTCCAAAGGCCTATAACCCCATAACTAGTTATGAGAAAAAGCATCGTACCCAAATTGAGCGATGTTTTATGGAACACTTGACTAGGATTCCTCAATCTGCCAAGGTCTTCAAAAACAAGGAGAGACTGATAAACTGTCACCGACCAGAGAGAACTGGGGAGACTTGATAACTAAATATAATGTGATATCCTGGATGGGATCCTGGAACAGAAAAAGAGCATTAGTGGGAAAAATCTGAATAAAGTGTGAAATTTAGTTAACAGTAACGTACCAGTATTGGCCTCTTAATTTTGACAAGTGTACCCTAGTTATATGAGATGCTAATATTAGAGAGAACTGGGTAAAGGATATAAAGAAATTTTCTGTATTATCTTTGCAATTTTTCTTTAATTTTTTTCTAAAAAGGTTTATTGTACAAATTGTATATACTCTAAATTTCAGGCCCTGAATTATATATACTCTAAATGATACATACTCTAAATTTCAGATACTAGAGCAGTATCTCACTTGACTGACTCTAAAGGCAGTGCTGGCTCCCTTTTGCCTTGCATGTGGTTGGTTGAGGCATGGGCATGTGACAATCCTGGCCAATGCAATAGAAGAAAATCCACTGAGAGCTTCTGGACAAGGTCGTCCCTGGTCTTAAACTGAAGCCTTTGGAAGGGGAAAAAAACCACTCCCTTTTCTGTTGCTGCTCATTATTGTATCTGTATGTCAGTGGTTCTTAACTAGGGATTATTTTGATGGTCATGGAACATTTGGGATTCCTTGAAGACATTTTTCTTCAGCAGTGGGGTGGGCACTCTAGGCGTCTATTGGCTGGAGGCCAGGGATGTTGCTACACATTCTACAATGCTCAGGACGTCCCCCCACATCAGTGAATTATCCAGCCCAATAGTGCCAAGGTTGAGAAACATTATCATATTTTTCTTTTCTTCTTTTCTCTTTTTCTGATGTGATAGGAGGAGAGATATCAAGAAATATAGCACATAATGAAAGGCTTCAAATGGTCTTATGGGACTAATTATTTAACTAGAGGTGATTATTGGCAACACTGGAGGCAAGAGAATCCCTACCCAAGGTCAGTAAGGGAATCGCCTTAGATAAGCTCACTTGAAAGTTTAATTTGGGGGCACCTGGGTGGCTCAGTGGGTTGAGCCTCTGCCTTCGGCTCAGGTCATGATCTCAGGGTCCTAGGATTGAGTCCAGCATTGGGCTCTCTTCTCAGCAGGGGGCCTGCTTCCCCCTCTCTCTCTGCCTGCCTCTCTGCCTGCTTGTGATCTCTCTCTCTGTCAAATAAATAGATAAAATGTTTAAAAAAAAAAGTTTAATTTGAAAACCATGGTTCAGTCAAACTGTAACAGAAAACACTTGACTTTGGTGAGTTACTGCTCTGATGCTATCTCTCCTTACAAATGATAAGTATAATAATGATCTGAAACATTTTTATTATGAGTTCTCTTTCAAATTCACATTATTGATTACAGAGATCCTTATTCAGTTGCTGGGGGATCAATTCTTGACCTTCTATCTATGTGAAATCGAATTTGGCCACCTGAAACGTTATAGTTAACAATAGTGGCAGGTGCATATTTTATTTAGTCCTATTAACAAGCCTGTTAAGTAGATAGTATGCTCCTTTTATAGATGACAAAACTTGGGCAGAAAGGTTAAGTGAAGAGCCAGGTCCACATATATAATATGGCCGGGCCAAGATGAAAACCAGTGTGTGTATCTGGAGTGTGTATGACTTCTGTGTCCTACTGATACTTCTAAGAAGGAACAAACCAGCTATGTGTCCACACTGAATATATTAAGGACCAGTAAAAATCACACTCCCAAAGGCCTTCGCACTGTATGAGGCACTTAATTACTAGCAACCCCTCAATGAATATGTATTGATTTACATTTTTTTAAAACTGTGCTTGCTAAAATATAAATATATTGTTTACGAATGGCACACAGAATACCGAGCTATGCAGCAGGCCAAGACACTAACAAGGGTTCTTCTATGAACTAGTCACAGAGCCTTGCACAAATGACTTAATTTATCTGAGACTCAGTTTTAAAATCAGAATAATAATACCTGCTGGGCCTGCCTCCCAATGTTGGGGTCATATACAGAGAAGTTCTTGGGAAAATGAGATTTGTTGAATAACTGAAAGGCTTTACAGACTCAGATTCCAAATTCAAAGAAGCCCATTAGACAGGGAACCACTCCTTTGGAAAAACCAGCTCAACCCTACTACACAGACTTGATGATGGTATAAACCTACCTCAATATCCCACCACAAATCTGCCTGATGACTTCATTCTTTCCTCGGATTCTACTTCTCTGAACCTGTTTTTCTGGCTTTTTCACTTGATTCCATCACCCCTCCATCCAAACTAATGAACTGCTTTTCCAAAGTCATTTTCTAGAGCTAAAGAAAAGAATGTTGCCCACCAGAGGTTAGACTTCTCAGGGGCATTCTGTCCAAAGAACACAAGAAATTTCTGTTCCTTTCTCTTACCCCAGGCTGTATTAATCATATTTCTTATTTTCTCTCTATTACCATGTTTTGACATCTTAAAAAATCCTTCTGGCTGGGGAGCAACGCCCTTATCAGGGCTAGCCAATTTGTAGAGATTGAGAAGCTTCCAGCTCCTTGCATGTCTTTGATATGCAAACCAACCGATCCAGATTCCGAGCTCCTTTATCTAGCCCTTATACGCCAGGAGGCAATATTCCTCTGCCTCCATCATCCCAGGACCAAGTGCCAGGCAATTAGGGACCACCCATATATCCCCAAATCTGAGGAAATTATCCAAACTAGCCAAACTTAAACTGTTCACCCTGTCCTGACTTACCTTTCCCACAGGAACCCAAATAAAGATTCTCTCCTAAACATACTGCTTGCTCCTGTCTTTTCTTCCTGACCAAAACCTGGTGTTCTTCCTGTGGCCTTATGTGGTGAGCTGTGCCTCTTGTTTCCAGGGGAACTGTGAGTAACGCTAATTTTCTTTCAGTGGCATTGACATCTCTGTGTCATTACTTAGTCACCTTTACAATAAGATCTAAGAACAGAACACGATCCCAGCGGATCTTTTCATAGCCAGAGGCTAACGAAGCTTAAAAAGAAGTGGAATGGAGCGCCTGAGTGGCTCAGTGGGTTGAGCCTCTGCCTTCAGCTCAGGTCATGATCCTGGGGTCCCAGAATCGAGTCCCGTGTTGGGCTCTCTGCTCAGCAGGGGGCCTGCTTCCCTCTCTCTCTCTCTTTCTCTCTCTGTCTGCCTCTCTGCCTACTTGTGATCTCTCTCTCTCTGTCAAATAAATGAATAAAATCTTAAAAAAAAAAAGTGGAGTAACTAGTGTTGTTTGTTTTTTAAAGAACTTGTTTATTTATTTGAGACAGAGAGAAAGACAGAGATATCTAGCAGGGAGGAGAGGGTAGTGGGACTGGATCTCAGGATCCCAGGGTCATGACCTGAGCCAAAGGCAGATGTTAAACCAACTGAGCTACCCAGGTGCCCTGGAGTAACAAGTATTATCAAGACTTCCACTTCCCAGGGAGGTGATCAGGGTGAGGACCTACTTATTTTGTGATTCTAATTCCTTTAATTATCAGTCCTTAATCTATGTTCAAACAGTGAGGAATTCGTAAACTTAAACTTACAGTTTCTTTGTAAGAAGGGAACGTGGACATAGTGTTAACTCCACCATTCTTTGTTTGTTTTCAATTCTTGAACTGAACTCCTTTCTCCTCATTCACTTTCTTATTTATTCCCTTATTCTCTTATTTATTGTCCCTTATTTTCTTATTTATGGTCTTTGTCTTAATGTCATGAGAGTAGACTGGCAAATTACATTTAAAGACAGACCTCTCTCCCTAGTATATATATATATATATTGACCATTTTAGTCCATTCAGAATGTTATAACAAAATGCCATACACTGGGGAGGCTTAATAACAGTAAACATTTATTTCTCACAGTTCTGGAGGCTGGGAAGTCCAAGATTATGACACAGATAGACAGCTCTCTGGTGAGACCCTACTTTCTGATTCACAGAGGGCAGCTTGTCTCTTCCTTGTGTCCTCACCATGGCAGAAGGGGAAGGGATCCCTATGGGGTCTCTTATAAGAGCACTAATCCCATTCATGAGGGGGCCATTCTAGTGACCTAAGCACTTCCTTAAGGCCCTACCTCCTAATACCATCACACTGGACATTAGGTTGCAACATACTAATTTTGGGAGGACACAAACATTCAGACCGGAGCATTTAATACCATAAGAAAGTAGGTAATTTGCCCACAGAATGCAGAGCTGATCACTTAGGGAGATCCCTCCTGTCATTCTTTACCTTATTCCCTTCACCCTGGAAACACAAGGAAGAGGGAGGGGTGGTTCTAGTTCTATGTCCTGGACCCCGTTTTCCTGCCCTGTCCTTTTTGAGGTGACCTATGGAAAGGTGGCCCAGAGGTGACATCTTATTTTCTACAGCTGTTCTTGATGCCTAATTCTTTCTTCATTCATTCAACTAACTGTAAATACAGGCGTGTTGAGGCCAGGTGCCTGGTCCGCGTGGTTCAAGTCAGCGTCCGTGCCTGGCACATCATGAGCACTCAACAAACACCTGTTAAATGAATGAACCATTCTTTTCCCCAGCGTCTCTGCGCGCTGGTTACAGCTCTAAAAGCTGAGAATTGGGAAGTGACGGCTACACGGCGCTTCCTTTGGAGGCTGCCACTAGGGAACTAAACCAGACGCGAAGTACTGTGCCGAACCGAGGACGTCCCTCCGGCTGAGAGTGGGGCAGGGCGGCGCTGGGTGGCGCGCGCGTCTCCCGGGTCCCTGTTGGTCCGGTTCACGCAGCTCCGGCTCCCGCAGCGCCGGCCGATGGACAGCGCCACCGACAGACCCGGAGAGGCTCAACGCGAGATGATTCCTCCCGACGGACTCGCCTGGCGGCGTCTGCTCTCGCTCCCAGGCGCCTCCCGGTGCTGCAGGGCTCGGGGGCACACACCCGTCGACTGCCTCGGCCCAGCTGCGGCTCAGTCCTGCAGGACTCCGGGGAGCGATGCCCTTCCCCCGCCTCCTCCGGGCAGCAGGGGGGCCTCCAAGGAAAAATTCCCCTAAACAAAAACAAAAACAGCAAAACCCCGCCACGTTCTTCCTCTCGACCCGACCCACTTCGCTCTGGAGAAGGCGTGGACTCGGGTTTGAAGACCGAGTTAGTGCCTGAAGCGCAGCCTAGAGGGCGGCTTGGGGCACTGCGCCACCCCCCGGCTGCTTCCCGCGGGGACCCGCGCAGGGTGCGGGGCGTCCTCCGCCGGGGGGGGGGGGGGGGGTTCACTTCCGTCCCGAGCGGCGAACCGAGACTGCGGCGCTCCCTTTCCAAGCCTCGGGTTTCAGCTGGAGCCAGAGAAACCTGCGGCGCCCGCCGGCTGGTCTCACGCACGGAGTTCCAAACGGAGCTTGAAGTTCTTGTATCTTACACCCGAAGAACTGCGACAGACCCCGAGGAGGGGGCGGGGGCCCGCGGGAAGCAGCCGCAGCCGCTCGGCTCCGCCAGCCGGCGGTGTGTGAGTCTCCTTGAGCCTGCTTTTGCCTCGGAAGCCGGGGGAACGTACTCTCATTTACTTAAGAGTTCTGAAGTCCTATTACACACTCTGCCTGACGTCTCCACACACTGCCAACGCTAACACTGTTGCGTGGCGAATGCGGGGCTGGGGGTGGGATTAGCCAAGGAAAAATTAGGGCTAGAGAAGGAAATATTAATTTCCCACTACGTTTATTGCATCTGTGTCCTCCTGTCACTTGTGTCTTACTTAAGGAAAATGTTAGACTTCACCAGACGGTTCAACTGACAATTTTAGCATTTCCACCTACAAGAGTTCCCTAATGGAAAAAGTCTTCCGTCTCGATAAGCATGCATTTTTGTTTGTGTTTCATAATATACAGAACTTTATTACCCACCATGGGACACAGAAAACCAATCACTACCTTTTATAGTCACACTCCTCGATTTTCTGTATTTATCCTAGGATTGAATACTTAAATTGGCTGCAGGTTTATTCAGCTGTGGCTTTAACTCTTTAAGGGGAATTGTTTTATACATTCAAAACAAAACAAAAAAAAGTAAATAATTATGATGAAAATAGTGTTTGGAGTCTTCCTGGTCTTGCTCCAAGAACTGACTGAGGTGCACCAAATCCTTGACCTTGGTCAATTTTCTCCCAAACATCAAAACTTTGGTCTGATTCCAAATGTGAGCCTGGGACCACAAAAGTGAACTGGACAATCTTTTCCTGCACATGACCCTGTCTTTCTTTGCAATGGTCACCAAGCTTCACAGACCGTTGGAAACTGTTTACAGTCACTTTGCAGTGCTCCTGAAAACGTGGGGGAAGATCGTATGTGAAGGGTCTGGAAGGGCCTAGAATGATGCTTGTCAACCATGAGCACAGTTGCTCCATAATAAGCACCCATTACGTGTTCATGGAAAGCATGAATGATGCGTGAATTAATATACGGTGCTCACCCTGAGAGGTCTGTTACTCAAACCTTAACAGACGATTATGAGTTCCGAATTCTCTTTTATCATCGTTTTTGTCTTTATCACTAAAACGCTTTCTGCCTTGGGAATTTGACCGGCAGCTTGGTACAGACGTGAGGGCACCTGCTTTCGCTTTGATTTCGGCACCCGGGGTGGTAGTGCCAGGCAGAGGGCCAACAGGATCCACAGAGGAGCTGTCCAGCGGCTCCTGCCTCTTGCCAGCAGCTTCTGGAACCCGCCCCGAGGCGCGTGGGTGCATTCACTTCCGCTAGGGCTTCTGTGGCCGGGCGTGGCTATCTGCGAGTGCGTTATCCCAAGGTCACCGCGACGCAAGCCGACCTCTGAGAAGGTATTGGAGCGGCCTGAAATGTCCACAGGAAAGAGAGAAAGGTCTTGCGCGGTGGTCTGGGGCGAGCCTTTCCTCTCCGCCTCCTTAGGAAAACAGCCTGACCGCCTGAAGGGTCCAACCCCCGAAAGAGGCGGGAGAGACCCCTGGCCCCATCTATTCCAAGCCTGGGAGGAGGCCTGGGCGCTCCTCCACCCCGCGCTCGGGCGGTAGGCGCAGAGGCGAGGCCTCGCGGGGAGGCTGGCTGTCCGGTAGAGCCTCTTTGGTCACGGTAGCGGACTTGGCAGCACCGAGTGTAGTGCCGCCCCTGTTAGCACAGGGATTGGGACCTCCCTCTTAGGCGTCTGGGGAGGGTCTCGGCCATACACGCAAAGATCCCCGGCGTTCCTCTCCGTGCTACGGCTTACTCAGCATCCGTCTGAGGTCACGCAATTTTGCTATGGGGCTGGAGAAGCAAATGGGGGGACTGATGGGGTCACATTTCATTCCTTTCTCACTTCTGTGTTTGTCTGAGGGAGATTTGCTTGGAACTTTCTTTACCCGATCGTCACTTAGATGTGAGGCAGTATAATCTTATGCCCTGAGCAATCATTTTTATGTAGATGACCGCATTTAATCATTGGAAAACTCAGCTAACTGCATTGCTCCAGAATGAGGAATCTTTCTGAGATTCCAGCACTCATTGTAACATTTGATATTTCTAGAATGTAGAATAGTTTGTTGGAATTGATTTTCCAAAAAGGAGGTAGAGTTCTAATGCTATTACTAATTTCCAACCAGTTTTTAAAAGGCCAAACAATGCTGAAAAGTAAATTAGTTGTAAATACAGAAGGGAAAATACCAGTTACAAAAATTAGTGAAAACAACTATTGAAAACTGGTTCCTCTTTTTTATTGTCTTCCAGCAATTGTCCTCCTGTTTCAATCCCCAGTTTTGAAAGAGAAAAAGCAAAGCAAAATATCCACATCTTATACTTGGATTACAGATATTGTTGTCAAATTATTCAAATGAACACCTGAAGTTTCTTTTCTCTTTGATGTGGAGATCTAACTACCTATTGAAAAGTTGGGCAGAAACTTTCTTTAGGACAGGACATGCCAGTAGCTAGCTAAAGCACTGGTTCCTTACAATTCGTATATGCAAGCTAAACCTTCCTTGATCTTCTCAGATGGAACAATTCTACCAAAGTAGAAAGTATTCCCTAATTTGGAGTGTATTTTGGAAGGAATAAGTTTGCTGAGAGCAAAAGCTCTTCTTTTCTCTTCCAACTAATAGAATTTTTTAAAAAAATTTATTTATTTATTTGACAGAGATCACAAGTAGACGGAGAGGCAGGCAGAGAGAGAGGAGGAAGCAGGCTCCCCGCTGAGCAGAGAGCCCGATGTGGGGCTCGATCCCAGGACCCTGGGATCATGACCTGAGCCGAAGGCAGAGGCTCCAACCCACTGAGCCACCCAGGCACCCCAACTAATACAATTTTTATACAAGTATCTAGTTTTAAAATGAATCTCAGCTTACCAGATCTCTGTATCTTTAGTCTTAGATTTATTTTGTAATATAAAAAAGGGACAGATTCTTAATTTTAACTTTCTCCAGTGTTTATTACCTTGGGTGCCAAGAAAGAAATGCCATAGGTTAGGGCTTTGAAGAAATTGCAACCATCCTTACTTCAGAAATTCTTTCCAACTTAGAAGAGCATATAACTTTCTTCCTGAGATCAAGCAATATCTACTTTTCTTTTCCATGTGTTATCTCCCAGCCTTCCATCCTAATAACAGGAAGGCTTGAGAATTGGTTTTCCGTTATACAGACAGAAGGAAAACAAGTAGGAGTGTTTTTCATGGTCAACACACTCGTTGAACTTTATTGTCTTTGTAAATATTGTGTGGAGTCTAGTTAATTCTCCACTGTTGTAATCTTTATTATATAAAATAATAAAATTAGAACTTTGTCAGTAATGTTATACAGCATTTAAGCAATATCAGTAATTTTTAAAATTGCTTTATTGGCTATCTGGGAGCTTTAGCCTTGACAGCATAGCTATGGTTCCTTAAAATGGAACAAATTTGAATAAAGTGTAGCCTGTGTCTTTAGTATTCTCATTATTATATAAACATTTTGCTACTTTGTACACCTCTTTAAATATTTCAGTTGCCTTTAAGATTTAATTTTTTATTTGAGAGAGAGAGAGGGAGCGCGAGCTAGAAGGGCAGAGGGAGAGGGAGAGAGCATCTCAAGGAGACTCTGTGCTGAGTGCAGAGCCAGAGGTGGGGTAGGTGCTCCACTTGGGGCTCCATGCAGGGCTCATCTCACAACCCTGAGATTAGGGCCCTGAGATCATGACCTGAGCCGAAAGCAAGAGTCAGGCAGTTAGCTGACTGCACCACCCAGGGACCCCTCAGTTGCCTTTAAATTTTTTTGTCCTTAAGCACACCAAAACTTTAAGACCTTACCCATATGCTATGTCTACAGAGGGTTATTGGAAATAATAACTTGCCTTGCATTAATGCTTATTTTTTGATAACTTGAAAGTGACATTGTGGGATTTCCCCCATTTTGGGGAATTATTTAGTTGTTATAATGAGAGAGGAAGTATCTCTCCTTTATTGGACCATAAAATGTTGAGGCCAAGGAAGCTCAAATACGGCTATAATAGAGGATAAAAAGAAGACCTGAAATAAGAACCCACATCTCTCAAATGTTCTCCTGTTCCAGTATCAGTAGTAAGTATCAAGTTAAGATGTCCTGTGGAATTTATTTTAATTGGGCAACTTAGAAGAGTCATATTTATTTCATTTGACTTATATCGTACATATATATATGTGTGTGTTTTTAAAAAATATCTGAAGGTTGTGGATTCCTGGGTGGCTCAGTGGGTTAAGCCTCTGCCTTCGGCTCAGGTCATTATCTCAGGGTCCTGGGATCAAGCCTCGCATCGGGCTCTCTGCTCAGCAGGGAGCCTGATTCCCCCTCTCTCTCTGCCTGCCTCTCTGCCTACTCGTGATCTCTCTCTCTCTCTCTCTCTGTGTCAAATAAATAAATAAATAACATCTTTTAAAAAAAATATCTGAAGGTTAGGACCTGGAGCCTCCTGATGTTCCTTTGGTTTTTAGATATCTGGCTTCATGAGACGCAATACAAATGAGTTTTCAGAGTTGTCTGGTAACTAGGTTATGGTGGTGTTTGGTAGGACTTTGTTAAAAGGTGGGAGTTCAGTCAGGCTTGGGAGAAAAAAATGGTTGCCCAGAGGAGGTGATCAATTCAAATTAGACTATAAACTACCTTGGTTTCAATCCCCAGAATCAAAACTCTTTGGATGAATGCCCCTAAAAACTCATTTAGATCCTGCTCACTCAAATTTACTGGGGCCCTACCACTGCTCATGTGAGAACTGGTGGTCATGCTGAGGGTGACCCTTCAGGTCAGCCTTCCTGTCTGCAGTCATCCGCATATATATTATATATACATAATGGAATACTACTCAGCCACCAAAAAGATGAAGTCTTACCATTAGCAACTAAGTGGATGGAACTAAAGGGTATTATGCTAAGCAAAATAAGTCAATCAGAAAGACAGTTACTGTATATCTCACTGGTAAGTGGAATTTAAGAAACAAAACAGAGGATCATAGAGGAAGAGAGGGAAAAATGAAATAAGGCAAAATCAGAGGGGGAGACAAAACATAAGAGACTCTTAAGTATAGGAAATAAACCGAGTGTTGCAGGAGGGGAGGTGGGTGGGGGGAAGGGGCAACTGGGTGAAGGGCATTTGGGAGGGCACGTGATGTAATGAGCACTGGGTGCTATATACAACTGATGAATCACTGAACTCTACTTCTGAAGCTAATAATACACTGTATGTTAATTAATTGAATTTATATAAAATTAAATAAAATGAGATATTTCTAAAAATGAAGAGGGCTGGACTAGACGGCCATTAGGGCCTTCTCAGTTTTGTGATTTGATGAGAATTGAGGATAGATAGGATTAGGGATTGAATTGTTAAGCCTGTCTTCCAATATGCCAGATGTTTTCAGAGCTATGTTGCCACTGGCCATAGTGACTTAACTCTCAGTTAACTCAGCAATTGTCCCTTCCTCTTCTTTGAGCATCAATATTTTCCTCTTGAGTGAATCATTACCATGATCAGAAAAGACAGCTGTAGTATCAACCAAACTTTGAAAACTCTTTGATCTCATACCTCTCTAAAGTTACCACCCTATATTATCTAGTTCCCTTTATAGCAAAACTCATTTAAAAGGTAGCTTATGGTCGCTGTCCCTACTTCTGCTTTTCCCTTTCTCTTTTGAACCCCACTTATCAGATTTTCATGACCCTTAGTCCACTGGAAACTCCAGCCAAAGTCAGCTTTGCCCACCATGTTACCAGCATGATCTAATGATCAACTCTTGTTTTTTTAAAAAAATATTTTGTTTATTTTAATGATCAACTCTTAATCCTGTTGCTTGACCTTTCAGCAGCATTTGACAAGGATTGTCTTTCTCTTTTTTTCTAGAAACCTCAGTTCCAGGACACTACTCCTTTAGTTCTCCTTCTACTTTCCTGGTTGTTCCCACTGTCTTCTCTGCTGGTTCCTCCTCACCTCGCTGACTTCTAAAAGTCGAATTACCTCAGGGCTCAGTCCTTGGATTTTTCAGCTCTCTCTGAACTCATTCCTTTAACAATCTCATCCATTATCATGACTTTGAGTACATACTTTATGCTGATGACTTCTCAGTTTATATCTCTAGTCTGAATGCTCCTCTAGTCTAAATTTGTATGTTCCAACTTCCTACTTAACTTCCTCTTCACTTGAACGTTTGACAGACAGCTCACATTTAACAGGAACTGCTCTGTCTGTGCTTTCATCTTAGCAAATGACAAATCCATACTAACAATTTGCTCATTCCAAAAACCTAAGTGTCCTCTTTGATTCCTTTTTTCTTTCATACTCTAACTCAATTCATCAGGAAAAAATTGGTGGCTCTGCCTTAAAAACATCTCCAGAAGTTTACCTCTGCTCATCAACACCACCACCCTGGTCCAAGCCACCATCATCTCTCTCCTGGATATTGTTGTAGTCTCCTAACTAGTCTTTGTTTCTACTTTTGTCCCTTTTAGCTTACTGTCAATATTGTAGCCAGTGTGGTCCTTTTAAATTAAAATTCTAATGTGTTACACACATGTTCAAAACTCTGTAATGATTTCCCACATCACTAAAGTAAAATCCACAGTTCTTAAGATGACTCAGAAGGCCCTACATGAATAGGCCCAATTATTTTCTTTCTAATCTCATCTACTACTCTTTCTCTCACACCATTTTTTCTAGTCATATTGGCCTTCTTGCTATACCTGGAATTTACTAGGCATACTTTTACCTCAGGGCCTTTACACCTCCCCCAGATATCTTACGTGGCCTTCTTCTCATCCTTTGAGTCTCAACCATCCTCTTATCAGAGAAACCTTTCCTAGCCTTCTTATAAAATAGCACATTCCTCCATCAGTACTTTACCATTTAACTTGCTTTTATCTTTTTTTTAAAATACCATTTATCATTTCAGATGTTTATTTACCTAAGAAGAACTGTTGTAAGGCTGGTTATTTAAAGGACAAGTCACTGGACTCCTTTGAATACTGGTTTCTTTTTTCTTTCTTTCTTTCTTTTTTTTTTTTAAGATTTTATTTATTTGACAGAGAGAAAGAGATCACAACTAGGCAGAGAGGCGGGCAGAGGGCAGAGGAAGCAGGCTCCCTGCTGATGTAGGGCTTCATGATGTGGGATCATGACCTGAGCCAAAGGCAGCAGCTTAACCCACTGAGCCACCCAGGCGCCCCTGAATGCTGGTTTCTATCCTCAGGTTTGTTCCCTCATGATTGATTATTGCTATTCTAAAAATCTCGTCTTCACACAACATTCAAAGACAGAAATGATGGCACTCTTTCCTTTTAGACACCTCTTTTTAAGATCAGGCTAAGGTCTTCCCATTATTTCCAGAAAACTTCCCTTCATGTCTTTTTGGACAGTATCATCTCACACACCCATTCCTAAAGCAATCACAAGAGGAAAAGAACTGGTATGACTGAGATAAACTGATCAAGATTCACTTCCTGAGATTTAGAGAGTTTTAGCATTCCCTAAGGCACTTAACCAATACAATCTAGGTTCTGTTAGCAAGAAAGCAGTAGGGACAATGACAGTTGGATGGACATCTCCATAGTGTTTCCTACACTTGTGATGAGTCAAAACTCCCATTTTGTTGGTTATTTTTTGTCTAAATAGGTCACTCTCACATTTCTAGGCAGCTGCTCATTTGATCAAGGCAGTTCCCATTTATATCTATTGTATTTAATTGTGTTCACTCATAGGAAGTATTATCTGTTACTTGTTGCCAAATAGTGAACCACTTTGAAACTTAGAGGCATAGAACTATTTATTTGCTCACTATTTTGCAGTTCGGTCTGGGCTTACCTGGATGGATCTTTCGCTGGTATCATCTAGGCTCATTCAAGTGGCTGTAATCTTTCGGTAGGCAGCTGGGGGCTGGGACTTTCTCTCTCTCCATGTGATCTTTCATGTTTATGGAGATGAGATCAGGCTTCTTCATATGGTCATCAACAGTGTATCCAAAAGGGTAAGCCCCAAAGTGCACATACTTATCAAGTTTCTGTTGGTGTCACATGTGCTCATGTCCCATTGAGCAGAGCAAGTCACATGGTTACGTGTGGAGTCTCTGTGAGAGGATACTACAGGTGAACATGGATACCAGGAGGCTTGATCTGAGGGGGATGATTATGTACCAGTAGACCACAGGAGAAGACTATTGAAAAGAGAAGAAAGATTACTGTAAGAATTGTGAAAATCAAAGCATTCTTTTTACAATGCTATATAACTTCTCTAAGATGTGACAGAGTGAGACGCAAAAATGAGAATTCAACAGGGTAAAACTTTTACTTTGCACAATTTAGTATATATCTAAAAATTAATAAGTTAATTATCTAAAAATGAATTCAAGTATGGTCGAAGGTAATAGAACCAGGTATGGGATAAAATGAAGTATCTTCAGGGTGCCTAGGTGCCTCAGTCAGTTAAGCATCTGCCTTTGGCTCAGGTCATGGGATTGAGTCCTGCATTAGGTTCCCTGCTCAGTGGGGAGCCTGCTTCTCTCTCCCCCTTTGCCCCCTCCCCCACTGTGTTCTCACTCTCTCTGTGCTCTCTCTCTCAAATAAATAAAAAATCTTTAAAAAAAGAAGAAAAAGTTAAAAAAATGAAGCATCTTTCTAAATTTCTTTCTTTTTCTTTTTTTTTATGATTTATTGATTTATTTGAGAGAGAGGGGCAGCAGAAGCGAGAGGGGCAGAGGGAGAAGGAGAGAGGATCTCAAGTGGACTCTTCAGCTGAACATAGAGCTGGATTTGGGGCTGGATTCCAGGACTCTGAGATCATGACCTGAGCGAAACCAAGAGTCAGACGCTTAACCGATTGAGCCACCAATATTTTTCTTTCTTTCTTTAATTAATTAATTAATTTAATTTTTACAAAATATTTTATTTGTTTATTTGTTTGAGAGAGTGAGAGAGTGTGCACGTGTGTGTGAACCTGAGAGGCGGGGGGAAGGGCAGAGGGAATCTCAAGCAGAATCTTGAGCAGACTCCCTGTTGAACACAAGTCCAGTGCTGGGATGGATCTCAGAACCCTGAGATCATGACCTGAGCTGAAACCATGAGTCAGATGCTTACCTGACTGAGCCACCCAGGTGCTCCCTAAATATTTTTCTTATACAAAACAATGTAGCTTTGTCCTGATTTAGTATTTGTCTATTGGTCTTATTTTACCCAACATCACTGGGTTGTAAAAACAAAAGTCAAGTTGTTATTTAAAAAGAACCAGAAACTTGCCTTCAGCCTGTCAACTTAATTAACTACTTGGCTGCACATCCTAAAAACACATGTGCTTCCTGCTCTGGGTGAAGAATGGAATAAGTAACTTCTGAGAGCTGCCCTTCTGTTATACTGCTCTTTTTGTGACTAGTAGACACTGAAATGTCTGTAAGTCATCAGAGGAGAGAAAGTTTCTTGCTGAAATATATTTTTCCTTATGATGTCTTGATTCTGTATGCTCTTCCAGCAGAATCCATTTCTCCCATGCTTGCAATCATACTAATCCACAAGTCATTCCATCTTGCTCTGTTGTTCAATTGTAAAGAATTCTAAGCTTCTTACTTTTCCTCCCTTCGCTTCCTCTTCTCTTCTGCCCCTCTATCTCCTCTTTCTCTCTTCCCAGTTCTTTTTTATTATTCTTTTCTCTCAAGTCAAGTCTTTATATGATTTAAAATTAAGCAGCTGAAATTAAATAAAGTCCTCTGTTGTCATTACCAGTGCTAAAATTATAGACCATATTGTTATGGCCTTTGGTTTGGTCTTGGAAATCAGGGGACTACCTCCTTCATGTTCAGTGATGGGAACCTGCTTTTTCTTCATGCACTTAACACAATTTTGCATTTGTTACTTTTCCCAGAGAAGAATAAAATATGTCACATAGTTGGTTAATATTAGGGATGTCTAAATTAATCAGTTGTGAAAAATAAGAAACCGAAGAAGATAGATGGTATGTAGATAGTTTGTTGTATACTTTTGATGTATACTACCAAAATATACTTAAATCTTGAGACAACTGATAATGTCTACAATTTAGACCACAGACCACAAATCCATGAATGCACACCAGTGTTGGACTGGATTCAAAGGATGTCTTTATTTAAAAAAATTAAACAGCAGTTTTCAGGAGAAAGGTTCCTGTTTCAGTAATAACTTATAATTTCCCTTTAATTCTCCAAGTATTTTGGGTAAAATAAAATCAGTGGTATCTCAATTTCAAAGGTTTATTTATTTATAAATCTTCCAAATACAAGAATTGACAAATTATAAGGAAATCTAAAAAGTCATTTTTTATAACACACAAACAAATTCAAAACCCAAAAGGAAACAAACCAACATGTTCCATTTGTTAGTGTACCACTTAGGAATTGCTTTTAGCTGTGAGTAATGAGACCCTCTCTCCCTTCCTGCTCATTCTCCCTACAAACTCAAACAAATGGTCCAAAGACATCAGGTTTATTCTGACCTAAAAGAAATCCAGACATAGGTAATCCAGTGTTGATGTGGTGGTTCCATTGAGTAACTTGGTGTCTTGCCTCCTTGTATCTTTTTATTTATGCATCCTTAGCCCATGGTTATCATATACAGAAAACATTTCGTGGACCAAGATGGTTTCTGTAGCACCAGCCATATGTCTGCATTCAGACAAAAGAAAAAGCAGAAGGGGTCCAAGTTGTCTCCTTCGCCTCAGAAAACATTCTGCTAGTATCACATTAACCAGAACTTACCCAAACACATCTAGTTAGGAAGAGTCTGGAACACATAGTCTTTGTTCCAGACAACAATAACCAGCTGTAAAGTAATGTAGTTAAGGTTTTTTTTTAAGATTTTATTTATTTATTTGACAGAGAGAGATCACAAGTAGGCAGAGAGGCAGGCAGATAGAGTGAGAGGGAAGCAGGCTTACTGCTGAGCAGAGAGCCCGATGTGGGCCTCGATCCCAGGACCCTGAGATCATGACCTCAGCCGAAGGCAGCAGCTTAACCCACTGAGCCACCCAGGCGCCTTGTAGTTAGGGTTTTGTTAGAAGATGGGGAGAATGGGGCACCTGGGTGACTCAGTCCATTAAGTATCTCCCTCCAGCTCAAGTTGTGATTCCGGAGTCCTGGGATAGAGTTCCAACTCAGGCTCCCTGCTCGGCGGGGGGCCTACTTCTACCTCTCCTGCTTCCCCTACTTTGCTCTCTCTCTCTCTCTTTCACTTTGTGTCAAATAAATAAATAAAATCTTAAGGAAAAAGAAGACAATGGGGAGAATGGATACATGGGAAGCAAACAGAAGATTTTTGCTACAGTGACTAAGGCAATGTGGAGAAATTACATCATGCTTTTTCTTGGCCACTAGAATCTATGAAAACCCTTCAACTCTAACTGCCTTGTACCTTCATCTATTGACTACCTACCGTGTGGCTTCATCCTTCCCCTGTTTGTAAGTGAAAAGCTCACTTTCTCATATTTCTTTTTGCATCTAGGTCACAGCAATGTGGCTTATGCTCTAAGTCAGATGCTACTATCCAGGACTTTGATTTGGAGTTATGTAATGTAAAAAAGCAAATACTTGTGTGGAATCCATTTTTTATGAGAGTAGTGGCAGAGATATCAAATTCCCTGAGGCAGTATTGGCAGAGGTCCATGCTCAGAGTCAGCAATGCAATTTATGGGTCTGTGTCCTGTGCAGTGGCTATCTCCAGTGGAGCCACCTGTGGTCTAAATTTGGCAGTTTTCCTGGGGGGTGGCATGGTAGTCTCCAAGTCAGTCTTTCTGCCATTTGCTTAGAATCAGAACCACCTAATATCTTTTTCTGATTCAAACTTTAAAAGAGGATTCTGATGTTTGTACATGGACTAGTTTGCTAGGGTACCATAACAAAGTGCCACAAACTAGGTGGCTTAAGCAATAGAATGTATTGTCTCACAGTTCTGGAGGTCAAAGTCAAAGTCTTGGCAGAGTTGATTTCCTCTGAACAACCTTGGATCTAAGGAAGGATCCATTCTAGGACTCTCTTTGGCTTGTAGATGGCCATCCCCACGTTCATATGTTCTCCCTACATTCATATCTATGTCTAAATTTTCCCTTTTTGTGAGAACACCGTCACATTGGATTAGTGCCCATCCTAATGACCTCATTATAACTTGCTTACCTCTGTGGTAGGGAAGTCTAGGTCTCCAAATAAGGTCACATTCTGAGGTCCTGGGTGTTAGGATTTCAACATATGAATTGGGGGAGGGACACGATTCAACCCATAATACATAAGAATTTCCAATGATGCACACATGCCTTGGGACATCAAATTAGGGGTACTGTATCCCCAAACTCCATGATACAGGGGACTCACCCCCTCCCCACTGCCTCCCATCCCACCTATTGGTTTCAAAAAGAGAAATACGAGACTGCAAAGGTCAAGGATGAATGTAGAATAACTACAGTGATTTTTTTAGAGGAAGGTATTTGTATAAACATAATGAATTTAGTCCATGTATAATTGACTTAACCACAGACCACATTTGGTGGACTCTGTTCCAGTTAAGAAGAGGAAGAGTTTTATTCAATGCCACAGGAGGAACATTTTTGATTGTGACAGCTTTGGACACTGCCTGTGGGCTCCTTAGGCCTGGTGGGGCACCCCTGTAGCTTTGAGAATTCCAGATGGCCTTTTAGGTTGAAGACTCTACAACTCAGCACATTCTCTCTGGCTCATTTCTGCTACAGCTTCTTAAAAGATCACATAACCAAAGGACCTATTTTTTCCCCACAGATTTCAGTGGAATATTGACAATGTATACACACCCACCACCTGCTCCAGATCTCTTCTCATCTACTGGATTTTTTAAAAATCTCATTTTTCTTAAAGTTTTATTTATTTATTTGGCACACACACAGAGAGAGAGACAGCAAGGGAGGGAACACAAGCGGGGGAGTGGGAGAGGGAGAAGCTGGGAGCCTGATTCGGGGCTCTATCCCAGGACCCTGGGATCATGATCAGAGCTGAAGGGAGACACTTAATGACTGAGCCACCCAGGAGCCCTAAAAAATATTATTTTTAAATGACTTTCTATTTTGGAAAATTTCTAACACATATAAAAGTAGAGAGGAAAGTATAATAAGCCCCCATGTGCCTGTCACTTAAATTAAACAAATACCGATTTGGTTTCATCTGTATCCAGTGGCTCTCAACTGGGGATGATGGTCATGGTCTCAGGGTCCTGGGCTCTCTGCTCAGTGGGGAGCCTGCTTCCCCCTCTCTCTCTGCCTGCCTCTCTGCCCACTTGTGATCTCTGTCTGTCAAATAAATAAATAAAATCGTAAAAAAAACAAAAACAAAAAACCGGTCATTTGTTCAGTCAAGGGCTCCACAGTCTGTTAATTAATGTTTTTTTTCCCCCCCCGATCGTATGCCTCTGGATTTGCTTATCAAGTTCATCTGTCTCTCCATTTCCTATTATCAAAACAATCAGATTCAGGTTTAATTTTGTTTGCTTGCTTGCTTGCTTGTTTTGGTATGACCCGTGTTGCATACTTCCATTCAGAGGCATGTAATATGTAGTTGACTTGCTCTTTGGGTTCTAGTTATTATTTTTTGTTAAGATTTTATTTATTTATTTGATAGACAGAGATCACAAGTAATCAGAGAGGCAGGCAGGGAGAGAGGGGGAAGCAGATTCCCTGCTGAGCAGAGAGCCTGATGGAGGGCTCAATCCTGTGAGGACCCTGAGATCATGACCTGAGCTGAAGGCAGAGGCTTTAACCCGCTGAGCCACCCAGGTGCCCCTGGGTTCTAGTTATTGATGACCAGCACCTTCCTCCATTATTTTATGAAGTGTTGCAGAACAATAATATTTGTATTTTTAACTCTGTCTTCATTTATTAGCAGGATTATGTCTATAAACCAAGGCTTGCCTCATCCATTATTTGTTGCCCTGAGGTACACACACCTGTATCTTATGTGACTGCCTAAGTGCCTGCTCAGTGTCAAGAAGTCCTTCTGCATTTGATTTATTATGTACAATTTCCAGCCTGTGACTACAGTACCCTATAGGTCTCAGAAAGTGGTAAGTATAAGTATTATCATAAAAATATTAACTAACATCATTACTGAGTGCATTTCTGAGTATATCCCATGTCCCAAGTGCTATGTCAAGCACTTTGTATCAACAGCTCATAATTTTTCTCAACAACTCTGTGAAGTAGGTTTGTTGTTGTTGTTGTTGTTTTTTTACAGGGTGAAAGAGAAAGAGGTGGGAGAGGGAGGCAGAGGGAGAGGGGGAGAGAGAATCTGAAGAGGGTCCACATCCAGCGCAGAGCTGGATGCAGGGCTCCCATCTCACAACCCAGAGATCATGCATGACCTGAGCCAAAATCACGAGTCCCACGCTTAACCCACTGGCCCACCCAGGAATCCCGAAGTGGGTCTTTTTATTACTCATTTTTACAGATGACAATATTGAAGAATAAAAATGTTACCCTTGCTCAAGTTCATATGGCTAATAAGACTCAGAGACAGGATTTTAATCCAGGCAGTCTGATTCCAGGGCCCACCTCTCTCAACCCTGGGACATTCCATGATAACTTAATGATCCTCACAGAGGACAGCAGATGTATGAAGTCAATTAACTCTTCTGAATGCAGTGTGGTCAAGTGAAAATGCCCTGGGCTTTGAACTCAGAAGGATGTAAGAAGAATTCTGTATCTATTATTTACCATGTGACCCTAAGCAAGCTTCTTAACCTCTCTGAACTTTCCTCATTGATAAAAGACAAATAATAAAATCTCCTTGTTAGTGTCATTATGATGGTTAAACCTAACAATCTGTTTTGTGTTGGTCATTTTAAAAATGATTTAAAAAGTATGGTGTTCAATAATAAGAAGACAAATCACCCAATTAAAAAAATGGAGAAGGAATTTGAATAAACATTTCTCTATAGGAGATCTACATGGCAAGAAGCACATATAAGAATGGTTGAGTACTATTCAGTTAGGCATTAGGGAAATGCAAATCAAAACTATGGTGAGGTACCATTTCACTCCTACCAGGCTGGTATAATTTAAGAAGACAGATAATAAAACATATTAGGGGATATGGAGAAACTAGAACACCTATGCACTACTGGTGGGACTATAAAATTGGAAACAGTTTGATAGTTATTTAAAAAAATCAAACATAGAGTTATGATATGACCAAGCAATTCCACTCATGGATATGTAGGCAGAAGAACTAATACATATACATACAAAATCCAAAAACTAAGACATATACATACAAAAATCTATATGCAAATGTTCATATCAGCACTATACATAATAGCAAAGAAGTAGAAACAATCCAAAGACCTAACAACTGATGAATGGATAAGTAAAATGTGGTATATCTAGACAATGGAATAATGTTCATCTACGAAAAGGAAAAACATACTGATACATGCATGAACCTTGGAAAATTATGCTAGGAATCCAGTCACAAAAGACCGCATACCGTGTGATTCCATTTATATGAAATATACAAAATAAGCAAATCTTGGAGCACCTGGGTGGCTCAGTTGCTTAAGCATTGGACTCTTGATTTAAGCTCAAGTCATGATCTCAGGGTTGTGAGATAGAGTCCTGTGCCAGCTCCACACTGGCTGTGTTGTCTGCTTGATTCCCTTTCCCCACACCCCCCACCAAAAAAAAAATAGCAAATCTTTGCAGACAGAAAATACATTGGTGGTTGTGTAAAAACCGGTAGTTTGGGAACAAATGGGGAATAATAGCTAATGGGTGTGGGCTTTCTTTTGGGGAGAGGGATGAAAATGTTCTAAGATTATATTGTGGTGATGGTTGTACAACCCTGTGAATATACTTAAAGAAATTGAATTGTACATTTTATTTATTTATCTATTTAAAGTAGCTGAGGGGCACCTGGATGGCTCAGCAGGTTAAAGCCTCTACCTTCGGCTCAGGTCATGATCCCAGGGTCCTGGGATAGAGCCCCACATAGGGCTCTCTGCTCAGCAGAGAGTCTGCTTCCCCCGCCCCATCTCAGCCTGCCTCTCTGCCTACTTGTGATCTCTGTCTGGCAAATAAATAAATAAAATCTTAAAAAAATAAAAGTAGTTGAGATCAAGAGTTGATGTTTAACCAGCTGAGCCACCCAGGCACCCCTGTACATTTTTTTAAAAGATTTATTTATTTATTTGACAGACAGAGATCACAAGTAGGCAGAGAGGCAGGCAGAGAGAGAGAGGGAAGCAGGCTCCCTGCTGAGCAGAGAGCCCCAGGACCCTGGGATCATGACCTGAGCTGAAGGCAGAGGCTTAACCCACTGAGCCACCCAGGCGCCCCACCCCTGTACATTTTAAATGAGTAGGTTGAATGTTATATGAATTTTGTTTCAATAAAGTTGTTTAACAAAGAAAATAGCTTGTGTGTGCATAGAAATTCATCTTTTATAACCTTATCTAATTTTATGTTGTGATTATGTACAGATTTGAAAAGTTAGTTGAATGTGAATCCCTACTATAAAATAAGGATATATGAAATTCAAATATACTTTCAGGAAACAAATGTGTCATCATTTGGTCATTGACATGAATGACATGAACATGAATAAACACGAGTGATCATATTGCATTTTAAATCAGACAAATACATAATTAGTGGTGACATTAGGTGAATACACAGACAAGATACTACTAGTAAACTTAACTAATTGTTATTCAGAGATGCTGGCTATGAAGCTAACTTTGGTTTTAGTTGGGACATAGCCGGGTATTTTTATTGTTTCCTATTGTTATCATAATAACCATATCATGAACTTCCTTTGCTCACAGGTTGTTTTAGGGCCATGAAAGCACCTGCCTGGAGAGCTTCCTCCCATTATGCATCACTTTCCAAGGAGTTGAAACCTGGGTCATGGATTAAAAGAAAATTTTGTGCCTCCTAAACACAGATTTCAAAGTTGTTGCTTCATGAGGTGGAACAGCCTGAAGAGGAAGGAGGTTTTGAGATCTTTTGAGGAATTGAAAGAGAGAAAAAAATATTTGACTTATCACTGTCCCTCTGTCACATGATCATCTTCTCTGCTCAGAATCCCCTTTGTAGAAGATGGAGAACCCATCTTCCCACCAGAGCTCAGGCAGGAGGGGTGGGACCCTGGATTGGGTGGTGTCAACAGGTGTCTCTAGAGATACTGGGTTTGAGAGCCTAACTCTGAGTAAAGATTTACTATAAAAACTACTAGCTATTACGCTTTCTTCAGATCCACACATCACCTTCCTTTTCTTTTTTCCCTCCTTTTCTTTTGCCTCATGCATATATTTTTAAAGAATTTAAATCTCAAAAATAACTTTTATTTTTTTTCTTTGTAAGATTTTTATTTCACTTAGCATAATGCCCCAAATTCCAGCCATGTTTTCACAGATGGCAAGATTTCCTTCAAAAGTAACTTTTAATTGGAAATACATTCTTATAGTACCAAATCCAAATGACACCAAAAAGGATACTGTGAAAAGTCTCCTTCCTGTCCTCAAGGACTGGAGTCTTCCACCTCTTCAGGGAACCAATGTTTCAACGTGGATTTAAGCAAAGTAAGAAACAAACAAGGAAATCTAGGTAATTTTAGAAATATCTGGTCTCTCTCACATTCTTCTGGTCAGTGTTCATCTGTCATTTCTGGCTCTGCTCTCAGGGACTGAAAGAGGCAGTCACTGCTCTCTGCTTAGACAACTGTCTCAGCCTCAGCTCCAGGCTGATTTTTAGCTTCTATAAGCCCTTGTCACCTTCTGCTGGGAAAGCCAGCAGCCACCTCAGGGTGACCATTTACAAGAGACTATGTATCTACACCCACAGTCTGAATTTATATGAATACTTATCATTCTGCTTGTGTTTTAATGCAGCATGTGTATTTTACACACACTTCAACATATCAGGAAACATTTTCAGTGACTGATTTGGGAGTGACATTCTCCTTAACATACAAAAAACCTCATACTTTTGTTTCTTTTGACTTTTCTTTTCCTAATTCAAATACCAAATTGTTCTTGTTATTGCCCCAAGAGATGGTATGTTCTTTGGGGGTGGGGATGGGAGGCAGAGATAAAAAGAAAGAAAGCCAAGCTCTTCAAGGGGAAGACGGAAAAAAAAGGAAAGAGGAAAAAAAAAAACCGCCTGGGAATCTCAGAACATCTTTATTTCGCCTTTTAACACTCCGCCTTTCTGATTAAAGAGTTCAGACCCGCTCCCCCGCCCGCCTTCAATTATCCCCCAGCATCTTTTCTCAGAAGCTGTCACCACCACTTGCTGAACCGCAGCCCCATCGTGAGCCATTAGCCCGGTTCTGTTCCGTTTTGCTTTTCTTTCCTCAGTTTCTCCCTGCAAGCTTTATAAATCTCCCTTGGAGGAGGAGTGTCCAAGCGGGTGGAAGTCTGAACACAATGCAACCTGAGAATTTCTGTCACTCTCTGCATATGCTCCTAAGTGCTTTAATCCCAATTAGGGGCGGCTGACACACGGTCCTATTCATTCCCATCAGCTCTTGAATACATTTGCCTAGAAATGAACTTCACAAATAGAGGCGCTCCTAAATGTGCCCAACAGCAAGGAAAATCGAATTGAGTGCGGGCTCATTCGGCGGCGGCCGGCAGAGGAGCGCTGAATGTGGAGGTGCCCCGAGACATTGCAATTCAGCAACATGCTCGCTGACTTTTCTTTGCACCATGTCAACCGAAAGAACCAAGAAATAAGTTGGGGAACTCCGGTTAAAAGGCAACTTGAGAGGCACTCTGAATACATTTATTGAGCCGCTTCCAATGAAGGACTTAAAAAACAACAAAAAAGGCACCACAAAACCCACCAGCGGCGTCCGGGCTGCGTCCTGGTCGTGCGTTTGGAGTCTACCGGCCGCGGCGCACGCACCGGCCTCGCAATTAAGGGGAAAATGGCCCCGTCGCCTGCGTGTCATCTGGTGGCGTTCCCAGAGCCCGTCGCCGCCGCCCTATTCAGACCCGGCCTTAATGTCCCACCCGCGCCTCGGGGGCCGCGCAGCTGGTCCGCGCTGACCTGCCGGCCGGGCGGGGGCAGACACCCTCGGGGGCCGCGGCCCGGGTCACCTCAAGCCCTAACTCCGCGGAGTCTCAGGGGCTCTATCTGCCCCGCGTCCTCGCCATTGGTCCCTGACCCCGCGCAGCTCCCTCCATCCTGGGGTTCGAGACTCTGCGAGCCGGCCGGGGTTGGGGCGGGTGACTCTCCAAACACCTGGGGCCTCAAGGCAGAGAGGGTCTCAGGATGCTGCCGAATCGGCCCCCCTGGGGACCCGAAGCCCAAGGGCTTTGCGCCCCGGCCACCCCCAGCTCTGCAGAAGGGTGTTCAGAAGAGAGCGGCTAAACCAGCGCTCAAGTGCTGTGGGGCCTCCTTTCGAGGCGGAGCCCAGCGGGTCACACGTGCTCGGCGCCGGCAGCATTTCCAGCTCCGCTCTGGGACGCTGCGCTGCGCGGGCGGGGACCGCCCCCCCTCACGCAGCCGGGTCAGGAAGCAGCGCAGTGGGGAGAGTTAGCTCTCTGCTGCCGGCCCCACCCGCGTGCTGCTGCTCTCAGACGCCTTGCCTCCTTACCCGCAACCGGTTACCGGGGGGGAGTTGTGCCCGCGCAGTTCCGCGGTGGGCAGTGGGCAGTGGGCAGGACCGCCCCCAAACCCGCCTCGCCCCGCACCTCCGTACAGAAGGGATTTCGCTTTAACGGGGCCTCTGGACGCCCATTTTAAGTCCATAAAAAAGCCGAGTGGAATGTTTTGATTGAGTCTCAACATTGTCTTTGAATAAGGCTGAGACCATGTAATTAATGTGTCTTTTTAATAAGGGACAATACGGCCGTTCAAGCTATTTAATTTCATTTAATTTTCCATCCCATTTGCTGCACAGCCCGCTTTTACTTTTAACACCCAGCCTTTCACGGCCCATCTTGCTCCACTGGGCACATTAGATTGGTTTCACCCTTGCTTTTTAGGGGAGAAAAAATAAAAGAAAATGTGTTCCTTTCCTCTTTTGTGGACAATTTATTTCACTTGGGGAACTTCAACTCTGAGCCACAGGACAGAATAAAACTCAGCGAGCTGGTGTGAATGCCTCTGGCGCAGTCCCTTTCTTCTCGAGGGGCTGGGAACCAGCCACAATTGGCCATATTAATAAATAACTTTCCTCACAGTCGGCCTTTACATGGTCCTATTGATAAAATTGTTCGCGTGTCGTTCACGCTTTTTCACTCATTAAGGAGGGCCGGGGAGGAGCCCCGAACCCAGGCCCCGCGCTCGCCCCTTCCCGCTCGCAGTGCTGGTAATTTAAACTGGGTGTCATCCCGGAGTCGCCAGGCCAGAGGTTAGAGGGACATGTTCATGGCTTAAATTTATTGCCCTCGACTCTTCGGAGCGGCTTCCTCTCCTCCTCCCCTCCCCCGGCTTTTGCCATTCATGGGCCGACGGATCAAAGGCTCCCTCCTCTCCGTCGCTCGCGCAGCCTTCGCGCGGCACGAAGAGGGGCAGTTGGAGGATTGAGAGGAAAAATCGGTGGCAGCTCCCTCAGAAAGTGGCCCTGGGCATGGCGCGGCTGCCTGGTCAGAGTGGCGGAAGAATGGCCGTCCGGACCCGCCAAGTGTCTCTCTTCCCTGCCCTAGCAGCCGGGTCTATACAGGCCTTGAGTTAGCAGAGAACCGCCACCCACGTGTTACCGCACGGTTTGACTGGAGATGCTTAGACTTGAGACCCTTGACCTGACCTGGATTCCCCCCTTATGCAAACCTCGAGTCTGGGCGAGCCACTCACTCTACACACAGATCATTGCTGTTGACCTTCGCAAAAAACCCGAGTGAAACGCTGAGTGGAAGCTGACGTTCCATTATTGTTCCCATTTTACGGATTAGAAGAATGAGGCTCTGAAGTAATTCACTGACGTTTCCCCGAGTCTCGAATAACAGACTAAAGGACCCCGAGCCTCCAGACAGTGTCCAGTATGGTGAACGCAGGTCTCCATCGAGGAGCTTCTTTGAGGTCCTGATGGAGACCAACCGCTGAGTTACCGGTGTCGCCACCTTGCGTCCGGCCGCTGTTGTTAATCACATTCACCCCGGCCAGTGACCTAAGAACTACAACTTCCGCGGGCAGAGGCCGGTGGAGAATTCGGTGTAGTGGCTAATGGGAGTCCTCCGCCCAAGTGTACAGTCTTTGGGCCTCCAACACATGCCAGAAACCCGCAGCCTCTCACGCGGCTCCCGGAATACCGCGTTGGGCCCGCATCCTGGTCCATAGGGTTTGGGGAGCGCCGCCCACGATGAGCGTAGAGTGTTAGGTGCAGGAAGAACTGTCGCAAGTATCTGATGAACTCAATTACTCAGCTATCTTATGAAAAGAAATGTCTCTGCACAAATCGGAGTCTTCCTTAAAAGAAAACGAGCACTCTGGCACTCTGGTTTAAATTCCGAAGTACGCACGTTCTCATAGTTCACGAACTGGGCTCAAAGTAGGAGTTCCCAATGCCCACCTCACCTTTTTTTTCCCCCCGGAACCTTTGATACAGTACTCCCCCCGCTCCTTTTTTTAAAAGTTAACTCCAAGGATTTCCTCTAGGTTTAAAACGTAAAAGCAAATCAGGGCTTGAGTTGGTCGGTTAGCTTGTGAGGGAGACCTGATTTTAAAAAGTCTCAATCAGCACACCCCTCTTCAACTCTCTGTTGGGGACAAGGGCATAGGTTCGCCGGCAAAGCCGTGGCCCTGAGGCCGCTTCCCATTCTCAGAGAAAGTGCGGGTCCGGGGTGCCTCCCAGAGCAGTGGTGAACAACGGACCACGTCTAGCAAAACTAGTCCGGACGCTTCATATTTCGGGGCGAAACTGGACAGAAGGAACGAAAAAGGGGTTCTAAGTAGACGACTGGCGTGGACCCAACCCCCTGAAATGGTAATATGGTCGTTATTTTAAAAGTGTAGGTATTTTCTGGTGTTTTCCCATCAAGTACCTGCCTAATTTCTGTATGGCACACGCCAGAAATCAATAGAAGTTAACAAGTCCTCCAAACAGTCCCCATCTCTTTGTTTAATCTCCTTTACAATAAAGCCAAGGGGAGAGAATTAAAAATCTTTGAAGTAGACCAAGGCTCAAAGGAATCAGCCAAGTAGACTTAAAGTAGTCACTTATTTCCCAAAACTGGTTTGTCGGAGAACAATAAAAGGAAGTAAAATTTATGGAGAAATTATACAGTGGATTTGTCACTTAAAATATCGTAACTGTCTCGAGGACAATACCCCATGCTGAGGATTAATGGTCCCGCCGGACCTTTGATTCACCAGCGCCTTTTCTTCGCCCTTGACAAATTGGATTTTTAGGAATGGGAAGGTCGCCTGGACCATTGTGCGCCAGCCATTCAGAGGCCTCGATTATGCAGAGGGCTGAGGGAACCACTCCATGTGACCCTCTCGGGTGGGACTTTGCAGCTGCTCCGCAGAGCAACTCTCTCACCAAACTCCGCGCCCTTGCGCTCGCGGTGCCAAAAGGCGCCCGCCGGGATTGAAAAGGCGCAGTGCATGCCCGCCCGCGTCACTCGGCGGGCGGAGGACACACGTCGGGGTGCGGCTCCCTGGCTCACGCGCGGCTCGGGCACTGTCACTCGAGCCCTGCGGAGGACCCGGCGCACCCGAGCGCCTGCCTGGCGGCGGCGGCAGCAATGCACGGAGCTGCCCGCGCTCCGGCCACCAGCGTGAGTGCGGACTGCTGCATTCCCGCCGGCCTGCGCCTGGGGCCGGTGCCCGGAACCTTCAAGCTGGGCAAGTACCTGTCAGACCGCAGGGAACCAGGGCCCAGGAAAAAGGTATTAGCCATTCCGACCTCCGCCCCCAGCCTTTCGCCTCCCTTTGCCCTGGCCCTGGCAGGGGTAGATAGGGCAAGTGGAGGAAAGGGGGGGTTGAGTGTTACCTGCCAATTCTGCCAGGTGGCCCGGGGGACTCCGGTAATTCCCCGCAAGTCGTATTAAGTGAGAGCTGGACGTGGGCCGAGCTGAGGAGAAAGAACATGGCTGAGAGGGGACAGCCCCTGGTGGGGTGCATGGGACTCTTTACGCGCCGGGACCAGTCGGAACCCACGGTTTCCCTGGAGCTCTGGGGTTTCGTTCGCAGAGGCGTGGCGGGGCCCGGCCTCTCTGCAAATTCGCCTTTTCTGTTTCACAACGCGCGGGGCGTTGAAGGCTTTTCTTAACTTCTTCCCTTCAACGCGCTACTTTAATTTATCTTAATTTAATTTCATGTATGTGTGTGGGGGTCCTTGGGAATCTCTCAGTTCCCAGATCCCCCCGCCCCCCCCCATTCTTCCCCTCCGCGGATGTCAGCTGGAGGGTTGGGGTATGGAGAGAGGGTGAGCAGGTGATGGCTCCGATTGGGGCTTCCAGGGCGAGAAGGGCCCATCCGCGTGGGGCACCGGGTCCGCGCCCGGGCAGCCGGGCTCTGGGAGTCCAGGGTCGCAACCGGGAGGCGTCGGGGCCAGCCCGCCTGCTCAGACTTCTGGAGCAGCGGACAGACCCCTGATCGCAGTGGGGTTTTAAAGGCCCCCGCCCGCCCTGAGGCGCCCAGCAGGCAAGGGTCGGCTCGCAGAGACCGGGGAAAGAAGGCGGGAATCCCGTGGGGGCGGTGGAGGGAGGACCTTAGGTTTGCCTAGTCTCTGCGGAGAGCTTTCTTGTAAGAAATTGCTCAGGCGCCTTGCCAGCGGGACCTGCATCTGGCTCCTCACGTAATCCGCCCCCCCCCCCCCCGCCCCGCTCACCCTCCGCGGTCTAGAGCCTTCTTTAAATGCGCTTTAATTGCTTTTAAATGGCCGGCTGTCCAGTGCTTTGTTCGCACACTCTCACTACCGGGCTCGCGGGCACTTTGGCACCTAGGTGCTGTGCAGCGGGTGTTGGGAGGCATGAGAAGGTGGAGGAAACTCTGGGTTCTGGGGCTGCCTTCAAATCGTCTCTCTCCTGGTATTCAGGCAGCTCTCAGAACCGCAGGAGCGAGAACTGGGGTGAGGGTGGGAGTGGGGGACGTCTAGGTACCAGACACCCCCAGTCGCTCAGGGAGGATGCTCTCGACTTGGTATCTCCGATGTGGGGGGAGAGTGGGAACTGTCATACTAGCCAGCCTCTTCTCCCTCCCTCAAGCAGGGGTCCTAGGAATTACCTTCCTCCCAGCAGCCCATAGCAGTCTGGCCAACATGAACACAACCGTTTTCCTGAGTCCGGTGGGGGGTTGGATAAACTTTCCTTCTGGGTTGTGGGCCTGGCCGTGGCGCGGGGGAGAACGACCACTGCTTGTGTTGCAGGTGCGCATGGTGAGAGGGGAGCTGGTGGACGAGTCGGGGGGCTCTCCTCTGGAATGGATAGGGTTAATCCGGGCAGCCAGGAACCCCCAGGAACAGACTCTGGAAGCTATTGCAGACTTACCAGGAGGACAGGTACCGTGGGCTTCCCCCCACTGCCAATTCTACCTACGTAACGTTACTGAGGTGGCCACCAATATCAGGAGCAAAGCGCTTTAGCTGGAGGTTTCATTTAAATATCCCAACAACCCTGTAAAGTAGATACTATTATTTTCCCTGTTTGAAGAATGAGGTAAATGAGGTTCAGAGAAATCCAATAGATTTTCCAGGGTCACACAGCGTCAGAACAAGCATTCCACCCTTTCCTTTTAGATGTTTTTAGATCAATTACCCAGGAAATGACAGCAAGCTGTCTTGTTCCTTGTGTCCCAGATTTTCTACCGAGCTCTGCGAGATGTCCAGCCAGGGGAGGAGCTGACGGTGTGGTATTCCAACTCTCTAGCTCAGTGGTTTGACATCCCCACGACTGCAACTCCGACACACGATGAGAAAGGTACCAAGTCTGAGAGGGCCTCTGGCCAGCCCAGTGGGTGAGAGTCCAGCCCTGGACCAACAGGGCCTTTCCCTCGAGCTGTATAAAACTGAATTCACGCTAAGCAATGTCACCACTACCTCCTTAAAATCAACAGTAAAGGATAACAGAGACAAAAATCTGCCTCGTGATTGCAGGGAAAAAACTTTTTAAAAAATTTATTTATTGAGAGAGAGAGAAAGTGGGGCGAGGGGCAGAAGGAGAGGAGAGAGAGACCCTCAACCAGACTCCCTGCTGAGTATGGAGCCCCACATGGGGCTCCATCTCAGGACCTTGAGAGCGATTAACCTACTGACATACCCAGGTGCCCTCCAAAATATTCTTTATGAACTTCATGGGGTCATTTTTTTCCTATTACATACCCAGAGACAATTATTTACTCAATTAAGAATCAATAAAGAAGACAACATATTATTAATCACATCATGAGCTTCAAAAAGCATAACTCAGACTCGGAATGCTTTTCAAAGGTGGAGGGGCTTCTCTTCACTGGTTTGAAGGAGAGTAATGTACTTTTACAGCATTTTAGAAGCATTACGGTACTTACAGCTGGTCAGTTGGCAGGTACCGAGGCCCTTCCATTTAAATGGTATTTATTCATTTCCCCCTTCCTACTTAAATTGAATCTGGGATGTATCCCAGTTTCTTCTTAGATTTATTTGATTCTTTCCAAAGCCAAGAGTGGATTTATGCAAATGAAGGGCAGTGACTAAAGAGAAGAACATTTTCAAACCTTCCCTAGAACACTGAAGAACACTTTCTGTGAAAGAAAGCTGGGAGGTGCTAAAATAGTTAAGATCTCGAGACCTCCCTTTTAATTCACAAAGCTTCCAAGACTTTTTTCCTTCACAACTGTTTTAGTGCGCAGTTTCTCCTAAAGACACAGTTATGTTTAAAGTCAATACAATGAATTCTGTAAAATATTTTAACGTGCTTTTCTCCTGAATTGCCTGCTTAAGTCTCATCACTTTAGAAATAGGGTTAAAGAAATTAATACAAATGTGTGCATTAAGAAACATTCATGAATAAGACAGAATGAAGTTTATTTGGAAGGATGAATCACTTCACTTCAAAGTATCACTGTCTTGTGGGTAGATCTGTGCATATAGTATTCATAAAACATTATCCTAGTTTGTTCCTTGTATCACACTGTATTAAAATTCTCTTGTCAACTTCTTCCAGTAAAAGAGAAACATGATAAAAGCCCTGTAGTGGAGAACTCTCAAATCAGCCACCACAGGACAATTCTAACAGCTGCTGACCTTTCGGGGCCAGACATTTCTACACAGAACACCCCTCCTTAGGCACTCTCAAATAGTACAAAAGCAACTTGTTTGAGTGGTGGCCCTTGTGTTTTCATTTCAGCCAACTGATGTCAGAATAGACACCATTTTCCTTTTGGGAATGCAAGGGTTATTTTGAACCCTGACTTCCCCACCTTTGAAATGCTTGAAATCTTGGCAACCTCGGGGTTACACCAAGGAGATGAGGCAACGTCACTTATGAAGTGTTTGATACTTTTGACATCGGCTGGATTTGAGTCCAGAGAACATGTCAGTTGGTTAGGATAAACTGAAAAAGGAACATATTGAAACAGGAACACATTTGCTTACCCCTTGAAAAGAGTAAGAAATAAGTAGAGATGGCTGCTATTCTTCCATTATTGACTAACTCCAGTGGGTTTAAATTCCATGGTAAGCTTAAGTAAAGTACCAACCCTTTGTTTTATGGATAAAGCTTTCTTGGCATTGCAATTGACTAGAGTCATTCTGGGGCAGCCTCTTAAAACTCCTTCTTTAAAAAGGGGTGGTGAGGGGCACCTGGGTGGCTCAGTGGGTTAAAGCCTCTGCTTTCAGCTCGGGTCAAGATCCCAGAGTCCTGGGATCGAGCCCCGCATTGGGCTCTCTGCTCAGCGGGGAGCCTGCTTCCTCCTCTCCCTCTGCCTGCCTCTCCGCCTACTTGTGATCTCTCTCTCCCTGTCAAATAAATAAATAAAATCTTAAAAAAAAAATAAAAAGGGTGGTGAGAGGAAGGTTCTGAGAAGGGAGGTTATTTAAGATATTAAATCAGCATACCCACTAAGGGAACCCAGGAAATCTCCCCCCTCACACCAAGATTTATTTTGAAAGCTGCTCAATACAAGGTAACAAAAAACACTGAAATGATTTTATCTAAGTCTTCCATAAACAAATAGGTTAAGTCCTCTGAGGCAAATCCTCCCCCCCCTCCCCATCTTTTACTTTCTGTTCTACCTTGGCTTCAGCCGAAATAAAGAGATCCTTACTTGAACTTCCATCTTAGTTACCTAGGGGGACTACTTGCTTTATGCAAAGTCAAAAGTAAAATACACGAAGGGAAGAAGATCTGGAATTTCTTCCAGTTGTTTTTATAGTGATGTTTTAGAAGTTTGAACTGCTTGTGTACAAGGGGGAAGGGAATTTAACTTTTCCACTAAATTTAATGAGACAGACATATTTGGAGTACTTCCTTGTGGCTCAACTAACTTCTTTCTCACAAACACCCTTCAGTATTATCAATCAACTGTAACATTAAAAAAGAAACCCACTGCAAGACCGTTGTTCTGTGTCCAGATGTAACGAGACCCTTTTAAGTGAAAATTAACTACCATGTGATCAAAATCTGTTTCATACATGTGTCTCTTAATTGTGTTCCCAGAACCTGGCAAAATTAAAAGAAGTAATGTTAATAATATTAAACACGAAAAAAGACTTGATGCCAAAAACATGTATACTGTTCCTGGTAGAGAGTTGTACACTTATTAAAAGCTGAGTATCTCCATGTACTATATATATATTCATTTATTTCATAAAAAATAAACTATCTTTCCCAAGAACTTTATTATTAAGCTTGGATTTGTGTAGCTATCTGGCAGTTAATTAATTACTCCAGGTGAAACAACTGACAAGATAATGCAACATCATCCTTCAGTTTTTAGAATATCAGGACACAGGGCTTCTTCTTTTCTCTCATCAAATTAAATGGGGTTAAGGAGGAAATAAAGATACAAATAATTTTGAAGAATAGCAGATCATAGTCCCTATGTGGTCCTTCAGTTGGTCACGCTCCAGGAAAACCTCAGGCAAAATGTTTAAGGCTGGGAGGGGGTGGGAAGGGTGCGTAGTGGACATAAAAGGCATTGTTCTATGAAAAGGAATGATTACATATGGCCCATACATACAAGATATTGTCTCGCCTGGTAATGAGGCGCTCACGACCATTAGATTGGTCTTTGTTCAGTTTATCCAAACTCCTTGACCTACGCTGCCTATTCTGCAAACGCCGACAGATGGGCCCGGGCACAGCACAGCTTCAACACTTGATTTAAAGCAACAGCTGCTCTCTGTTCTGGTCTCTTCCCCGGCCAGTCTGCCTGAGCGCTGCCCTCCCACCGAGGATTTGCTCCGACAGCCCGGAGGAAGTCTTCGATGGAAAGGCACAGGTCACCCCTTTGGCCTCTTGAGTAATCCCAGGGGATGGAGATGCTGACAAAGTTGGCCATTTGGGGCTTCTCGGGATCCTTGCTACGGGGGGGGGGGGGCGGCTACCGAACTAACTCACTTATTCGCTGTACCCACGAATACTCCTGTTCCTCCTCATACCGCTGGTCAAAATCTGGGCTTTGCCTTGGGTGCGCTTTCTTTCTCTCTTGTTAGTTCGCCTCTCACTGGGTCGCTTTCCTACTCTTTCTCGCCCAGGGGAGGAGCGCTACATTTGCTGGTACTGCTGGAGGACGTTTAGATACCCCAACAGCCTTAAGGCCCACCTACGTTTCCACTGCGTGCTCAGCAGCGGCGGGAGCCGAGCCTACCTGCACCACGAGCACGCGGCTCGCCAAGGCGCTGCCCCGGCCGCGGATGGCCTTCACTTCTCTCCAAAACCCCCAGCGCCCGACTTTGCCGCGGCCGCCCCCGTTGGCCCTCTGCGGTCCCACCCGCAGGCCCCGCCGCCCCTCCAGGCCTGCGGAGCGCGGGAGAGCATTAAGCGGGAGGCCTCTTCTGCGCCCTCCGCCTCTTCACCGCCCCCGGCCAAGTGGGGGCAGTCCAAGAAGGGCAAGGAGCAGCCGGACCGCGCCCTAGACATGAGCGGGGCCTCCCGGGGACACGGCCACTTCCTCGGCATCGTGGGCGGCTCCCCAGCGGGGGGCGGCGGCCTGGCCTTCTACCCCGGAGTGCGCTCCGCTTTTAAGCCTGCGGGCTTGGCCAGGGCGGCGGCGGCGGCCGCTCACGGCGACGCCTACCGGGAAGAGGGTGGCGGCAAACCGGGGTCCGGCCTGGCCTTAGGCAGGCTGCTGGGCGGGGGCCGTGCGGGCGGGCGCCTCGGAAGCGGTGAGAACCCTGCGGCGGGCAGCGCGGGCCACCACCATCACCACCACGCGCACCACCACCATCACCACTCCAAGTGCCTGCTCGCGGGGGAGCCGCCCCCGCCGCCTCCGCCTGGCCTACCCTGCTCTGGGGGCCTGCGTGGCTTCCCTCTGCTCTCTGGCCCCCCGGAAGAGGCGTCAGCCTTCAAGCATGTGGAGCGCGCCCAGGCCGCTGCGGCTGCGCTGCCGGGAGCGCGTTTCGCACAGCTGCCCTCTGCGACGGGGCTGCCCGTCGAGCGCTGCGCGCTGCCGGCCCTCGACGCGGGCGGGCTCAAAGCCTACCCCGGTGGCGAGTGCAGCCACCTGCCTGCGGTCATGCCGGCTTTTACCGTCTACAACGGAGAGCTACTCTACGGCTCACCGGCCGCCGCCGCCGCTTATTACCCGCTCAAACTGCACTTCGGCGGGCTGCTCAAGTATCCAGAGTCCATCTCCTACTTCAGCGGGCCCGCGGCGGCGGCGGCGGCGGCGGCAGCGGCCGCTCTAAGCCCTGCGGAGCTGGGCTCCTTGGCGAGCATCGACCGAGAGATCGCCATGCACACGCAGCAGCTGTCGGAGATGGCGGCCGGGAAAAGCCGCGGCCGCCTGGACGCGGGGACGCTGCCACCGGCCGTCGTGGCGGCGGGTGGCCCTGGGGGTGGCGGCGGTGGAGGTGGCGGCGCGGGCAAGCCCAAGACCGGCCACCTGTGTCTCTACTGCGGCAAGCTGTACTCGCGCAAATATGGGCTCAAGATTCACATGCGGACGCACACGGGCTACAAGCCGCTCAAGTGCAAAGTGTGCCTGCGGCCCTTCGGCGACCCCAGCAATCTGAACAAGCACATCCGGCTGCACGCCGAGGGCAACACCCCCTACCGCTGCGAGTTCTGCGGCAAGGTGCTGGTGCGCCGCCGGGACCTGGAGCGCCACGTCAAGTCCCGCCACCCCGGACAAAACCTGCTCGCCAAAGCGGGCGAGGGCCCAGGCGCAGAGCCTGACTACCTCCCGGAGCCCGGGGAGCCCAAGAGCGACAACGACAGCGATGTGGACGTCTGCTTCACGGACGACCAGAGCGACCCCGAAGCTGGAGGCGGCGGCGAGCGCAACTTTTAACGAGTCGGCTCGGGAAAGGGTGGGCTTGGGGGGCGTGGACAGAGATAAGAAGGTGGGGGTGGTGCTGTTTTGGGCGAAGAGGAGCTCCTGGAGATAGGAAGGATCCGGTTGACAGAGCCGTTTTTATTTTGGTCGGGCGCCAGATTTGGAAGAGTGAGAGGTTCCAGGTCCGCTGCTTAAACTCAGAGCAAAGGTTTAGAAGTGTCTCAAAAAAAAAAAAAAAATCTGGCCTTCTGCGCCGCCCGAGGGCGGCGGGTGTCCGCGCGTCCTAGGCTCTTGGACTCCGCGGATAGGCGCTCCCACGAAACGCCCAGGAGGTCCACTCTCAAGGTTTAAGATCACATTCGTGTGAACTTCACAGAGCCCTTGAGGGCGCCGAATTTTGATTGCCATGTATTTTTGAATTGTTCTTTTCTGTGGAGGAAATTGTGCCTTTTGAAACGACTTTGTGTGTGTGTGTGTGTGTGTGTGTGTTGTGTGTGTGTGTGTTTTACATTAGCATTGCACGATATGGGCAAAACAGTAGTCACAGTTCGGTAGATGTGACAACCATACATTTATTTCCATTTCATCTGTTCTGGGGTCAAAGACTACGCCTTCCCGCATTGACTATATAGTGGTAGCAGGTGTACAAATTGGTCAAGTTGCAATTATTTATAAGAGAATAATGACAAATGTAAAATATCTAAAGCATGAATCTAAAAGCACGCAATATATAACTTTGAGGAAAATGTCTTATTTGGTAGAGTACAAATGTGATGTATGTGGTTTTACACTGAGTGATGTACAGTGGATTCAGTATTTTGGTCTTGGTTCCAGTTTGTGCAATCTTTAATAAAAATAAAATACAAATGAGTTTCTTCACTTAACGATTTCAGTAGATCTTTTAAAGAGAGTTTAATTTGAAAACAATTTATGAGGAGGCTCCATAATAAAATGAATCATAGGACACTCCGAATACTTTGATTATTCATAAAATAAATGTTAAGTGGTTTTAATAGGGAAATATAGCATTTTCAATATGTGCACTTCACAGGCTCCCAGATAGCAGGCAAAGCAATTGTTTTCTGAAACCATTGTTAATTATGCTAAGACTTTTTGTGTTTAGGAAAGAACTAATGACCTTCAAGGAAAAAAATGCATATTCCTCATCAAAAAGACTTAAAGAACTCTAGAATCATTATTTCTTGTTATGAACTGTTTTGACAAGGGGATTTTCCTTGGGATGCAAATGAGGGAAACTTGCGCAGTGCTTTTTATGATTCATACACTTTAGCATTCATTCAACACATGCTAAAGGAGGTACTGATCTACTGGTCTGTGTAGCTTTCTTTTCTCCATGCACTCTTTCCAATGATCTTGTGCTTTTGGTATGTGTCCCATTTTACCGTCATGAAAATACACACTTAAAGGTCACTGGGAGGCCCACAACGAGAACAGAATTAGAAACAATGACTTTATTTATGGATATAAAAAATTAATGCTAGCTAATGGAAGACTATGATAAAAAATAGATTTCTGTGCGCTAAAATTGGAAAACACCCTCTCCCCTTCCTATGCCACGCCCCAACCCCATATTCAGGGGAGGATTTCACTGATGTTACCTCAAAGTGGAGGATTAGTTATCCCCTCCACTAAGGTCAGGTACCCTAAGAGCCCAGGTCTGTAGTGCTCTTCCCAGAGGTTGGTGGGAAGATTCTTGTAGGTCACTAAATGACCTGGATATGATCCTGATGACTTAACTCAGTTAAAAATGACTTTTATTTTCTGGATCCTGAGTACTGCAGCAGTCACCACCCTGCTGTCTTCCAGTTGGGACCAGGTCCTCAGTCCCTGGGTGGCTGGCAGGGACTTTTTCTAACCCATCACAGCAAGAGACGTGGGTGGAGGGAGGGAGAAGGTATCTGACTTCTATAGGGGCTCATCAGCAAAAAGACATTTTTCCTATGAGAAAACTTATTGAGGGAATTTTAGGTTTTTAGCATCAACTGACCAGAAAACGTTTTGCTTTGTAAAAGAAAGCTCAAAAAGAAAGAAAAAAATATGTGTGGATTAACATGTATATATGGTGACATTGAAACTGCCACTTATTGAGGGCCTACTCTATGCCAAATCCTCGTGCTATTTGCAGTTCTTTCCTCCCTGCAGAAGATGACCATGGGCTTGGCGCACTAGGTTCAGTGATGCCCTGACACACAGACTGGACGTAAACCCAAGCTTTTGCCTATTCAGCTTGCTCTAGGCACCCAGGACTTACTTCTCACTGCCTACATAGTATCATAGTCCTGTCCTTCGAAGCAATTATTGCTTGAAACAAAATCCATCCTTACAGAGAAATATTGGAGAACTTTCCTGCAATCAGACTGTGTAAGTCCTTAGGAAAAGTAAGAAAGGCTGCCCAGATTTAAAACATGAAAATTTTATCTTCTATAAAAATCTCGTTTTTCTTTCATTACCTAGCTCACTACTAAGTCTTATAACTACTGTTTTAAAGAAATAAATTAAAAAGTTTGGTCAATGGGGCGCCTGGGTGGCTCAGTGGGCTAAGCCTCTGCCTTTGGCACGGGTCATGATCTCAGGGTCCTGGAATTGAGCCCCGCGTCGGGCTCTCTGCTCAGCAGGGAGCCTGCTTCCTCCTCTCTCTCTCTGCCTGCCTCTCTGCCTACTTGTGATCTCTCTCTGTCAAATAAATAAATAAAATCTTAAAAAAAAAGTTTGGTCAAAAGAAATATATTTAAAATTGATAAAGATTTAATAAAACAACAAACCCCTAGCCTTCTTTTCCCCTTTATAAATTAATATTGACTAGGTTATTAAAATAAATTTCAGTATAAAAAATGAAAGTTGAATATAGATTTAAAAGGTTCTTAATAGCAGGTCACTTGTAACTCTCCATAGGTTGCTTCGAATAACCTGTATATTTGTCCATGGATGTGCACACTATCATACATGATGAGGGTGATTATTTTAATGTTGAAGTCAAATCAGCGAAGTACAATCAGTAACATTAATTCTACTTATTTAAGTGACTCAGTTGAATTAGTGTTTCTCAGATGGCTTCTTTTAATCTCCAATCCCTTTGTCTCCCATTATCAGACTCCAATACTCAATCCTTCTCATCCTGATGACCACAACTAACTTTGAAGGTTATGCTAAAGCCACTGGAAGTTTCTCAGATTTTAACTAAATATTTTGCATAAAGAGATTTAAAAATGATAGGAGGATTTATATATTTTAGAAGTAAAAGTATCTAGGTTGTTTGGGCCTTAGTAAATTTGAACATTAAAATGTTTTGCTAATCTAAATAAATCAGACACTGGTTTTGTCTCTCCCACTTACTTGGTATCTTGGGCCAGTCTCTCCACTGCCTCAATTCCCTCATCGGTAAAACAGGTTGAAATAAGCAATAGGGAGGTTGTGAGGATTGAATGAGTTACTGCAGGTAAACTGCTTAGAATAAAGCCCAATGCATACAGTAGGCTCTCAGACAATATCAAAATAACCCTAGCAACTCTGTTTCATTGTGTAGACGTCGACCCACGAGGTAAGGGTTGACGCCCTTTTACAAGCATTAGCACTTCGTCCTCCTGTTGGCTCGCTTCTAGCCCGGGACAAACTCGCCCCAACTTCAGTAAATAAAGGCCTTTCATAATGTGGCTAAAGAGAAATTTCGTCAGATCCCTTTTAAGCTCAGACATCGACCTGTTCAAGCGCCTCATAGCGGTTAAGTAACAGGAAAAACGCTCTTCGTCCGTTTTCACGAATTTCTGACACGCGCGGCTGTGCGGGGAGTTTCAGGAGAAGCCTGCGGAGGAGGTGGGCGCGAGCACACTGCCCCTCCCGGGTCCCGCGGAGAGCGAAACACACAGAAAGAGTTGCAATTCCTCAACATTCTGCTCTGCGGAAAGTTCATTTCCCGCCTAGACTGGAGGGAAGGAGTTGAGCGGCGGCGGGGCTCCAGGTTAGACCAGAACTGCAGGAGAGCGGAAGGAGCGTTGGGTGGTGTGGCGGCCGGGGCGCGCGGGCCGTGAGGGCAGTGATTGGCCGCCCCCCTTCAGTCCGAACGCTCTCATTGGCTCATCCCTCGGAGCCCAGGGATGCTATTGGCGGCAGGCTGGCGTCGCGCGAAGGTTTGGGCAGGTGCGGCCTCCCAGGAAGCCGGGCCGCACCCGCCGTGGGGCCGCCCGAGTGGGTGCCGCGGCGTCCCGTAGTGAGTCCGGCGCTCCTGCAGCTCACGGCTTCGCTCTTCCTGGGAACAGGGGTGTTTGGGTTCTGGGTTGGGGCAGACGCGTGGGAGTCTCGCCACGTTCAGGTGTAGTGTCTGGGAGCCCTGGTGGGGAGAGAAACGCGGGACCCGCCTTCCACCCCCTACCCCTGCAGCGCGCAGCAGGAGGCGGAGGGAGTTCCTGGCGCCAGACTAGTCCTTGTTGACGTGCCCCTGCCCTGCTGCGGCTCGGAGCTGCGGCACCAGCGCTGCGGCGCCCTCGCCATCTGCTGCCTCCGCAAAGGGAAGGAGGGGGGCGGGGCATGGGCGCTGGCGCCGTCGGGGGTGGGGGGCAGACTTGACCCCTGACCACCCAGGTGTGAGCTGTGAAGGGGAAGACTCAACAGACGTCTGGGCCAACGTGTTTAGTTCCAGAAGGAGCGTGGCGCTCGCTCAGGGCTGGGTGACCTTCCTACAAAAGATGAAAGGAGCGCTTTTGTCATCTGCGACTGTAGTTTAATTCAAATTAGGTGTAACCAGTTGTAGGACGGACAACTTGTTAAATCCTTTGGCTTGAGAACGGTCCCGAGGTCCTTAAAAAAGGAACCAAGCAAGGTTGGGTGGACTATTTGTATGCATGTAAATCCTTGAAGGACACTGATTTTATTTCAAGTGCAATATGTTTTTTTGTTTAAATTTTAGCATTTCATGTAAGGAGATAAGTAAAGCACGATTTATTAAAAAGATGAACGTGATAGAATAAAAGGCAGATTTTTGCAATTAGAATCAAACGGATTGAGGAACATTTTTATGTAGAGTGAAGAAATTTTATTACAAAATGAAACTTATTAGATATCCAAATATCATGAGTATTGTCTACCTTTTTTTCCTCCTATCCACATATGCTTTTGTATACTATAGGAAATGTACACTATAGGAAATAGGAAATACACATTTCCTATTCTTAATGTTGGCAGTATCATAATGTTCCTATGAGAATTTAAGTAGAGAATGATTTAAAATCCACTGTTCCATGGCAAGTTGTATTTAATTGGAGACACTCAATTCCAGCGATTTGTGTAGAAAGCCTCAGGTGGAAATGTCTTATGTGACAGGAAGTATAGCGAAGAGAAATGCAGTAGCAGATGGCTTTACATAAGAACACAGTGAAGGTCAAAGATATTTATTTATTTATTTATCTATTTATTTATTAGATCCTTGACAACCGGCAGAAAGATAAGATTCTATACTTGACACTGAGCAGTTGATTCCTGAATTATCACCTAAAGTAAATGGAGACACGACCAAGTCAGGTTTAAGCTCACTTGAGTGCATTGGACCATTGCAGAACACATCTGTGAGCAACAAAATGCTTTCAGGTATGCTAAAAGTCAATCCAATAAGAAATGAGTCTATGTAACATGTCACATTTTATAAGCTTATTTGTAATTTTCAGCAAGCTGGAGAAAGAAATGCCTTAGCAACCAAGAAGACATAGAGAAAAGAAAATACATTAGAGGATTTATATGATAGGCTTTCTGAATTATTTAAAGTTACATTGCTGAAATGTGGTCTCAGGCACTGGTTTTGTCATTTGTATGTGATTATACATATACTGTGCCCCACATTTGTTTCCCAAATCAATTTATGTATTATTGGTTTGAATAGGTAGTTTAGGAATTAATGATATTCATATTGGCCAATATTTTCCTCATAAAGTGAGAAAAAAACAGCTTTGCCTTGAAGTTTCCTGGATAGCACTCATTTCATTAAACCTTCATTATCTCACTTAATCTTTATAACAACCTATTTTCCAGATAAGGGAAATGTGGTTTGTGTTGCACAGCTAGTTAGAAATATTCCCAGGATTCATCCCTAGACCTGTTGACTACACAGCCTCATTCTCAACATTCTGTATGTTCTCTTTAAAGCACTGTCATCTGATTGACATAGGAGGTATCTGGAAATTCAGTAACTGGATCCAGTGAATGTTTCACAGGACAGAGATGAGGTGAGCTGAAAGATTAATGGGTTCCCAGACTTTTCCAGTTGGAACCAGAGTTAAATTAGAGACCATCTTTGGCTTGTAAGGACTTGAAATTATTTAGATTCTGGTAAATTCTTATAAGGCTGGGTTCAGTTCAAACTAGCCTGATTTGGTTTTATTAAGCACAAAGATGTGCATATAGGGGTTAGTCTAGAGTGCACTACCAGTGTTCTTGCTGGCTATAGGAAGAGAGGTATGGTAGTTGGATTCTGTTGAGAACTTCAGGACTTATTGGGACCTATTTCCAAGTTAGGACCTAAAAAATCTCCCAGGCTTCTAGCACCCCTTGGGATTGATCACCAGTGATATAGTCGTCAGTTTTCAAACTCCTTCCTCATGTAGCAGGCTGGATTCCTGGGAGTCTGGGCCACGCAAGGTGCAGGGGTAGGGCTGGATTGGCCTGAAGCTGCTCTGCCGATGGTGGACCCGAGAGTGATCAGGAAGAGAAATATAGAGCTCAAATCAAAATAGAATGCCAGGCCCATAATCATCTGGAAAGAGCCAGGCTGAGGCAGAATCCCAGTAGTTACAAGGTAGTAGGGATGAAATCAAGCTAGAACAGGAAGGTTGGGATAGAATGAAAGAGGTAGAGAAGGAATGAGATTGTCAACAGCTGGAGCCTGGAGAGAGGCATTTTTTAAATAAGTTAATTTTGTTTTTTAATTTATTTTATTATTTTTAAAAAATTTTATTTATTTATTTGACAGAGATCACAAGTAGGCAGAGAGGCAGGCAGAGAGAGACAAGGAAGCAGGCTCCCCGCTGAGCAGAGAGCCCAATGCAGGGCTTGATCCCAGGACTCTGGGATCATGACCCGAGCTAAAGGCAGAGGGTTTAACCCACTGAGCCTCCCAGGTGCCCCTAATTTTGTTTTTTTAAAAGAGGTAATATGCTCATATGTTCAAAGATAATAACTGTATAAATAAGTTTATATTTAGAAGTCTTAATTTCTCATTTCTGTACACTCCTGTCCACCCAGAGATAATTGCTAGTGGTAGATTAATTACGAAACTCACTGGCAGGACCTGTACTTAATTTTGTCTTTTTCTTTAATTTCTTAAAATTTTCTTAATTTTGTTTTTCTTAAAGTGATTTTCCCAAGTTCTAGGAGTTGCAGAACCTACAAAATCTAGATCTGTACTTTGTAACCAGTTATTTTAGTTTCTTTTTGTTAAGTATAAACACTCAAGAATGGATATACTTAAGCTGAAGATTTTTTCCCTGAATCTTGTGTTCGAATTTTTAAAAAATCATATACTCTGAAGCTCTTTGCAGAGCAGCTCAAAATGAGCTTCCTCATTCTTTTTTTACTTTTACAGCTGCATAATATTCTATCATATACACAAACATAGGTTATTTAACCAATTCTTCTATTGATGGCAGTCGGGTTATTTTCTATAAAGGAAGCTTCAATGAATAGCTTGTGCTAAGTGATTTTGTAGGTGAGGGGCAGGTATTTTGTAGGTGAGGTGCATGTGGGGAAGTGGTCAGTGAACTGAGCTGACCAGCAGTGTCAGAACCAGACTAACCTAGGAAATGGATGACTGGCTGACTGCTGATTCCTTGTCTTTGTGATTGTAAGGCTTAGTCACCCTTTGCTCTTGACCATATTCTGCAATAGGGAGACCAAACACTGAGGGTCTCCATCTATCCTTTGTTCTCTTGGGAATTTGGCAGATAATCCTTGGGAGACCTGAGCTATATAGCACTGTACTTCTCCAGGTCAGGCAACATGGAAATCCTAATGTTAGGTTAACATGGAAAATAAGTGTTTGTGTGCACATGCATTTGAACTTTTAATATTCTCTCCTGTGAACATTACCATCAAATTTTGATTTCCCTGTGATGTGTATTATTTAGAAGCACTTTATGTAAAACCATCTTTGGGATTATAATTCAGACCTATAACTGGATGACTGGAGTGTGGGCCCATGGTAAGTAGTACGTACAGAGCGTAATCCACACCAGCTGTAGAATAGTGGCAGGCACTCCAGTAGGGAAACAAATGAATGCAAATATGCAAATGAGATGCACTTGGCCACGGAACAAAGATGAAAATGACATTCACTTGTAAATGAGTTTTCTGTGTTTGATGTAAACAGAATGACATGTATTTTTCAGGAAGACCTCCATGACCTTAGGATAGTCGTTGAATTCATTACATGGAGGTGCACATGTTTCTGACATTTTATCATTATTAGTGTATCTCATGATCTCACCATCTCTAGGCTTTTATTTAGAAGCATTTCTGTGACTTTCTGTCACAGAGGTAAGGTGAGATGTTCATCACTGACAACTTAAATGCTCTCGAATAAAACTTGAATCTGGCACCTTGCACTCAGATAAGGGCAGAGCTGGTCCGATAGAGCACAAGATCAAGAAAAAAGCATCAACATCTCAGCTTTGCCTTCCTTTGCTAGTTGTGGGTCCCCAGCCTGGATATTTGCTTACACATTAGACTTGATTGATATGTAGCTATGCTTTTGAGCCTTATTTATCTTTCAATCCCCTTTAAAATCTCCCCTCTTCTCTGTAGCCTTCCCTGACTGTCCCAGCCCAAGGTGGTCTTTTCTTCTTCTGGACTTCCACAGCAGGTGGTCTGTGATACTCATAAGTTATTATTTTGTCAAATGCATATATTGGATTACATCATTTGCTTTTAAAGATATCCTTGGCAGGGATGCCTGGGTGGCACTGTTGGTTGAGCATCTGACCCTGGGTTTTGGCTCAGGTTGTGATCTTAGGGTCATGAGATTGAGTCCCATGTCAGCTCCATGTTCAGCATGGAGTCCACTTGTTTCTGTCTCCCCACAATTCTTGCTCTCTCTTTCTCTGGAATAAATAAATGAGTCAAAAACATATCCTTGGCATGCTTTACACATAGATATTCAGCAAATATGCCAGAATTAATTGATTAGACACCCTGAATTTCTGATTCTTTTGAAAACTATGATGAAGCACTGAGAGCCTGCCATGTACCAGGCATTGTACTGGCTCAGGATACAGGGTGGTTACGATAGTCTCAAGCTGCTCATGGTCCAGTGAGAGAGGCAAACACAGAAACAGAAACTGAAAGCGTGATATGCTGGGTATGGTGATAGAGATAAGCACAGAGGAAGGGCACCTCTGAGTCAGAGAGAGGAGGGTGACAGTAGGGAAGGAGTGAAATAGGGAAGGACTTAAAAGAGTTAAATAGGGAGGTGACACTTGCAATTGTCTTAAAGGATGGGTAGGCATCATCTAGGTCAAGGGTAAAGGGAGATGGAAGGACATTTCCAGGGACAGAATAGCATGAACGAGGAAGCTGAGTAGAGAAGCAGCAAGCAGAAGTAGAGCAGCAGCAGAGTGAGAGAAATTCTAGGCAGTGCAGTGTTGCTGGTGGGCAGAGTGGCAGGCAGGCAGTATTGCTGAGAGTCGAGGATCCATCTGTGAGAAAGTGTGGTACAGTGGTTAAGAGAGTGTATGGGCTTGGGAATTAGGCAGAGCCAAGTTTGCATCCTGGCTCTGCATCCTCCTGGCCATGGAAACTTGGCTGAATTACTTAACCTCTGTATGCATCAATGTATTCATCTGTAAAATGGGAACAACAATGGCATTCCGCTTAAAGGGTTTTTGTGAGGGTTAATTGAATTTATGTTTGCAAAGTGCATAGCACAGGGTAAACATTCAAAGCGTGTTGGCTAATTGTTTTTAAGAGACTGGGGAGTTGCACAGGGGTCATAAAGAGAGGGCCCCGGAATGTTTAAGCTGGTACTGACAGGCAGTTTGGATGGTAAGAGGGCAGTCTGGGAGGCAGGGAGACCAATTAGGAGGCAGTTGTATTTAGCATTTCAGTTGATAGGTCGTGAGGGACAGTGGAAATAGGGATGAAGAGGGCATAAAGTTAAATCTGAGGTAATGTCTGTAGGATTTTGTGACTGAGTAGGGGAATGTGAGCAATAGAAAGGAGTCAAGTATATTAATAATTGGTGCTGCAAAGTGTTCAGTAGTATTATACTGTATCCAGGGCTATGATGGTAAATACACATCATTTCAGGTCAGGGTGATCTTAGAGGTGTTGTTCTGTTTTGTTGAGAAATAGAGCCTAAAAAAAAAAAAAGTCTGATATGTCACAATATATAAATAACAAAAGTTTATGTTAACTCCTCACAAAAACAAAACTAGAGATAATTATAGTGTAAGGAAAACACTAGCTTTACCAATAATAGAAGGTAATAGCAATACATAAATAGCTCATGGGGCACCTGGCTGGCTCAGTCAGTGGAGCATGAGACTCTTGATCTTACAGTTGTGAGTTCGAGCCCCACACTGGGTGTCGAGATTATTTAAAAAATAAAATAAATAAAATTTAAAAAAGTAAATAGCTCATTAAAATTTATGAGGAGGCCTCATGATTCCAGTAACTAAATGGCAGACAATAAGAATTAACCAAGTAGCTGATAAACAAAGGTGTGCAAACATGTTCTTTCTCATAGAAATCAAAGATAGGCACATGAAATTGTCCTTAAATATGAAAATTAAATAGAAATTTAAGATAATGCCAGTAATATTCTGAAATTGGTATTGAGTACATTTTGTTGATGTCACTAAAACTGTTTGTCTAGCAATGTGGAAAAAAATTGCCAGGAAGATAGATATCTCTGTCTCTGTCTCTATCTATATATTTGTGCTCAGAACTCACACTTCTGAGGATTTATTCTAGAAAAACATTTAGCAATTTGGCAAAAGCATGAAGCTAGATGCACATGGTTTTTCACTGCAGCATTAAGTCTTATAGCAAAGAAAGAAAGGAAAATTAAAAGAGAGCAACCTAAGTACTCAGACTTAACATGGTTATTTAGGGAACATCAATATTATGGTATACTATGAAGCAGTGTTAAAAATAATTATTAAGAGGAACACTGGGTGCCTCAGTCAGTTAAGGGTCTGCCTTCGGCTCGGGTCATGATCCATGTTCCTGGGATCGAATCCCACGTCGGGCTCCCTGCTCAGTGAGGAGCCTGCTTCTCCCTCTGCCTGCCACCCGCCTGCTTGTGACCTCTTTCTCTGTCTCTCTGACAAATAAATAAAATCTTAAAAAAATAATTACTAAGATAAAACAGTGGAAGAGTCTTCATGAAAATATTAAGTGAGAAAAGCTGAATAAAACTGATTGTCCATTATGATTGTAGTTACTGAAGTATACGTATTTATGTAAAGACTAGAAAGTAATACACAGAGCACGAAAGTCCTAGTGCTTTGAAAGTGCAGTGCTTAAACATATTCTCATGTGCCCTACGTTGTCTGTTTGATTTTACTTTAGCAAGTGTAGTTCTGTGACATTATTAAGTAATTGTTAACATTTTTTTTGTTATTTTTCATTGCTTATGTATTTTAAAGTACGTTATAGTTATTATGACGTATTAGCCTTTAATAATTGAGTGTGCATCAAGAACATTTTCTCCAGAACCGTAATATAATTGAGCAAAGTGAACAATTCCTTAATATCTGGTACCCAGTCCACAGTCAGATTTTCCCAGTTTACATTTTCTTTTCAAAACTGAAATAACGTGCTAAGTCTGCCCAGCCCCAGTGGGATTGTTCATACTTAGAGTGACTGGCTCCCAGGTCCCTGGTGCCATGGTGGTGAGTCTCAGCCCTCTGGGTCTCTCGGCAGGGAGCCCTAGGAGGAGGACAGCTGGCTCAGAGACGGTGGGCTCCATCTGCAAGTAGAGCTGTTTCTTTTTTCCTGCCCTCTGCTCCTGGGAGCTGAGGACACAGGCTTTTAGACCCTTGGAGCCAGCTGGCAAAGAGGAGTGGGAAACTAGCCAGCAGGTCTGTGCTTCGGGTGAGGAACTTTGGATCGTTGTCTTTGTCAAGCCAGTTGTGGAAGGTCCCAAGATTTCACACAAGCCTCCCCTACTCTGCTTGGCGCTGCCAGTTCCCAAACACCTGGCCAAGATGTCGATTTACCTCCTTTATGGTTTGTGGGAAGAACTGTCTCTTCTTTTGACTAGCTGGACCTTCTGACTGAAATCAGGCCTTAAAAACAAAACAAAACAAAACAAAACAAAAAACGATGACGAGGGATATAACTACCTAATAAAGTTATCAAGGCTGTTCCACAACTTTTATAAAATAAAACAAAAGCCCCAAACAAACAAATGAACAAACAAAAAACAAGGAAGAGAGTTTTACTATGGGCATTTTTTAAGATCCCCCAATGTAGAGATAAAATGAACTTCCTGATGTTTTACCAATCTTGTTTCGTTTGCTTTCGCTTAAGTGTTTTAAATTCCAAGCATTTTATCAGTTCTTAATACTTGACAGAATCAACCATTACTCCTTAGTACCATCTAATACCCAGTTCCTGTTGAAATTTCTCAGTTGTGTTAAAATTGTCTTTTTACAGTTGACTTTGCTTGAATCTGGATCTAAACAAGGTCCACTGATGGCGCTGATTTACGTTTCTGAAGTCCTTTCACATTTGTAATGGTTCTCTTCTTTTTACCCTCTCCACCCACCACCACTTTTATTTGCTGAAGAAACCAGGTCATTTGTCCTTTACAGTTTCCACATTCTGACCCTACCTTCTGCTTGATTGTTTCCCCATAGTGTTATTTAACACATTCTTCTATTCCCTACCCCCTCTATTTTCTGTAAACTGGTAGTAACAGCTAGAGGGTTGATTAGATTAGGGTTCAGTGTTTTTGTGTGTGTGGGGGGGCAAGAATACCTCATAGGTGATGCTGCATGACTTCTTTTTGTATCATATCAGGAGGTGTGTAATGTGTGCGTGTCTCATTTTTAGTGATACCAAGATTGATTATTGTGGTCAGGTGTAGTCATTGTCTTTTCAACAAATGCTTTTGGCAGCCATTGATAAAACTTGCTTACATCCATTCTTTTACTGGAGGTGGAAAATGGTGGTTTTCTAATTCTACCATTCCTTCTGCATTTGTTATTCCTTCTTCTTAAACTTCAGTTCCCTGTAGCTGGTTGCTTTAGCCAGTACACTCACCCTTCCCCTAGGAGTGGGCTGTGGCTAAGTTCTTGGCGCAGTTATAACTCGATTGCTCTAATTCTGACACAGCTCTGAGAAATAGCCTGGAACCAGGATTTCAGAGGGAGATTTGTCCTTTCCTCTACTGTAAACTTTCAAGGTAATGACAATTATAAACAGTGTCAGTTTTATGCCCTGGCATAGTTTTGATGTTTGTGTGGTATGATTTGAGAACAGCTGAAAGGTCGGCCTGATGAAAATATTTTCGTCTTATCTGGCTATCGTGTGTGACACCCCAACAGTAGTGTCCTTCCTTAAGGACCCTATGCTGACTTGTGAATTGTAACCAGGTTAAGGTATGATGTTATCTGGGAATGAGAATGGGAGGAGCAAAGACCAGCACATGGATAATCATATTAGTAGGATTTTTTAAATCTTATGGTTAGCTGCTTACCACCTCTTGTCTCCATATCTGGGTCTGAAACTTGCAGCTGGCAATGGCATTTGAGGTTGTTAGCTTGGGTGAGGTAAGGAGGTTTCCATTGGTCCAGATAATGCTTGTCCCAATACTTGGGACTTGGTTCAGGTTTTTATGTGGGGTTTTCTAAGAAGGAAGACTGTTGAGGGTGTGGAAGGCAGAGGAAGAAAAACGTTGAAAGATATGAGAAATCACTTCTTTAGACTTCTGTTGAAGATGACTTTGGTTAAACCCTCAAAGTAGCTTAGAAACTAAACATGGGACTCCACTTCCTGTTCTTTTCCTCACTACCATGTTGGCCAGGAAACATGGAACAGTGGGATTCTAGGTTCTAGGGGAGTTTTCCTTATAGGTCAGCAGTAATAAAAGAGTTTGAAGGCAGAATTGAAGCAAGATGAAAGGCATAAAAGGATATATGAGAAAATAGGAGGAATCACTTTCTTAAAGGTGAAAAATGGCAGATTGATCCCTTTTACCATAGTAGAAGTTCAGTTTGGAATTTTAGAGAAACAAACCATTTTCCCTTTTTCACCTACTCAACAACCAGTTCTAATAAAGAAGTTCAGTATTTTTATCTTTATGATAATTTCAGAAACGGTAACCCATTTATTCCTAATAATGTTACTGAAAAATACCAGTAATTATATAATGACTGCAGAAATCACATTTTTAAGTAAATGAAGAGGGAAATGATTTTTTCTTGTTACATGTCCTGAATTTATATGTAATTATCAGATATAAAAGAACCTCCCTGGTATGCCTAATAACCACCTTTTGTCCTTGCATGAAAAGTCGAGGTTTCTTTCTTTCTTTCTTTTTTTTAATTCAAGGTTTTGTTCTGCTTGGCTTATTTCTGGCTGGTTGGGGAGATAGAGGCAGCTGTTTTATGACATGTCTCACAGGCCTTCTTCAGACCAGGGAGTGAATTGCTCTGGGAACCAGCTGGCCATATCCTTTGCCTGTCAGACCCAAGGCAAGCAAACAGAATTTAGGCAAACAAGTGGAAATCTGCCAGTATAGGGAGAAGTGGCCCTTGATCAAAAAAACATGGTCTAATTACCTGCAACTCTTCTGATTGGTAGGTAATAATACATGGTACATAAACATGTATGGTTTTTCCCCATTAAGTTTGGGTTTAGTGGTTATTTGCTCTTTTAGGAAACATCCTTTGAAAAACAAGGCAGGAAATTGAAGAGAACAAAATAAAACAGAGCTTCCTTTCCCATTTAGTGATAGCATCAAGTGGTTATATGTCTACTGTCTATATGTCCCAAGAGCAGTAAAAGAATAACAGTTTCCCTTTTAATTAAAAATAAACATTTAGGCTTTTTCTACTTTCCTAGATTTATTATCTACCTATAGCTAGCTAACATTTTATGTTTGTATTTAGTATGTTCAGATATCATATACCATAGTATTGATTAAATTCTTGCTGATATTTTCTAACATTTCACATGAGATGATATTGATCTGTAGCATAATATATAGACAACAATATTTTTAGCATATCTATATAAATATAAATATATAAATATATATAATATATATAAAATATAAATATTACTTAAAAAGGATGTGTGCATATATTATAAAGTCTTACATCCATTTGTGGGTTATTTTGTTCATTCAGTCACTCACTCATTCCTGAAACATTGTTTGAGTGCCTGGTTAATGCCAGGCACTATGCAATCATAAAACCTATAAAGATCACAGGAGCTGCTGAGTGGGGAAGCTATTGTGGAATGAGGCAAGAGTAGAATCAGAAACGCTATCTGGGGGCTCTTAAAGAGTATATGGTTTGAGAGAGGGCGCAGGCAGGTAAATAAGGATTTCTGAGATATCCCATGGGAGTGCAAAAGAAGGAGTGGCAAACCAATGTGCAACTCAGTGATGGTGTTGATTTATTATCAAGGTAAGATGGGGGAGGCTTCCACTTGTTCCATGTGTGTGAGATGGCAGGACAAATGGATCCCAGAGATCCAGCCTGCTTGTGTGGACAGTGCTCGACAGCTAGGACAGGTACTTATACTCCTGATTCAGCATGAAATGAATGGGTGTCCGACAGACAGTAGCCTTAGTTCCACTTGATCTCTTGTGACCTTGGACCCATCAGGATGTCACTATATCACCTCATCACTGGAGCAGGGGTAGGACTGGGTCTACAGGTGGGGAGATGAATGGGACTGGTGGCGGAACAGGGGAACTGAGGCCTGGATGGATGTTTGCTACTGCTGTTACCTCTGCTTACAGTGCTGTTTCTTTCCTCAGTGTGAAAAAAAGGTCCAGCTCATATGTCCTCTCATATGTCCTCTTTTTGGTGAAGATCTCCTGGATTTTCCTTGCAGTACTAATCACTCTTAGTGCATTTAGTACACATCTACATTATAGTATTTATAATATATTTTATTTTATTTTTTAAAAAGATTTTATTTATTTATTTGACAGAGATAACAAGTAGGCAGAGTGGCAGGCATAGAAACAGGAGGAAGCAGGCTCCCCGCTGAGCAGAGAGCCCGATGTGGGGCTCGATCCCAGGACCCTGGGATCATGACCTGAGCCGAAGGCAGAGGCTTTAACCCACTGAGTCACCCAGGCACCCCTATAATACATTTTAAATCTTTGTTTATGAATCCATGATCTCTACTAAAATATGAGCTCTGAAAGGACTGAAACTACATATATATATATACATATATATATATGTATATGTATATTTAATAACTACAGGGCCACTCATAGCAACAGGAAGACAGTAGGCAGTTGATACATATTTTTAAATGAAACTAACAAATCAGTATGTGGTCATTCTGGCAGAGTTTTTTTTTTTTTTACTGAGTGGTAACCCTTTTTATTTTTGTTATTTCATTCATTAACAAATAATTATAGCAAACAGTTAAATAATTCTTTAACAAATAATTATAGCAAACTATAGCAAACAGTATAGCACGTTTTCAGCCCTTTATACATACTATTAACTCTATGATTCTCATTATTTTCCTATACATTAGGTAATCTTATTCTTCTTCACTTTACTGACGAGAAAACATAGTGAAGTCATAAATTTATATTTGTTTCCAATCTACATCTTTTTCAGCAAAGGTTTTTTGAGTGCCTTTTTTTTTGTCAGGCAACATTTTAGGTGCTAGTGAGTATGGTGGGGAACAAACTTCCTCCCTATGGAGCTTACATTCTAGTGGCAGAAGACAAACAGGACAAATACATAAATAAGCACCATACTAGGGCCTAGTGCTATGCAGGTAAAATCGAGTGGTGTGGCAGGAAGGGATGGGGAGCTTCTATGGATTAGATTGTTAGAGGGGACTTTCTTTCTTTCTTTTTTTTTTTTTTTTTAAAGATTTTAGCTCCGTTTTGGGGCGCCTGGGTGGCTCAGTGGGTTAAGCCTCTGCCTTTGGCTCAGGTCATGATCCCTGGGTCCTGGGATCCAGCCCCACATCAGGCTCTCTGCTTTCCAGGGAGCCTGCTTCCCCCTCTCTCTCTCTGCCTGCTGCTCTGGCTACTTGTGATTTCTCTCCTTCTGTCAAATAAATAAAATCTTAAAAAAAAAGATTTTATTTATTTATTTGACAGACAGAGATCAAAAGTAGGCAGAGAGGCAGGCAGAGAGAGAGGAGGAAGTAGGCTCCCTGCCGAGCAGAGAGCCTGATGTGGGGCTCGATCCCAGGACCCTGAGACCATGACCTGAGCAGAAAGCAGAGGCTTTAACCCACTGAACCACCAAGGTGCCCCTAGAGGGGACTTTCTGAGGAAGTAATATTTAAGATGAGGCCTGAATGACTAGAGGAGCCAGACACTGGTTTTATCAAAAGTATAGGACAGGACAAAGCTAATACAACTGTCTTATGCCAGCAGTGAGTCTGGTTCCTTCTTTCTGAAGGAAGAGTGGGATGGGCTGAAGCACCTGAAGCAGGTAGAGGTAAGGTCAGTCTGGGCTCAGCAAGTGAAGGTAAGGACAATGACATTAGTTCTAAGTGTAGTAGGAAGCCATGAAAAGGTTTTAGTCAGGGCAGGGATATTTAGAAAGATTATGTTGGCTGCTGGGTGGGGAAGGTGTTGTGGAGTAAGGCTAGGGTAGAACAAGAAAGGCTATCTGGTAAGTGATGGGAGTACTTCAAGGGAGAGACGATGGTGGCCTGGACTCTAGTGATACTAGCAAATGTGATGACAAGTGGTTGGATGCTGGCATATGTTCTGGAGACAGGCCTGAAGTACTTGCAGATGGATTTCGTGCTGGAAGTTAAGGAAGGAGATGAATCACTGTTAACTTTTAATATTTAAGGTATGTAAACCAGGGTGGCTGGTAATACTGTAGCTGAGATGGACCTGGGAAGGACCAGTTGGGAAATGGGGAAGCAGGAGCTCCTCACAATTATTTTTCCTGAAGAGCTTAGCAACAGTACAACTAAGAGAATGTGAGTGAGTAGGTAATTCTAGTTAGTCATTGCAAAGGGGTTTGAGGAGGCGACGGCCTTGCAATTGCACAGGGAGTTTGTATAGGGTTATACTTGGAGGAGAAGAAAGAGTTGAGATGTTTCAGCATGATGCGGTCAAAGATTGCATGTACAGTAGAGTCAGGTGAGGTGAAGCTTGAAGGATGCGGGGATATTAGAGTTTGAGATTTTAGATGTGAGACTTTTCTGGGTGATTTTAAGATCCAAGCTGTGGTGATGGATATGGACAGCTGAAGAATGGAGGTAAAATCTTTAGGGTTTAAAATGTTGAAGAAATGTGGTACTGTTGGAAAACTTAAAAAAAAAATTAAAAAGGATATTGGGTCCCAAAGAAGGATGAAAGTAGCCAGACAGAGGAAAAAAAAAAAACAAAACACCAACCCGCTGCCATGATCATGGGAGGAGAGCTCTGGAGGTTGGCAGTTGACGCTTATGAGGCTATGGAAGGTGGTGCAGCAGCACAGCATGGCTTTCAAAGACTGGTGTGGAAGTAGAGTTGTCTGGAGGCAAAAGAAGATGGGAGAATGTTGTCCCTGAATCCCTTGAAAAAAGGGAAGGGATAGTTCTTCACTAGAAAGAGCCCGTGGGAGTGCTGAGCCCTAGGATGGTGGGAAGTGTAGGTTTTAGTTAACTGGGGAGGTATAGGGAGAACTCGTGGAAGGTTCAGGGTATGGGAGGACTTGCTGATGAAGGAATGTGGGCTCAAAGGGAAAAATAGAAAAGACTGTGAGGAGGAAAGATAGCAGAATAAGCTGTGGGTTAAAGGTTGGAGGAGTGGGAAGAGGACTGGAGGGAGGGTTCAGAACTAGCTGGGGAGAAGATAAACTATTAGACTTGGAATTTGGGTAGTAATAAGACTTATGTAATTTCTGCATAAAACTATAAAGCTTTGGGGCAAATTTGTTTGTTATAACTTGATGATATTAAGATCTTAATTCCACACCACAGGTAACTTGTTAGGTAACTTTTCAATCTGTCAAGGGCATTGTAACCAATATATCCAATTTAATATACCAGTAATTGGACAAACTGACTTGTGTTCCTTGATGAAATGCACTTGGAATGACCCAACAGCAACCACACAGTACTCCTGCCCAAAATGTTCAATCTAAATCTGATCATGAGGAACAGGTCAATATATTTTACTTATTTGTTTTAAAGATTTATTTATTTGAGAGAGAGTGAGTGAGAGAGAACACAAATAGGGGAAGGGGCAGAGGGAGAAGCAGACTCCCTACCGAGCAGGGAGCCCAACCAAGGGTTCAATCCAAGGACCCTGGGATCATGACCTGAGCTGAAGGCAGACATTTAACTAACTGAGCCACTCAGGCGTCCTGAACAGGTCAATTTAAACTGAGGGGTATTCTTTTTTATTTTTTATTTTTTTAAGATTTTGTTTATTTATTTGACAGAAAGTAAGAGATAGTGAGAGAGAGAACACAAGCAGGGGGAGTGGGAGAGGGAGAAGCAGACTCCCCGCTGAGCAGGGAACCTGATGCAGGGCTTGATCCCAGGACTCTGGGATCCTCACCTGAGCTGCAGGCATATGCTTAAAGACTGAGCCACCCAGGTGCCCCAAACTGAGGGGTATTCTTCAAAATAATTGGGTTAGATTCTTCTCAAAGTCCATATCATGAAAGACTAAAAACGACTAAGAAGCTGAATAACTGTTTTAGATTAGAGGACATTAAAGAGATAACAGTTAAATGCCATGTGTGATCCTTGATTGGATCTTGGGTTGGAAATAAACATACATACCACAGACATTCCCAAAACCCACTTTGAAAGGACAAGGAAAATCTGAATATGGGTTATATATAAGACAATAGCATCGAATTAATATTTATCTAAATGTGGTAATTGTATTAAGGTTATAAAGGAGAATGTCCTTTTCCTTAGGAGATGCATGTTAAAGTATTTAGGGGTAAAGTGTTGTAATATATGCACTTGACTCTCAAATGATTTAGCAATATCTATATATTTATAATACCTGTATCTTTTTATCTCTATATTAAAATCTGTCTCTTGGGTGCCTGAGTGATTCAGTTGGTTAAGCAACTGCCTTTGGCTCAGGTCATGATCTTGGGGTCCTGGGATCAGGTCCTGCATCAGGCTCCCTGCTCAGTGGGGAGCCTGCCTCTCTCTCTTCCACTCTCCTTGCTTGTGCTCTCTCTCTCTGTCAAATAAATAATAAAATCTTAAAAAAAAAATAAAATCTATCGGGAGGGAGACAAACCATAAAAGACTCAATCTCAAAAAACAGACTGAGTGTTGCTGGGGGGAGTGGGGACGGGAGAGGGTGGTGGGGTTATGGACATTAGGGAGGGTATGTGCTATGGTGAGTGCTGGGAAGTGTGTAAACCTGGCGAGTCACAGACCTGTACCCCTGGGGATAAAAACACATTATATGTTTCTTAAAAAATTAAAAAAAATCTGTCTCTTTATATTTCATGAGAGAGAAAGTAAATTTCTAAATTGAGAGATAAAGCAAATGCCTTAAATTTATAGACTGGATTTTAAGATGTGATCAAAGTGAAAAATATTTCAACATTGATTAAACAAAAAGAATTATTAAATTATTAATTGACATTTAAATAAAAACTATTTTGAGGATTATATTAAAATCAATCATAGAGCAGTATCGGTTAATGATATTGCCAGTCCTTTGCCAGATCAATAACCAATCATCATGATGAAATTAGTAACACAACGTGCCTTATTTTACATTTTAGAAATCATCCAAATAATCTCTGTTGGACAGATAGAGAAGCATATACTTTATTATTTATTCAAATCAATATCAATTGTGCATGCCAAAATACTTCCTTCATTGAGGAGGAAAAAGAGAACTTCTTTAGATGGACTTTTTTCATTCCTTTCATACATCTCTATCATTCATGGTATTTCTGGGGTAAGAGTCCATAGGCAATGTGGTGGGATTAAGGCCATAGAATGCATTATTCTGGCTCCTGAGTTTCTGCCAGCCTTGTAAAGTGGGACAGCCACTAATTTGCAAAATGTATGCTTGGTTTATGCTCTTTTTTTTTTTTAAGATTTTATTTATTTGACAGACAGAGATTACAAGTAGGCAAGAGAGGCAGGCAGGGAGAGGGAGGCAGAAGCAGGCTCTCTGCGGAGCAGAAAGCCCGATGTGGGGCTCGATCCCAGGACCCTGGGATCATGACCTGAGCTGATGGCAGAGGCTTAACCCACTGAGCCACCCAGGCGCCCCTGGTTTCTGCTCTTAAGAGGAGAAATGGTTCCAGAGGCAGCTGCTGTAAGTTGTGGCTAAGGAGAAAGTGGAGGTGGGGGAGGTATATAAACAGGTGTCTCAAAACCTATCTCTCTCTTTTAACCATATGAAGGTGTGAGATGGTGCCAACTATGAATGAGGAAGTGAGCGCTTTCAAACACCAAATCTGCTGGTGCCATAATCTAGGACTTCCCAGCCTCCAGAACTATCTGTGAAATAAGAGGACCTGATATGTGGATGCATTTTATAAATTAATGAAACAATGAAGCTTTTTATTATTTTTTATTTTACTTTTTTTTTTTGTTAGTAGAATCCCTTTTATTAAAAAAACAAAACAAAACCTTGGGGTGCCTGGGTGGCTCAGTCGTTAAGCATCTGCCTTCGGTGGGGGTCATAATCCCAGGGTCCTGGATTCAAGCCCCGCATCGGGCTTCCTGCTCAGTGGGATTCTTGCTTCTCCCTCTCCTGCCCCTGCTTGTGTTCCCTCTTTCTCTATGTCTCTCTCTGTCAAATAATAAATAAAATCTTAAAAAAAAAGTCTCAAAAAAGTTTTCCAGCCACACACAGCATGGGTATGTGTAGGGCAAGGTGGCTGTCCATCTAGCCTCAGCCCCCAGCCACATAGTTTTGGCAGCAATAAGGGATGTGGGGTCATGTCCCTCCTCAAATTAAACTGGTGTGTGTGAGTGTATGGGAAGGAGAGGGGGGCAAAAGCACTGGGAGTGGTGGAGGAAAGGGACAGACAGGTCCGTACTGGCAATGCCACAGGTGGGTGGCCATTTCATAACATTTCCTGTTGATCATACCACTGTGAACACCTTCTTTGCCCATCAACAGGACTAGCGTCATAGCAGTCATGGTGACAGTGATGTTGAAAGTGGAAGCTCTGCTGGTGCTCTTGGTAGGAAGATCCATGGTAAATTTCCCGTCCCACACCAGTGAGTCTCGGATAACAACATTTCTGGCCCCCAGATGTCAGCCCACTTGTGAGGATCTTGACCTGTTTTTGCAAACCAGGACACCAACCTCAGCTGGAATGATGTTGACAAAGCTTTCCCCAGATTGGTGGCCCAGATGAAGGGGGAGTCCTTATAGCACATGAAGGCCATCCTGACAGGCCCCATGAGGTCATTGATGTAGTGGTTCTATGGCGCTACTTGCTGCTGGCCACTTTTTGTGCTGCTGCTGGGGCTGTGCGCTGGGTTCTCGGGGCCTTGGGCTGGCGGGCAGGGGGAGGTGGAGAGCTCGGGGCACATGCTGAGATCAGGACTAAGAATGAAGCTTTTTTTTTTCTTTTTAAGATTTTATTTACTTATTTGAGGGAGAGACAGTGAGAGAGAGGATGGTAGGGGAGAAGGTCAGCGGGAGAAGCAGACTCCCTGTGGAGCTGGGAGCCTGATGCAGGACTCAATCCTGGAACTCTGGGATCGTGACCTGAGCCGAAGGCAGTTGCTTAGTCAACTGAGCCACCCAGGTGCCCAAGAATGAAGCTTTTTCAAGATAAACAAAAATGTAGGTTAAATGAACAAGCTGTTAAGGGAATTAAGAAAATAATTCCATTTACAACATCATCAAACCCCACAAACATTGAGAATTAAGCCCAAAGAAGTGAAAGATTTCTGCACCATTAAGGGATCAGTATGGCCATTCTTCAAAAAATTGAAAACAAAATTACCATTTAACCAGTAATTTAAATTCTAAGCACATAGACAAAGTAATGGAAAGTAGTGTCTCGAAGAGATACGTGCAATCTCACGTTCATAGCAGCATTTTTCATGATAGCAAAGAGGTAGAAGCAAAATAAGTGTTGATCTTCAAATGAATGGATAAACAAAATATGGTGTATATATATATATATATATATATACTCAACAAAAAATCTAAACAATGTGAAAACAAAACTGAACAAACTTCTGTATCTCTGTTGCCAGTATGTTCTTGGGACATGAACCCACTTACACTAAGTAGTACTACCTAGAGTACTAGATTGTCAGCTGTACTCCAGGGGAACTGCATGTAGTTTTTCTTCTCTTCGCTTTAAGAAGATCTCTACCTTTATTGATGGGAAAGATGCATCTGTCTTTTTTTTTTTTTTTTTTAAAGGTGCATCTATCTTTGAGATAGAATACTGAAAAAGAAGTAGGACCCAATTTTCTTCAGGTTATATGGAGGTAGAGGAAATGAAATATTATGGAGTCCAGTCTGGGTTCAGATGTCTGGATTAGCAGGTTAAAAAAAAAAGCCTGTTGTAAAGCAATGTTAGTTGCTTACAACATCAAGAAAGAGAAAAAAATATTTGAGACAGGTATTTTCATACTCTTAAAAATTTTGTTTTTTAATTTTTATTTATTATTTATTATTATTTTTATTATATTCAGTTAGCCAACTTACAATACATCATTAGTTTTTTTCCTTTTTTTAAACTTTATTTCTTCAGTGTTCCGAGATTCATTGTTACATCATTAGTTTTTGATGTAGTGTTCAACAAACTTTATTTTTTTCTAAAGATTTTATTTATTTGAGAGAGAGAGAGAGCATGAGCACGAGGTGGGTGCAGAGGGAGAGGGAGAAGCAGATTTCCTGCTGAGCAGGGAACCCTACTGGAGACTATGCAGGGGCTCTGATCCCAGGACTGCGGGATCATGACTTGAACTGAGGTCAGATGCTTAACCCACTGAGCCAGCCAGGTACCCCATACTCTTAAAAACTTTGTAACACAATTTTCTCATGATTGTCAAAATATCTTTGAAACTATTTATTAAATAATATGCGTATCTTCTAAAAATGAATTTTCTTGATTTACTTTACTGATTCAGTTGATGATTAAAGAGCTATTTTACTCCATTCAACATGTCTTTTAAAAATATATATTTTAAAAGATTTCTTATTTATTTATTTGACACAGAGAGAGATCACAAGTAGGCAGAGAGGCAGGCGGGGGTGGGGGGTGGGGTGGGGTGGGGAAGCAGGCTCCCTGCTGAGCAGAGAGCCTGATGCAGGGCTCCATCCCAGAACCCTGAGATCATGACCTGAGCTGAAGGCAGAGGCTTAACCCACTGAGCCACCCAGGCGCCCCTAAAAATATTTTTTAAAAGCTCATGCTTCTAAGTCAGAAAAGAAGTACTTACTTATTGTAGAAAAATCAGGAAGTTCAAATTAGCAAAAAGAAGACACTTTAAAAGTGCCCATAATATTACTTACCTGGTGAAAAATAATGTCAGTGCTTTGGTCTATTACCTCCCAGACTCTGCCCTATTATGTATGTGGACATATGTGGTTTTCATATAAATGAAACTTTACCTTACATGGTTTTGTAACCTACCATTTTTTTTTCTCACTTGACAAAATATTGTTGATATTTTTGAACCCGGGCCGTTCTTTTAGCGGGAACTATGAGCTTTCTTTCCTAAGCAAGGCTAGATGGATCCCGTCATTATGACATTCAGACATCTTAAATTGATGTGTGATCAAAATGCATTCACTGAAGTCCTGTTTATCATGGTGTTTAGTCTTCCAATTTCAGATGTTTCTGGCAGGAATGAATATGGTCTTTCCGGTCCTATAGGATTCAGTGTCTTCATTTCTTTTCTATGCTAGGAAGCATTTTACTAATTTGGGCTCTGGTATGGACATTTGGAGAAGTTGTAGCCGTTTTACTTCATACAGTCCCTATATCTCATCAGATCACACTACACAATCTTGTTAGGAAAAAGGATGATGGGCAAAGACCAAAAGGGCCAGGCTGGAAGATAAGACCACCGAATAGCTTTACAAAGGTGACAGTTGAGCACACACGTGGGAGTATCAGGCAATGGAAGTGACATTCCAAATGACATGTCTTTTCCCACCCCCACGCACTAAAAATGCTTGTATTAATTGACAGCAGATAAAAGGTGAAAGAATACAATGTGTGGTAACTCCTGTTAAAGCTTACAGGTAAAAGACTGAATTCTTGTGTGAAAATAATGGCTTCCTACTTAATAAACTGGAGTTGTTCCAAGGACATCTTTTCATGTATGGAGCAGGTGCAGATGAAGTTTTGAGGAACTTGTGCAGTATTTTAAAAAAATAAAACATTTAATTAACAAGCTTGAAAACAGTGGAGCACTTGAAGTGGGAATAAAACAATTGTTTTATATCAAACAGTGCAAATCCAATTTGTGAATAGAACTATATTGAAAAGCTGTAAAATATTAATAAATTGCTGTGGGCTTTAAAAAAGAAGTTTTAATTTTCTTTCAAGGTTTCCTCTTGAGACAAGTTCTAAACCGGAAAAGATGTTCAAATGAATGCAAAAAAAAGTATATTCTTTTTGAAGGTCCAAAAGCTTATTTAAAAGAAGCAAGATGAAAAGGAGAATATTTATAAGCACTGAAAAAATAAGTCATATGCAAACACATCTCTGTATGTGGATTTTGTTTGTTGAGTTTGTTTGGAATTGCGATTGCTTTCATGACTCTTTAATAATTTGAAGGGATTTAAACATAATGGATTTAAAAAAATAATGTCATATTAAAGATACATGTTGTTTTCTAAGGGACAAAAGCATAAGGAGATCTGTAAAAGTTATGTAATAAGAAGAATCTGGAGAAAGGTATCATTTCAAGATAGAAGGCTCTAAATTAAATTTTCCATAAAGTAATTCTTCCTGACCCCAGCCTTTTGTGTTAAAGTCTCTGGTGACAGCACACACTGTTGGTCATATTCAGTCTTGCTCCACCATGTTTGTTAGGCTCTCAGGCATCGGTTCTTTGCTGACTCTGGTCAGGTTAGGTGCCCTGCAAAGTACGCTGGGTAAATCCTTGTGATGACAGCCGGACCTTTTGGCAAAGTGTCCAGAATTGACAGGCCACCCGTTCTCCTTCCCTTTGCATTTCCTGTGTGGAAAAATGCAGCAAATACAAATCACAGAGCAGCTTCTGGAAAAGTCTGCTTGCCCTGTGGGGACCTAATGAGATTAAACAAAAACTTGATTCCTGGGTCCTAACAAGGAACAAGTGATCCTGAAGCTACCAGAAAAAAAGGAAAGGTCCGTGGGTTGATGTTTTTTCAAGGCACTCACAGGAAAAGGCAGAACGGTGGTCACCATTTACAGACTCCTGGACAATCTGTAGTCCACAAGCCTTTTAAATAGCTATTCTCACTCCTCATATTAGTCATATAGGTTAAAAGCAGATAATGGCTTACTAAGAGATGATGCTCTGATTTTCCTTTTAAGAAAATGAAGAATCTCATACTATATGCTTACTTTTCCATGTCTTGAAATTGTAATATCTGGACTTAGAGTGTAATAATTTGTTTTTGTTTGGAAAAAGTAAACAACCATCAGCGAGGAAAAAAACAAGGCAATGGATGGAGAATGGAGAAACTAAGCTGCTGAGTACATAGCGTATCAAGCATTCTGTGCTATTATGTTAGTTAATGCTTACGCTTAAAAAGTGCTCCATTTTCTCCAATGTAGCCACTATTTCCCCTCTAAACGAAAGCCTTATTAAGCTGCTCGGTTTCACTTCCCTTGTATTTCACATGAGGTTTAGATCTTTTGATCTTTCAGTCGCATTTTGTCTTTTGATCCCTTGATTCTCTTCATTCAATCTGTTTGCTTAATTATTTAATCTTCTTATTTCTTACCCTTTTCCTCTACTCTCAGTCAACCTTTCATCTTTTTAGGTGTCCTAGAACATCTTACTCTTCTCTCTAAACTTTTATCTCATGAAACCTTTTATACATTGAAAGAAGTCACAGAGATTAAGGATAATTTCTACTTACCTAAAAAAAAAAATCACAATATTTATATTTCCTTTTCGTATCTCATCGTGGGGAATGAAATACAAATATTGTCACGTTCATGTTTTCCTGTATTATTGTTAAGTCCTTGCTAGGATGTTGTTCACCATGTAGAAGAACCATAGAGAATTTTAGAAATTATAGCTACTCTTAACCAAAAATGAAGAGGAAGACTTTATCAGCTGATCTCCTCCTGGAGCCTCCATCAGCAGTGGATTTTACTTGCTAATGTTTGAGAAAATTATGGAGGTCTACATGTGACATATAGCAGAATTTCATCCCCAGGGTGGATTTGACCAAACTTCTCCAGGTCAAGGGCTCCATTAAAGAGAATAGTATTCAAACACAGAGGAAAACAATTCTTTGGTCAAGCACATATATATGTGAATATGGAAAATAATTTCGAGAGAGATACTAGAGTACTCTAGTAAAAATGCATAACCTTGACAAATTACTGAACTTCTCTCAGCCTGTTTCCTTACCTGCAAAATGAGAAAGGTGATAATAATATCTATCTTCAAAGTTGTTGTGGGAATTAATGAGTTGCTAATTATTAGTAAAATTTTGAGACAAATGGAAGTTATTACTAAATATTAAAATATGAGATTCATTATCACATCTTTTTAAACATGGTAGGCAGAAAAGATTTTTTTTCCTTTTTTTTGTGGTTAAGAATTATAAGGCATAAATAACTCCAATACTCTTAGTCACCTCTGAAATAGGTACGAATGTATACTCATACTTTAAATGGCTTTAGGTAACTATGCATTGTTGACTTTTTTGGTCTCCCTCTAGTTGTAGACACCATTTTTGGCTGCCATCAGTCAGTTTTCTCTTGCTGATTCCAATACACTGCTATATGTTGCATATCATTCATTCACTCTAAAGACCAGACCTATCTAATAGCCAAATAAGTAACTTAAAGTTTTCTAATAGTCACATCAAGCAAGATAAAAAGAGTCAGGTGTAATGATCTTTAGTGATTTCTTTTTTCTTAACCCAATATGTAAAAGTATCATGTCAACATGTAATCAATATACAAATATTATGACTTATTTTACTCTCATTTTGTCATACTACATCTTTGAATCTGGTGTATATATCTTACTCTTATAACACATCTCAATTCTAATGTTAAATTTTTATTAGATACTTGTTCTTTACTTAGATTTCATAAGTTTACAGTTGAAAGTATAGATTCACATATCCAAGTTGTTTCAAATATTTTAAGTTTCTCAGTAAACAAATTGGTATCCATTTTAAATTAAAATAAATTAAAATCAAATAAAATTAAAATTCAGTTCCTCAGTCGCACTGGTCACATTTCTGGTGTTCAGTAGCCATTTGTGGTTGTGACCACCACATTGGTCATTGTTGCTAAGGATGCTTACTGAGCACCTATGATGTATATGAAGGCATTAGCTAGAGACAGATTACAAGACATTGTTCCCTTTCCTTTCCTCAAGAGTAGGGAAGTTGAGGGGAGTAAAAAATTAGTAACGTTCTTTGTTACTAGTTCTTTGTTTCTTCCTAAAGAGAACTAGTTCCTAAAGAGAACTAGTTACTAGTTCTTTGTTTCTTCCTAAAGAGTAATGTGATTTTGTGGCTGAAAGGACTTGTTTTTTTCTGAAGATTTTATTTATTTATTTGAGAGTACACGAGAGAACGTGGGTTGGGGGTTGGCAAGGGGGAGGGGCAGAGGAGAGGGAGAAGGAGAAGCAGGCTCCCGGCTAAGTTGGGAGCCTGACATGAGGTTCCATCCCAGGACCCCAGGATCATGACCTGAGCCAAAGGCTCAGCCACCCAGGCACCCTGGCTGCAAGGAATTTTCAAAAATTCCTTTTGAGTCAGTATCCATGACCAAGATGATTGAGGTTCCCTGGCAGTCTGACTTCTCAATAGTGAGCATTATTCTATGTTTGTATATGTCACACATACTGAACTATGCATGATTGTTAAAATTATATATGCTTTTCATGATCTAGTAAAGCACTTTCCATTTAAACTGGGGCTTTAGACAAATAGCCCAATATTTGCCAGTGCACCGTCTGATTTTCTAATGCCAAAATGTATGCATTTGTCAATTATTCAAGCTTCCTCTTCATATTGTTGTGAACTTCAGATTTCTCTCTCATTTCGTTCCTAGTTATTTCATCGAATAACTAGCTTTTGCTCATTATTTTTTTGCTACTGAACTCAGTGATGCACAGAAAAGTTGATTTGTTAATTAGTTTAATCGCCTCTTCTCATAATGACGGGGTAAGATTAGCGGAGGAAGCTTGTTATCAATCCGTGCTACTGGTAAGCAGTAATTATGGATAATGATGCTTTTGTCTTGTCGTATTCTGAAGATTGTCTTGAAATCCTCCTCACTGAATTAGCAAATGGACTGTCATGTTGAATTTTCCTCTGGTTTCTTCCCATAACTCATCCCCTACTCTCCCCCCACTGAAACAAAATTGCAGCTTGTTAGGTGGAAGCTCATTTGAAGTCTCCATTCTCTTGAGTGTTCAGCTTGTGTAGGGAAGTGCCAGGTGCTCAGCCGTGGCCACAGCCTTTGCCTTTGGCTTCAGGTTCCGACTCAACTGGCATCCTACAAGTCTTTGATTTTCCTTTTGCTTGAAGAGGCAGCGGTTGTCTTGACAGCAGAGCTAAAGCTCTGTCCTTGTACTTTAATGCACATTGTGGTACAATCTAATAATCAAAGTCATTTGTCAAGGAACGGGGTGATCACACTAGGTTTTGAAGAGACTGGAGTAAACAGCAGATTTTATGTGGATGTAAGCCAGAAATGGCAGTCTCCACCACTTTAGAAATGTGCCTGGAATGCAGAGCCCAGAGTAGATTTTAACCAAGACCATATCTTTATATTAGTGGTTCTTAGCAAGGGACAGTTTTGACTTCTAGGGGATATTTGGCAATATCTGGTGACATTTGTGATTTTTGTGACTGGAGAAGGAAGATGCTGCTTGCTGGCATCTAGCGGGCAGAGGTCAGGGATGCTGCTAAACATCCTACAATGGATAAGACAGTCTTCCACAATAAAGAATCGTCTGGCCCAAAATGTCAGTAGTGTTAGGGTTGAGAAACCCTGCTTCGTATGATTATGAAGGGACCTCTGTGGCATATTTAATCCTCTCCCTTCTCACCAGCAAATTATTTTTATGGGTTGGGGAATAGTTCATTCAGTAGAAAAATTGGAATTGCAAAAGCATGAATTTCCCATGGCCTGCTATGGGGACTCTTTATGGAATAAAAATGGGAAAAAAACCCCACTCTCTCATAATTAAAGTAGAAATTTGTTTAATTTCTACTTTTGCAGAAAGGTAATGGAGACAACGTGCTAAACTGACATACTTTATTTATTTATTTTAAGATTTATTTATTTGACAGAGATCACAAGTAGGCAGAGCAGCAGGCAGAGAGAGAGGGGGGAAGCAAGCTCCCTGCTGAGCAGAGAGCCCGATGCGGGGCTTGATCCCAGGACCCTGGGATCATGACCTGAGCTGAAGGCAGAGGCTTTAACCCACTGAGTCACCCAGGCGCCCCTAAACTGACATACTTTAGACTCACCACCAAATTCCCTAATAGGACCGCATTTTTTTTTACCAGCAGGGAGAAATTATGCGGTTCACGAATGTAACGATATATTTTGGTCAAAGGCTGCTTGTATTTTTCACTTCTTGAGATTAGACTCCATTTGGGGAAAATCCTAATGTTGTGGTCTTGTATAGCCCCAAACCCAGTCTAACTCAGAGTAACTTGGAGACAGGTTCAGATATGAATATATCTTATGAAAGTAAAGAGTTTGTTTGAATACACAATTTCTAGGGGTGTCTCAGACTGAGGGGAATGTCTGGAGTTGTAGAGGCAGGGATCTCTTTAGAACTGACAGTCACCATCCTTTCTCATATATTCTTCTTCTTCTTTTTTAAGATTTTATTTATTTATTTGACACAGAGATCACAAGTAGGCAGAGAGGCAGGCAGAGAGAGAGGGGGAAGCAGGCTCCCTGCTGAGCAGAGAGCCCGATGTGGAGCTTGATCCCAGGGCCCTGAGATCATGACCTGAGCCAAAGGCAGAAGCTTTAACCCACTGAGCCACCCAGGCACCCCTCTCATATATTCTTCTGAGCAGTGCCACAAACATAAACTTATTCTTGGCACTTACAGCCTGGCATGTGAAAATGGGATGACATATTTAAAAATATTTATATATTTCCCTAGATCAGTTTCAGCAAACAATGGTAACTTCATAAAGGAGACATTGCTAACGATTTTAGCTCTCTCTCTTGAGAGGTGGTGAATTTCTTTCCCTTGCTGCAGCTTTTCTGGAAGTAGCTATATGATCACATGGGATATTCTTATTGCACGGAGTTGGAAATTGTGTTGGGTGATTTCTGAGATCCTTTATAACCCTGTGGTTCTCTGATTGAATGATTTTGATTGAATCATTAAGAATTTATAATTGTGCAGCCTCTCAATTCCTAACTCCCCACTCCTCTTATGTACACTTGTTCCTAATTTCACCTCATTTGTTGTTGTCTCCATAATCTTCCAAATGGAACCTCAGTGAATATCTTCTCTATCCCGTGCAAGTGCCATGCTCTGTCAGTGTCCTACTCCTGGAATGTCTTCTGTTCTTCCTTTAAGTCTTAGCTCACGTCTTACCCTTCACAAAGCTCTTTCCTACTGTTGTAGTCTAAACTAAAAGAAACTGTGGTTCCCCTTTCTTATTTCTCCTATACTTGTAATCTGGGTTATAGAATATGAGGAAACATCTTAATTTTTTCATAAAACTAGATGTACCAGCAGGAGATAAGTGGATTTCTGTGGTTTTTATGTTTACTTCTTATGTACGAATTTTTCACCTCTTCATAATTTATGATGATGAGGCTGTTTATCCCTTGGTTCTAAATTGTCTTTCATAAATGTTCACCTTTTTAATTAAACTTTAATTTTCTGGAGCTGTACATTTGCTTTGATTCCCCATTTGTGCCTTTTATAGTGCTGGTGTCAGGGTAGTCAGGCAATACAGGACCACATTTGATGAGGGACTGTGGACCCAGGTGACCTGGTAAGCATGACCAACATGGTGAGGCACACCCTATATACCAATGGAAGTTAATGTTCAACTTAAATAATCACATGTACTTATTTATATCTATTTTTGTATTTCCTGTAACAATAATAGAAATACTTCCTCTCAGGTTATTTTTTTCTGTTCTTCTAAAAATGTCAGTACACGACTCTGTTTCAGTTCTCCTGGGGCTCACATGAAGCTTATTTATTTTACTGTCCACACCACTTGTAATGTCAGGAGAGGAAAACAGAGAAATGGGAGGGAAGCAGCAGGTTTTGTAGGTAATTACTACTTTTGTGATGCTGTGTGGCTAAGTGGTACATCTATTACAGTTTCCCTTAAACTCCCCCCGGATCCAAGGGGAGTTATTGTTGTTTGCAGGAAGCTACTAGACTGACCACTTCTTATTCCTTTCTTCTTGCAAGATGTAAGAAGAATGAGAATGATACTCAGGTGTAGATGTTTTCAGTATAAAATGAATAAGGGATGTCAATTATAATGAAAACAGATGCACATAGTTTTCGTTTTGTTTTTACATCAAGAAGTCAAATAGATGATATATTTTGAATTGTTAGTAGATAAGAAATACTATCACTTATTAAAAATTCTATTAACTTTTAGAATTTAGATATTAATCATAGAACACTGGCATATGAACTTTAAAATATTAATTTTCATATTAATGAATGAAGAGCTTATCAAGGAAATGACATTCCAATCTTTTCTCTTCTCTCTTTAAAAATATTTTTTATTTATTTTTAAAATTTCTTTTCAGTGTTCCAGAATTCATTGTTTATGCACCACACCCAGTGCTCCATGCAATACATGCCCTCCACAATAACCACCATCAAGCTCACCCAACCTCCCACCCCCCTCCCCTCCAAAACCCTCAGTTAGTTTCTCAGAGTCCACAGTCTCTCATGGTTCGTCTCTCCCTCCAATTTCCCCCAACTCCGTTCTCCTCTCCATCTCCCCATGTCCTCCGTGTTATTCCTTATGCTCCACAAATAAGCAAAACTATACGATAATTGACTCTCTCTTCTTGACTTATTTCACCCAGCATAATCTCTTCCAGTCCCGTCCATGTTGATACAAAAGTTGGGTATTCATCCTTTCTGATGGAGGCATAATGTTCCATAGTATATATGGACCACATCTTCCTTATCCATTCGTCCGTTGAAGGGCATCTTGGTTCTTTCCACAGTTTAGAGACTGTGGCCATTGCTGCTATGAACATTGGGGTACGGATAGCCCTTCTTTTCACTACATCTGTATCTTTAGGGTAAATACCCAGCAGGGCAATTGCAGGGTCATAGGGGAGCTCTATTTTTAATTTCTTAACGAATCTCCACACTGTTTTCCAAAGTGGCTGCACCAACTTGCATTCCCACCAACAGTGTAAGAGGGTTCCCCTTTCTCCACATCCTCTCCAACACATGTTTTTTACTGTTTTGTTAATTTTGGCCATTCTAACTGGTGTAAGCTTGTATCTCAATGTGGCTTTGATTTGAATCTCTCTGATGGCTGGTGATGATGAACATTTTTTCATGTGTCTGTTAGCCATTTGTAACGACATTCCAATCTTCTCCTAACTTTTTATTTTTATTTATTTATTAACATATAATGTATTATTTGTTCCATGGGTACATATCTGTGATTCAACAGTCTTACACAATTCACAGAGCTCACCATAGCGCATACCCTCCTCAATGTCCATCACACAGCCATCCCATCCCTCCTACCTCCCTCCCCTTCAGCAACCCTCAGTTTGTTTCTTGAGATCTAGAGTCTCTTATGGTTTGTCTAGCTTTTTTTTTTAGTATTTAAAAATTTTTATTTTTTAAAAAAGATTTTATTTATTTATTTGACAGAGAGATAAAGAGAACATAAGTAGGCAGAGTGGCAGGCAAAGGGAGGGAGAAGTAGGCTCTCCACTGAGCAGGGAGCCCGATGCGGGGCTCCATCCCAGGATCACAATCTGAGCCGAATGCAGCTGCTTAACAGACTGAGCCACCTAGGAGGCCCCAGCTTCTCATTTTTCATGAGCACTTTGGCCAGTTTACAGATGTCTTACTGACAAATGTACTTGCTTAGACAACATGGCTTTTATCTCTGTGATTTCTGTATACTTGGTGCCTAGCACCCTGCTGGCAATGTGTTCATTGTACCAATGATTGCAAACATTTTTTCATAATGTTTTTTGTAAGATTTCAAATGGTGATTTTTTTCATCTCCTCTTAACAGAGTAGAAGATATTCTCTCTTTGTTATTTTTTTTCCATTGCATTTTTCCTTTAATTTAAATTGAATTTAGTCAACATATAGTGTATTATTAGTTTCAGGGGTAGAATTTAGTGATTCATCAGTTGCATATAATGCCCAGTGCTCATTACATCAAGTGCCCTCCTTAATGCCCATCACCCAGTTATCCCTTCTCCCTACCTACCTCCCCTTCAGCAGCCCTCAGTTTGTTCCCTATAGTTATAGTTCTTATGGTTTGCCTCCCTCTCTGTTTTCATCTTATTTTAGTTTTCCTTCCCTTCCCCTTTTTCATGTTTTGTTTCTTAAATGCCACATATGAGTGAAATCATATGGTATTTGTCTTTCTCTGACTGACTGACTTAGCATAACACACTCTAGTTCCATCTATGTCCTTGCAAACAGCAAGATTTCATTCTTTTGATGGCTGAGTAATATTCCAGTGTGTGTGTGTGTATCTCTCTCACATCTACTTTATCCATTCATCTGTTGATGGACATCTGGGTTCTTTGCATATTTGGACATTGTGGACATTGCTGCTACAAATATTGGGGTGCATGTGCCCCTTTGAATCACCATGCTTGTATCCTTTGGATAATTACCTAATAGTGCAATTGCTGGGTTGTAGGGTAGCTCTACTTTTACCTTTCTGAGGAACCCCCCCATACTGTTTTCCAGAGTGGCTGCACCAAGGTTTGCATTCCTACCAACAGTGTAAGCGGGTTCCCCTTTCTCCACAGCCTTGCCAACACTGTTGTTTCCTGACTTGTTCATTTTAGCATTCTGACTGGTGTGAGGTGGTATCTCATTGTGGTTTGTGATGCCTAGTGATGTTGAGCATTCTTTCATGTGTCTGTTGGCCATTTGTATGTCTTCTTTGGAAAAATGTCTGTTCATGTCTTCTGCACTTTTCTTTTCTTTTTTTTTTTAAGTTTTTATTTATTTATTTGACAGACAGAGATCACAAGTAGGCAGAGAGACAGAGAGAGGAAGGGAGGCAGGCTCCCCGCTGAGCAGAGAGCCTGATGCAGGGCTTGATCTCAGGACCCTGGGATCATGACCTGAGCTGAAGGCAGAGGCTTTAACCCACTGAGCCACCTGGGTGCCCCTCTTCTGCACATTTCTTGAGAGATTTTTTGTTTTTGTTTTTTTGGGTGTTGAGTTTGGTAAGTTCTTTTTTTTTTTTTTTTAAAGTTTTAAAAAAAATTTATTTGAGGGAGAGAGAGAGAGAGAGAGCGAGAGAGAGAGCATGAACAGGGTGAGGGACAGAAAGAGAAACAGACCTCCCGCTGAGCAGAGAGCCTGACTCCAGGCTCAATCCCAGGACTCTGGGATCATGACCTGAGCCAAAAGCAGACACTCAACCAACTAAGCCACCCAGGCACCTCTTGCTGAAATTTTTGCCTTCATGTTCATCAGGGATATTGGTCTGTAATTCTCCTTTTAGTGGGGTCTTTGTCTGGTTTTGGGATCAAGGTAATGCTGGCTTCATAGAATGATTTTGGAAGTTTTCCTTCTATTTTTGGGAAAATGTTTTAGAAGAATAATATTAATTCTTTTTAAATGTTTGGTAGAATTTCCCTGGGAAGCCATCCAGCCCTGAACTCTTGTTTGTTGGGAGATTTTGATTACTGATTCTATTTCTTTGCTAGTTATGGGTCTGTTCAGGTTTTCTATTTCTTCCTGTTTCAGCTTTGGTAGTTTATATATTTCTAGGAATTTATCCATTTCTTCCAGATTGCTTCTGAGTTGTTGGTATGTAATTACTCGTCATGTTCTTTTATAATTGTTTGTATTTCTTTGGTGTTATTTGTGATCTATTCTCTTTCATTCGTGATTTTATTTATTTGGGTCCTTTCTCTTTTCTTTTTGATAAATCTGGCTAGCTGTTTATCAATGTTGTTAATTCCTTCAAAGAACCAGAACTGTTCTGTTTTTGTTTTTGTTTTTTCATTTCTATATCATTGATTTCTGCTCTAATCTTTATTATTTCTCTTCTCCTGCTGGATTTACACTTTTTTTTTTTTTTTTTTTTGCTATTCTTTTGCCAGCTCCTTTAGGTGTAAGGTTAGGTTGTATTCTCTTCGCTATGTTTTAAGTTGATGTATTGAAATTGCCACAGCTTGTTCTTGAATATTTTGTTTATTTCATTACTTTCAATTACATAGGCTAAACCAATCCAGCAATTTCTCTAAACTATAATGTACTTCTCTCCAAATACCACTTTTAGGCTTAATTGGAAATCTTGTCTTAATAGTCTTATTTAAAGGCATGTTATTTTGATTCTTGTCCCGAAGATGTTACTATACGTTGGTAACATTAAATTGTAGAAGTTTTCTTCATTGAATAAAATAAATGGGACTTGCTTGAAAAAATATTCAGAGGCTCTAAAATAAATCATTGTACATGAATATTACTGCTGGATAACCTTTAAAATTACTTTTGAATGTGGTGATTATTTTACAATGTGCACATATCCTGAAACATCAAGTTGTACCCCTTAAATATCTGCAATTTTTGTCAATTTTACCCAATAAAGATGGAAAAAAGCCTAATTTATTTATTTATTAAGATTTTATTTAGAGAGAATATGCATACGTGAGTGGGTGAGGGGCAGAAGGCGAGGGAGAATCCCAAGCAGACTCCCTGCTGGCGAGGAGTCCTAGCAGGGGCTCCATCTCAGGACCCTGAGATCCTGACCTGAGCCAAAGCCTAGAGTTGGATGCTTAATAGACTGAGCCACACAGGTGCCCCAGAAGACCCCAATTTTAAAAAAGGGTCATATTTTCTATACTCACAGTATGTACATAAAGAGTTAGGCTGGCAAGAAAGGAAAATAGAAGGCTGTGCTTTTTGAATTTAAACATATGCTGAGAACAGACTGAAATTATGCTGAGATGTGTTTGGTATGTATTAACCTATATTAGTGGACACTAGAGAGCAGGGTGACTTTCTTAGAGACATTTGGTTTTGAGCAGAGACTGTGCTTAGGAATACAGTGATTTTTAGTCTCTTTCCATATTGCAAATTTTTTTTTTTTTTTTTTTTAAGATTTTATTTATTTGTCAGAGAGAGTGAGCACAGGCAGAGGCAGAGGGAGAAGCAGGTTCCCTGCTGAGCAAGGAGCCCGATGTGGGACTCGATCCCAGGACGCTGGGATCATGACCTGAGCCGAAGGCAGCCACTTAACCAACTGAGCCACCCAGGCGTCCCTCCATATTGCAAATTTTGACTCAGGATCATATTCCTTAGAAAAGCTTAGAAAATTTTGGGGGAAACTCCCCAAATCACTTTCAAACCTCTCTAAAAGGATTATGTAGTTAAGTTATTCCTTCTTGGTGTCTGAAAGCAACTTATTTTATGGGAATAATTGTGTTTGGAAGCAGATTCTTGTTTTCATCAGGCTGTTTTCTTAACATCAGATTTTAAAAAAATCTTTAAAACGAGCATCACACTTATTATAACAATGCAGATTTTGTTTGAAAAACTGAAAATTATACAAGTATAATTAAAAACTTATTATAGAAAATTTCAAACATATGCAAGAAATAGTCAGAATTGTATAATGAAGCCCCAGGTAACCTCTCTTAGCTTCAACAATGATAAATTCATGGCCAAACTTATTCCATCTGTGTAAGTGGTTTTGAGAGAAGTGTCTCTTTTCTGCTATCCTTTCTGTCTTCAGTTGTTCAACAGTTACAATTTCACTGACTATAAAAGTCCTTGGTGAGACAATGATAGAAATTATTTAGGAATTTTTTCTGCCCTTCTTGTTCCCATTTATTTTGAGTGACAGTTCAATTTTATGCCTCTTAGAGATTTGGTTCAGCTGGATGGGCGTGGCTGCCTCAGTTCCGAGGCTCTTTTGGCTGTACTTTGCCCTGGAGATATCCAGGGGCTAAAATCCTGCTAGTTTTTCAAGGGACAGATTTAGGTTTTAAGGTAGTGTTGAGCTAAGACACAGCCTTATGCAAATCTTCGCTGTCCTTTCCTTAGCTGCTTGCCGCATGGAGAGTGAAGACTGGTACCTATCTGGCACATCTGACCCTCAGAAAACAAATGTACTGACTTTCAAGCATGAAGCGTAGGAACATTTTGCATCAATCCTTTTTTCAGACTTTTGATGAAATTAATGAACGAGAGAGGGCTTTGCTCTGAAGGAGACACTTCCTTCCTAAGTACCGTCCCTTTGTGTCTTTACTGTCTCAGTTGTATGTGTACAATGGAGAGAATAGCTCAGGAGACCCTTTGCCCAAGTCTATTATGCTGTTATTCCATCTGTCTGTGGCAAACCAGAAAAAAACTGTGTTAGGTCTTGCCTTATGGCAAATTCTGATCCACAGTTGCTGTTTTCCCACACTTACTTAAGCTTCTTTGCACATCTACTGGCACAAAGGCCCGAGGCCTTCCTGCTGAATGTGAGTTACTTTTATACATCCGGGCCCTCTGGCCTTGCCTCTGGCAGATACAAACAAACAAACAAAAGGCTGCTTGGAGCTGACTTCCAATAGTAGAAAGTGGTTCACGGCCAGAGTAGGAGAAGGCGCATAGAACTGCAAGCCTGTGCTTCCACTTGTCTGCAGATTGGCAACATTTTGTCACTTTTTGAGTAACATAGGTATTTTTATGTAATCTTTTGAAATGAATTAGCATTAAAAAAGACACTCATTGGAGAAAGCAACTGATTTTTTTAAATACAAGCCTGTCTAAAAATGTAATGTGATTTGAAAATTGGTGAATAGTTCTAATAAATTTGGAGGAAGGTGAATATTAGGCTGCATATTATCATGATCCTTATAGAATATGAAAAAATATAGATTGTCTTACAAACAACATTTTACTTTAAGTTTCACTGAATTGAGTTTTCGCTTCCACTGAGGTAGTGTTGCAACCCTCTTACGTTGTATATCAGTGATCTGATTGGCCCTGGAGAATGACTTTATGACAGAAGTTTTAAGAAAAATGGAAAAAAATTTATATATGTATAGTATATATATTTATTATATATTATTTAATATATAATATATTTAACATATACACATATATATGTATGTATGTATATATATATAGCATTTGGTTATCCATGATTTCTGTTTCTTTTGGCTATCCATCTCCCCCTTGAACATAGAATGGGCAGAGCATCTTTCTATTTTCAAGCTCTATTTTCAAGAATAGACAATTGAAATCAGTGGTTGGATCTGAAACTTTTGGGAAACTGAGTTTAAAAATTTTATGTGGTTTTAGAATAAATGAGAAACCATCTGAAGCAAGAATGTCCTCCACCCCTGTGGATACTAGTTGTTAAATATATCTCATTCCACAGAACCCCCATTTTTAAGAAACCAACGCCGTATTAGGGAAAATGAGAAAACTGGGAATTTAGTTATGAAAACAGCAATAACTGAATTTTACCAACATTTTGAATGGAGGAAATAAATAAATGTGATTGAGAATTTCTATACTTGGAAGAGAAATAGGATAGCATAGAATGGAACAATTAGGTAAATCTCTGTATTTGCATCTGTAGCCCTTCAGCTCCGTAGTTTCTCTCCAAGTCAGAGGCATTTGCATAAGAAGATGGGATTTCCCATCTGAAAGATGAGAAAGCAGAGGGGAGGAGGCCTTTCCTCCCATATCCTCTCTTCTCTGTGTCTGGCCTGTAGAGGACAGTCGTTGGGTTCAGCTCCATCCCGGTACCTTCGCCGTTGCCCCTGCGTAGTGTTGCTTGCCCTGCAGTGGGAGGCTGTTGGTATGCTGTCACTAGTGGCTGCTTTTCTTACCAGGGGGTTCTTTGTGAGGCAAGACTCGAAAACCAAGGACAGTCCACTGCAATTCGTCTTTCCCAGTTTTACCTCCAGCTCCTGGGGGCCCACTTTCCAGCCTGCACTGCAACTTGGCTGTGATTTTTCTGGAGCTGCTGCTTTTCCTTATTTCTTCTTTTCATTACAAATTGATTTATATGCCTGTGATTTTCAGTTTTCCAAAGAGTACTTTTGACCTATAATGCCAATTTAATTCCATGTAGAATAAAACTAGATGAACTATTTAAAATTCTGGTACAGTCTTGCTTTCCTTTGATATTTCAATCTGGTCAAAAGATCTAATATCTAATATCTTTTATTAGATAATAGATCCTTGGGATTTTTTTTGACACGCCAGTATTTGACTTGCATTACTTAATTTCCCAATCCTCCTGCCCAAGGATGCAGGTTGCTTGAGTACAGCTGATTCATCCTGACATCTGCTACGTCTTTGTGAGGTTTCTAGGAAGCCGGGAGGACCTGGGAGCAGACGTCGCCCAGGGTTATCATGTATTGTATGGGGACAGATAGCTTGGAAGCTGGCTTATAATTTTGGGAACTAGTATCTGTTTCTACCATGGACCAGTAGCTATTGACCAACTGGTTCAAGACTATCCAGTCACCTTCCAAGATATTTAGTGTAGGCATCCCAAAGGAGGCTATGAGCAAGGGTTTTCAGACACGCTGATAAAATGCTGCATAAGGCATCATTGTCTCAGAGATTTACAATGCATATTAACTTACAGACCCCAAGAAGTCCTGTAGTAAAGAAGGCTGTTTGTGTTTAATTCAGTGTTTCTGAAAGTTATTTTGTCTTAGAACCCTACAGGTCACCTTATTTATTAACATTTTCTGGGATTTGTATTTAAAAGAAGAATTTTGGGGGGAAATCTGGCTTAAGCTATTTCTTTTCATGACATTTAAAAATAACTTTAGGGGCATCTGCCCCTTGCCTCCTTACCCCCCAGATAAATAAATAAATAAATAAATAAAATCTTTAAAAAATAAAAATGACTTTATCTAACATACACTTTGTAAAGCAGATTTTCTATTTTATGATGAGACTCATGCACTGGGTACTAATTAGTCATCAAAAGTTCATGATCATGGAATTTTAGGGAAATGTAAATTATATGTTATATCTGATTTAGGTTGTCTTTTTTTTTTTTAAAGATTTATTTTATTTATTTGACAGATAGAAATCACAAACAGGCAGAGAGGCAGGCAGAGAGAGGAGGAGGAAGCAGGCTCCCTGCTGAGCAGAGAACCCGATGGGGGCTCGATCCCAGGACCCTGAGATCATGACCATGACCTGAGCTGAAGGCAGAGGCTTAACCCACTGAGCCACCCAGGCGCCCCTGATTTAGGTTGTCTTAATGGAGATCTTGATACTCAATTCATTGAGCCCTTTCGAAACTTTATTGTGCCCTTGTTACACAGAAGCAAGAATGTGACTATGGCAGTGAGTAAAGGTAGCAGTGGGCAACCTGAAAATGAGATATGATTTACCTCTCCTGACAAACCAAACCTTTCAAATGGAGAGGTTCCCAGTTAGTAACAGAAAGTGCTGTTGCCAGCAAAATGGGCCTCCAGATTCAGGTCCCACAGTGTTCTATTGTGGTCCATCCAGCGCAGGGGTCTTCCTTGGCAAGAACATGTGTTCTTTCTGACAAGTTACTTATGTAATCTGAGTTACCATCTTGTCCCATACTAACCTTTTACTGTTATTAATTATTATTATTCATTCATTTTTCTTAATTGGTTATATTTTTGGTCTGTTTAATTTCTTAACAAGTTGGACCGAGTACAAAACTTCAGTGCATAAAAGGGTCAGGACCATTGTTCTCTGTCACTCTTCCTTGCTCCCTTCAGAATCTCACGGCCCATATGGGGCCTTCAGAACCATTTTGGCCTTGCCCTGATTTACCACAGTTTGTTAAACTCAGGCCCTGCTGCTTCTCCAGGTGGATGTGCCCAGGCCTTTCTATCTTTGCCCTTCCTAAGCAAGGACTGTTGGTCTGATCAGTTCATTTCATATTTAGCAAGAGCTTACTCTTTGTCCAGCATTGCGTTAGGAGCTGAGGAAATTAGAAGAGTAAGACACAATCTCTGCACTTTCAGGGTTAATAATCTAGGGGGATGCAGATGAGTAAATGGATAATTTCAATATAATGTAGTATGCGATGATAAAGGTAGCGCGGTGACCTATGGGAAGTAAAAGGAGGGTTGCCATGCCCACAGTAGGGAAGTCAGGGAAGGTTTCCTGGAGGAAGTGGTTTGAACTAAGACTTGAAGGACAAGACTGTAGTAACAAATGAAGAGGGGCATGGTGTTAAGGCTGGGTTTTCCAGGCAGAGGGAAGATTATGGACAAAGGCATGGAGGTATAAACTACAAATACTTTGGTATTGCTGCAGTGTAAACTTTGAAGCCAAAGAAGACAGAGATAGCATCTCTGTATCCTGTTTGTATACAGACTCAACTCAGGCTGGATAGCTTCCTACAGGATGGTAGGAACAATTCATCTTTCCTAACACCCAAAGGCAGCATGGAGAACAATCCTATCATTTAAAAAGATCACAATACAAAAGGCTAAGATGATATTGGTGATTCTCTTGAGATTTATTCTCTTAGGATTTTATTCTCTCGAGATTTTCCTGATTTTTATCTACTCTGTATTTGAAGAAGGTATAGTTTTTGGTGATGATCATTTCTACTAGATACTGAGATAAGCAACAGCTGGAAGCCATTGTCTTATATCAAAATGCTGGACATAGATGATGATAAGCAATGAGAATCGAAGTTAATATGTCACTTTCACAGTTTAACTATTTATTCAACAACTTTTTTTTTTTTTTTTTCATGGGCAGACATTGTCTTAGGGGCTGGGCATATGCTGATGAATAAAGCAGAGGTGATTTCTGTGTCCTTCCTCAGAGTTCCTAATCCAGTTGGGAAGAAAGAAATTGAACAAGTAATTAAAATTGTGTTGTTCACAATGGGGGATTCTAACTAGCATATGAATAAGAGGGCTAACATGCTTAACACAGGTGCCTGGGTGGCTCACTCGTTCAAGCATCTAACTCTCAATTTTGGTTCAGGTCATGGTCTCAGGGTTGTGAGATAGGCCCCATGTTGGGCTCCACACTCAGCAGAATCTGCTTGAGATTCTCTCTCTGCCTCTCCCTCTGACCCCCACCTCAATAAATAAATACATCTTAAAAAAAAAAGAGTATGCTTAGTAATCATATTTCTAAACATAAATGGTTGTCCAAGCACTCATACACACAAGAGAAGATGTCTGCAATGAGTGTTATCCTTACCACTGGAGTAAAAGCTAATAGCTCTGTGGTCACTCTCAGTTTTGGGATTTCCTAGTAAAATTTGGAAGGAAGATGGTCACTGTGCAAAATCAGTCTTGGAGATGATCATTTTATAGGTTAAAGCAAGTTGCTGATATGAAAATCAAGCATCACTCTTTTTACCAAAGGCCCAGGAATACTTCAACCAAGGGCTCCATCTGTCAGTGGGGGAGCTGGAGTGTGGCATGGAGGTGGTTAGGTAATGTTGCCAGAAGCTCACTGACTGCAGGTTGTGACAAATGACTGACCCCTAGGGCCACCAACCCTGGCTGCCTGGTGCTCTGGTTGGCCCCTGCTGAGTGGCTCCTATTCTCTCACTTCTGACCAGACCACTCCTTTAGCCCGAGGCGGGTATTTTCATTATGATCCATAATAACATCGAATGGACTTTGTAATTGAATGAGCATCCTACACCGGAGACTTTGGATAGGCCTAGCTCATCAGGGTTTGAAGAGGGCTGTGTGGAGGGACAGTGGGTGGTGGGGGGCTGGGTTTGAAATGGCAGCCAAGGGACACCCTTGCTGGCTTGTATGCTCTGCTTCTGCTGCCATTTGCTGAAGCGAATCAGAAATAAAGGGTCTTATCAGTTTACTGTGGCATGAATTATAAATAAAAATCTGTGTTTGTAGTAATAATGAGGAATGAAAACAGGAAAAAAAATCTAGCTGGGACAATCAGCTTGCTGTGGACACCCTTTATAGAAGTAAACTCTCTTTAGATCTCAGGATTCTTCCTCATTCATTGTCTATCATGGACACCAAGATTTAACGGGAATGAAGTCAAGTCTCTGCCTGGATAAGGGGTACATGGTGTGAACAGGCAAAAGCGAACCTACATGTCTTTGTCCTCTTCCCCTATGTTAATTATTGCTCACATTTTCTGCTGATTGAATACTTAGCCCATTCACCAATGGCTGACGAGACAATTTCTAGTGAGGCTGTTACAGGCAACTTTGTGAACAATGAATACGGTTTAATGAATTGCATAGTTGATGGGGAAGGGAGACGGAGAGTGGTTGAATGAATGTGTATTATTGGGTGAGGTGAAAGAATTGGTCATTGTTTGGATAACGTAGTTTATCTTCTCTGATGGACAGAGGCTGTAGCATGAATCATCCCAAATGGAGGAAGAAACTTTAAAAATTATATGTGATATTGATGTGGGTTGTAAACTGCATTTCCAGTGTGCATATCTGGAGTACCAGAAATTAAAAAGCACCATATTTGAGTCATTCTGTGCCCTCAATACGTGTTTTTTAAATTACTTGAGTGCCAGCAGAAAATTAATTTCCTGCCTACAGTCTAGCTTGAGTACCAAGATGCATGTGTAACAGTGAGAAAACAATCACACGGGAGATGGCACAGGCAACATAGGGAGATAGATGGAACAGGGATGAGGCTCTGGCATGAGGGAGTGGAGGGCTGCTGGGGGAGTAGAGCTTTCCAGGAAATACCAAGTGTGGATTTGAGAATGAATGATGGAAGCCTTCAACATTAGACAGATCTTCAGGAAATAAGGAGCTACTGTAGGCTCTTGGTCAAGAGAGTTAGAGCTTGAGGCACTCAAGGGCTGAACGGCATTGACAAGATGGGGACTCCAGCAGGTAGTAGTGTGTCCTCTCAGCACTGATCCAGAGCCGAGACAGTGTGGCCTGAGCTGGAGTGTGGCTACAGAGTGAGACATGTTTTAGATGAAGGATTGGAAAAACATGGTGATGAAGATGTGGAGGAAAATGTGAGTCAAAAATAACCTCCAGTTAGCAACCGTGGGGTCACAATTAGAATGGTCCAGAAACATCAACAGAGTAATAAAGCCCTGGAATTATGATGTATGTTAGGAATTGCTAAAGGGGTTTCTCTGTGATTAATGAGTGGTTCAGGGTATCAGAAGAGAATGGAAGGAGCATTGCCTGTGATACAGTGTTTCAAGTCTGAGTCCTTTTTTTACTTTGGATCTGTAATGGATGCAAGGAGAACCTCCTTTTACTTAAAAGAGCACACACAATAATTACTACTTATACTGGTGCTTTTTTTTAATGATTGAAAAATTTTTTCTCAAGAGATACAGAATTGTAGAAACAGTCTTCTGAGATTTCTCAGAGCAGTGCTAGGAAATGGCAAATGATCAAGTTCGGTGTTTAACCAAATCGTATATTTAGTATTCCTATGGAGGGTTGTCCTCTGGGAGTCCCTGGTTGTGCCTCCTTGCCAGTCGAACTACTGAAATTAATGCTTGCTATCAAAAACAAACTGTACAAAGGATCTTCAAGAACCTATTTACAATCAATCCCGAAGATCTGGGTCAGTCTTGGTCTCCAGCTCCTATCACATGAGATTTGAGCTTTTTTCTGGTTCATACAATTTTTATATTACTTTTATTAGGTATCTAGGAATTAATTCCGTTATGCATGAATTCCATTAATTTTGTAATACTCTATAAGGCACATCATGCTTTCACTGCCATTTGCTGGGCTTGCAGACAGAGCACATGGCGTGGCTATACAAATGGTTGTAACATGGCCTGCGTGCATTTCAGTCTGGGTATTCCAGAACAGACAGAGAGCAGGTGGTGATTTTCTTACACAAAATTTAATAGTGAACTTTTGTACCCATTCTTACCAAAATGTCTACAATCACGGAACCCTTCTGATTCTTATTGCAATGTAAATTCATATATTGTAATATTTGTTTTGAAAATTTTATATACTGGCTCACCATATGAACATGTTCTCATTGCCTACTCAGGCCTTTGAGCAATTTGCAGTCTTTTGTTAGCAAATAAAGGCCCTCAGAGCCTCCTATTTTGAGCCCCAAGTTTACCAGCTGCTATCCACTACTGGGCCTCATTAGAGGCCTGCCGCTCTGCTGAGAACCACACCACATGCTCTATCCTCTCTTGTCTACATATTAGCCTGTTGCTGCTCCTTAAATTACCTGGTACAAAAGCTAGCTCTATTTCTCCACAGAGAGCTACCACTCCTATCCAGTTTGAAGAGGGTCTATGTCATGATCTCTCAAACTAATTAAGGTTTGTGGGCAGGCCACTGGTTGCTATAGAGGAACTTTCCTGAAGGCTGATATCTACGAGGATTTTTTGAGGGGGGGGAGAGCAAAAGATTACTGCAGCTGTAGCTTATATTGAAAAGCCCGTTTTAAAAATAAAACAAAAATGCCTCTTGCTTTAATCTAGGCAATATAATTAATTTTATATTTCAAAAGTTATTTCCTAAGGGAACTAGAACACCATATTAATTAAAAACATTTGACATGAAAGATTTAAAGTATTATCAGAGGTAGGGGCTAGTAAATATTCTGGAAAAGTGTTTCCATGAAGATTTACTGGAAATCATTGGTTGTATCCAGTATTATATTAATTAGACAGTATTTATATTTTTAAATGAGAACATTTCATCTTTTTAACTTTTAAGAAGATTTTGTTTGCTATTTAGTGGTTTAAGAAATGGATTAGATAGTGTCAGTTTCCTCATGCTCAATGATCAAAATAAAATTTCAGGAAATTTTAGGATTTCTGGGGAAAGAATTTTGAAATTTTGGTTACAAATTCAGAAAGAACAGTAAAATTACAGGTGTTCCAGATTTCCAACAAAATGAATTGATGAAAATCTGTGTCAGCACAAAAGGTAAATTACAGAGTGATTCTTCATTAAAAAAGCTACAGTTTACTGTAGGACTACTGTAGTAGGTACTACTGGAGCAGTACTGTAGGACTACTTTAAGTGGCAAACCCCTCTCATACATTCAAAAATAATTCAATAATGGAAATTGTATTTGGACATCAATTGCATTAAGTAGGAAGGTCTGAGGTAGGAAGATGTGGCTTATCAACCTTCTGGAACTGTTTACATATCTTTCACAGAATTTCTTTTTTCTTTTTTCTTTTCTTTTTTTTTTTTTTTAAGATTTTATTTATTCATTTGACAGAGAGAGATCACAAGTAGGCAGAGAGTCAGGCAGAGAGAGAGAAAGAGGAGAAAGCAGGCTCCCTGCTGAGCAGAGAGCCCGATGTGGGGCTAGATCCCTGGACTCTGGGATCATGACCCGAGCCAAAGACAGAGGCTTTAACTCACTGAGCCACCCAGAAGCCCCCAGAGAATTTCTTATTATTGCTTTCTTCATTCTTTACTTCTTTCTCTTGTTTCTTCTCTTTGTCCTTTGCTTTCCATATTTCTTGAGAATCATATTTGCTTGTTGCAAATACCTCTTATATTTCAAATACCTCTTATATTTCCTTACCTGTTAATTTTTTAGAGTAATTTCATTATTGACCTAGTTCATCAGCCTCTTCTTTCAAATTTCACCTCATGCTACCATTTCTTCTCTGGCAACACCTTCCTGGTCAGCCAGACTGATCTTTCTGGCCACTCTCTCAGCCACTCTAAGGGAATGAGAATGCCCCTGGCTACCCTACTGAATATTCCAGGTAATGTTTTGAGTGAATTTATGTGTATTTAAGTTGCGGGTATATATAGTAAGTCTATCCGTCTATGAAAACTTAATGAGGATGCAAGCAATAAGCATTATGTCAGAACATGGGGGAGATTTCTGGTTACTGAATCTGTACTGGATTTAGGGAATGAAGAGTTTCTGAATCTAGTTAATTTGCATGTGTAAGTGAGCAGGGGTTTTTATCTGCCTAGCACTGTTTCTAGAGCTTCAGAGAGACTGTAAATGCTTTTGGATGAGAAGGAAAATAAAGACTATTTAGGTTCATCAAATCCTACCATGCAAACATTTTCTGTGGGTGCGAATAAACACTTTTTAAAGTAAGTGTTGGCTAGGCACAGGGATTAGGACAGCTTCAGCAGTGACTCCTGTATAAACAGTGCTTTAACAAATGTTTGTGGATCAGAAATCAATTCCAAGGGGCATGTTTAGGAGGTCTGTTGTGTCTTGTGGCATGGATGGGTAGATGGGGAGAGGAAATGGGTCATCCTCTTCCTGGAAGATGACCATAATTACTAACTAAAGAAATATTTATTAAGTGCTTAGTATGTACCAGGCATTGTATTAGGGGCTGGAAGGACAAGAGCAAAAAGACAGACGCCATCCCTGTCCTCATGAACCTCATGGACTGGTGGGGGATAGAAAGAAAGAAACGGATTTGCTCTGTGTGTTAATTGGAGCTCTGATGGCAGAGAGCAGAGTGTGCTGAGAGGACAGATTGGTCCTGCAGGTAGTAGAAATCATCCAAGCGTAGGCTAGACTAGAGAAACAAGCCTGTGGTTTCTGGCCTTCACTCTCCTACTGGGGATTTTGGGCCTGAAAACATCAACCTTCATCTGTAATTCTCGTAGAAACAACCATTGTGTTAGTATCTCAGGTGGTCAGTTAGGGACTCTTGTTCTTTACCAAGCCCTATGGTGATTTTATCTGTTTAGGGTGTGTGTGTGTGTGTGTGTGTGTGTGTGTGTGTACAACATGCATTTTGCTATATCAGTTGAAAGTAAGTTGTAGATACTATTAGACTTTGGTATGTATCCTAATAATAAGGTTTACTTTCTACATAAATCATAATAACATTATCTCTAGAAAAATTAACAGTAACTTGATGAAATTATAGTATTGAGTCCATGTTAAAATTACCCCAGTTACTCCAAGAATGACTTTTATGGTTATTTTTCTCTCCAAACAAGGATTCAAATAAAGTTTATGCATTAAAATTAATTGTTATAGCTCTCCAGTCCCCTTCCACCCCAGAAGTAAGCATTATTCTATTTTTTTAACCTGTCAGGTCTGTATTTTTATACTTTTGCTATATATATTATATATCTAAAATAAAATATATTACTTTGTGTTTACAATTTTACTTAAGAGGTATTGTCCTGGGATGCCTGAGTGGCTCAGCTGGTTAAGAGTCTGCCTTCAAGCTCAGGTCATGATCCCAAGGTCTTGGGATCGAGTTCTGCATCGGGCTTCTTGCTCAGCAGGGAACCTGCTTCTCCCTCTGCTTGCTGCTCCCCCTGCTTGTGCACTTGCTCTCCCTCTTTCTCGCTCTATCTCTAGCAAATACATAAATATAAAATCTTAAAAAAAAAGTATTGTCCTGTATGTATCATTCAACTGTTTTCTTTTTTAAAAAAATTTAATTATTTTTATTAATCCAGGGGTACATGTCTGTGAATCATCAGGCTTACACATTTTGTAGCACTCATCATAGCACATACCCTCCCCAATGTCCATAATCCAACCACCGTCTCTTTACCCCCCACCGCCAGCAACCCTCAGTTTGTTTCCTGAGATAAAGAGTCTCTTATGGTTTGTCTCCCTCCCATCCCATCTTGTTTCATTTTTTTCCTTCCCTACCCCACAAAGCCCTCTCCCTGCCTCTCAAATTCCTCATATCAGGGAGATCATATAATTGTCTTTCTCTGATTGACTTATTTCGCTCAGCATAATACCCTCTAGTTCCATCCACATCATTGCAAATGGCAAGATTTCATTTCTTTTGATGGCTGCATAGTATTCCATTGTATATATACACCGCATCTTCTTTATCCATTCATCTCAACAGTTTTCTTTTAATTCAACATATGTTTTTAAGATCTGTCCATGTTAATACACACAGGTCTAATTCATTCATTTTTAACTGCTATAAAGCACTGTAATTTATTTATCCATTTTTAATTGAAAGATATTTAGGTTGTTTCCATTGTTTCATTAGCTGCATTATCTTGCCTTTTAGCATTAAGCAGAGTGTTATTAAATTAGAAAGGTGTTTGTGCAGATCATTTAGTTAACTACTCAGTAAATCTCTCTTTTTTGTTCAAGTCCATCTGAGACTTTTTCTGCTGTGAACTTGGTTTCAGTTTTAGAAACCATTTAATTGGCAATTCCAGTGTCAGATGGCAGCACACTCTTCTTTGCCTCCCAGAGACCTCCATGATCACCTTCTTGCTGGTGTTGTAGACCAGAGGTTCTCAAATCTGCCAGCACATTAGAATTATCTAGGGAGGTTTAAAATAGACTGATGCCTCAGTCCCACCCCCAGAGATTCTGATTTATTTGATCTGGGGTGTGGCCCGTGCAGCCATGGTTCAGAACCATGGGTGATTATTGTGAGAATCACACAGGGTCTTACTGCAAGAAATTGACTAGTTGGCTGTATCTTAGCTCCTGTTCGTTATATTACCTTGATGGTGTTGATACTTAGAACCTAATGAAGCCTGCAAAAGATAAATGGCTCTATATCCCCCAACCCTTTCTTGTGATGAGAACTTTTTAAGATCTGTTCTCTTAGCAACTTTCAAATACACATTACTTTAATACTAAGGAAACGTTTTTCTTTTCCAAGGTGTTGATATGTTCCTCTAACTAGAGAGTGAAAGTGATGTCATGATTATGATTCCCTTTTTGTTTTGGCTCTCAGAAATTTTTCTGGAAGGGAAATATAACACAGGAGACATTCTACCTATAGATTTTATTTAATCCTCTAAATAACCTTTTGATGGCTTTGTTCCCATTTTATATATAAGAACATGGAGGTTCAGGGAAGTTAAGTAATTTGCCCAAATCTAGAAAGAGAGCTTGTAGAAGAGTCTGGATTGGAAACCAAGCTTGTCTGACTCCAAAATGCAGGTTCTTTCTATGCTTCTGTTGACCTGGCAGGCAGGTTTTTAATAGTTACCCATGGTATCCTTTGCTCAAGTTGGTGGGTGCCCCAGTCAAAGCCCAGATTCCTGATTTCCAAGACTGTGGACTCACAATCTGGACACTACAAGGAGAAAAAGTCTCCAGCAGAGTGTGGTTGGGGAAACTGGGAACAAGGACACTTGCTGCCACACCTCTGTTGGGGGGTTCTTCAGGATCATCACATCTAGTTCTCTCCTACACAACCATTTTTCTGCTTCTTTCATTGATGCGACTGGGCTTTAGCTCTCTCCAATACTGCAATCTTGGCATCTTTTCCCTTTCCCCATGGCTTTGTTAGCTATGCCTTGCCCTATCCCTTTTCCAGGGCATTTTGCATATTTCCATGACATATAGGCTTTCCCAAGATATTACTTAGTGAGATTGTTTTGGACTAGGAGTTTGGGAGAACTTAGTGACTACAGAATGACTGGAGGTTGTCGGCTGTAAGAATGCCAGTGGGTTTTTAAAAAAAAATTTTTTTAAAGATTTTATTTATTTATTTGTCAGAGAGAGTGAGCACAGGCAGACAGAGTGGCAGGCAGAGGCAGAGGGAGAAGCAGATTCCCCGCTGAGCAAGGAGCCCAATGTGGGACTCCATCCCAGGACACTGAGATCATGACCTGAGCCTAAGGCAGCCGCTTAACCAACTGAGCCACCCAGGCATCCCAAGAATGCCAGTGGTCTTATGAAAGGGTATGTAACTTCTGTAATTTATATCATTCTGATGAATCGAAGATCAAGGACTGTTTTGTATTAGGAAGTTATACTAAGGAGAAATCAAGGAATTTGTGTATCTGAAAGCAGGGTTAGCACAAGCTTGCACACGTCTTTATATAAATATACAAACTTGTGCAGAAGTGTTTTAGAAAAAAATCTTTCTGTATTTCAGCTGATGTGAGAAGGTAAAGGACAATGCAGGTGGGCCTGATAGACTTCAGGGGTTGGTTTAGAACGGGTGATGATGCCAACTTAGCCAATATATTTGATTAGATAAGACCTTGGAGTAAAGTAAGCTCTCATAAAGGATAAGGAAGGGGGGAGGTGTGGGGTGTGTGTGTATATCCCTGGAAATGTAACCTCATTTAAGGTGGTAAAACAATGCCCAATTAAACCACCAAAATTTTGTATCTGTTTGGCAAACTGATGGAAGAGAGAAAGAGAGGCAAGAGTGCTGTGATTTGTTCAGGTGCCTAGCATATTTGGAACAGGATAAACCAAACCACCTGTGAACAGAATGCCCTGCTTGTTCTGGCCAAACCCTCGAACAAGATGTTGGCAGGGAATCCAGGTAGAGAATACATGTGTGGAGGCTATTTGGGGGTTGTGGGGCGCCAGAGGGTAAGCTCTGTTGTTGCTCATGGCAGGAAGTTTCCTGTCTTTCTCTCTGTTAATGCAGATGGTACACAGAAGGGTTCGTGTTGTCTATTTGCAGCCCTGTATGCAGGCAAAGACACGTTATCTCTGCACACATCCCTTCTCTGCATGGGTTAAGATGCCTCAAGCAAAGTCAGGAACACATTGGTTATCCAAGCTTTGACAGGTTCATTAGGTTTGGATGGGAGACTGTATGCCATAATATGTGAGACTTTTTAATCCTTCTCCATAGAGAATCCTTATTTTCTTCTAGGCAGAAATATCTTTTAGGTTTGGTTTGACTTCTTGGAGTCCTAGACTTGGTTGGGAGCTAATGAAGTGAAGCACCCCACCAACCTTGACCTAACTCCTGGCTTTTCTTCAGGCCTGTGGAGGAAGCTTGACTTGCCAGACAAGTTTTCAGAATGTTAGCTCCTAATGTAGGATTGCTAAGTGTGGCAGCTCTTATGAGAGTGAATTGTATGAGTTGAATCGTATCTCCTTCAAATTCATAGGTTGAAGTCCTAACCCCCAGTATCCCAGAATGTGACAATATTTGGAGATAAAAAGAAGTGATTCAGTTAAAATGAGGTCATTAGGGTGAGCTCTAATCCAGTCTGACTGGTATCCTAAGAAGAAATTTGGATGCATGGAGAGACAGCAGGTTACACCATGCACGGAGGTAAGACTGGGAGAAGACAGAGCAAGAAATCAGTCATCTGCAAGCCAGGGAGAGAGGCCTAAGGGGAAACCAAACTGACCAATGAATGCTTGATCTTTGGTCTTCTTGCCTCTAGAGTGGTAATGAAATAAATTTCTGTTGTTTAAGCCATCCAGTCCATGGTACTTTGTTATGGCAGCCCTAGCAAATGAATACAACAGCTTATGTTGATTTTTACCCTCCTTTGAAAAGGAGTCATATCCTTATAGGCTGCTGGCCAAATTCCATTTAACACCTCGTCTTACCCAATCTTGTCATGTTTCTATTACTTTAATGAACTAGGACAGCTAATCTGTTTTTAAGTTTACTAATATTTTGAATCAGGAAAGCATTTAAAGATGTTTTATCATAGAAAATTCCACATACAAAAGTAGATAGAACATTATAATTCACCCCCATATACTCACTACGCAGACCCAACAACCAACAAATCACAGCCATTCTGCTCCATCCACCTCCACATTCTTCCTTCTCAAATCTACCCTAAAGCAAATCCCAAACATGGTACCTCTTCTTCTCAGATATCTCAGTATATATCTGCAAAAGATAAGAACTTAAAAAAAAAAAGAACCCTGATATCATTATGAACATCTACTGTTTTAAAACAATGATTAGTTAATATTATAAACATCTAATTAGCATTTAAAATCTACTCCAATTGTCTCAAGAATATAACCATTTTTCTTGGGGCGCCTGGGTGGCTCAGTGGGTTAAAGCCTCTGCCTTCGGCTCAGGTCATGGTCTCAGGGTCCTGGGATCGAGCCCCGCATCCGGCTCTCTGCTCAGCAGGGAGCCTGCTTCCTCCTCGCTCTCTGCCTGCCTCTCTGCCTACTTGTGATCTCTGTCTGCCAAATAAATAAATAAATAAATCTTAAAAAAAAAAAGAATATAACCATTTTTCTAAAAGTTTGTTTCCTTTGAATCAGGATACAAATGAGATCTGCACGTTGCAATTTGTGGGTATATCTCATAAGTCATTTTTTTGAAAGATTTTATTTATTTATTTGACAGAAAGAGATCACAAGTAGGCAGAGAGGCAGGAGGGCGGGGCGGGGTGGGGGGAGAAGAAGACTCCCTGCCTGGCAGAGAGCCCGACGTGGGCCTCCATCCCAGGACCCTGAGATCACGACCTGAACCGAAGGCAGAGGCTTAACCCACTGAGCCACCAGGCTCCCCCTCTTAAGTCATTTTTAATCTACATGTTTCCTTCCTGTAACTTATTGGTTAAAGAACCTGTTTGTCCTTCATGGTTTCCCATGGTCTATATTTTGTTGACTGTGTCTCTAAGGTGTAATAGGATGTTCTTTTTCCTTCCGTATTTCTTGTATATTTTGTAGTTAAACCTAGTAGGTTGGTAGGTTGGTCAGATTTCATTTCAATTCTTTTTTTTTTTTTTTTTTTGACAAAGATTATTTCATAGGAGTGGTCCTCTGTGAGGATGTACATGATGTTTGGTTATCTTTTTTTTTTATGTTAACAGCTGTGGAGGATTAATGCCTAGATCGTTAATTCATTTGGGATTGCACAGTGGTGACATTCTAATCTTATGAGTCCTTTTAAACAAATTAACTGGAATGTTTCTATAAAGAGAAACTTCCTCTCATTGACTATTTGATACTTCGTGGTAAAGGAGTTAGTGTAAGAAAGGCAGGAGAAACGTTTGATTCTTTTCCAATCAATTTTCACAGTAATAAAGTAATATCCCAGTATCTTCTAAAGATGACCAATTTAAAGTATCATTAGGAATTTGTGATTCTAAACACATTTGATATGTTTTAATCCATTACAATTATTTTTCTTATTGATGTGCACATTGTCACGTCTTTGGCCAGTGAGTCACTTCAGGTTGGGTTCTGAGTTCTCTTGAGATGACCCTATTCATCTTTAAAAATTTTTGTAAAAATTTAAATTAAATTTAGTAACATATGTTGTATTATTAGTTTCAGGGGTAGAATTTAATAATTCATCAGTTGCATATAGCACCCAGTGCTTATTATATCAAGTGCCCTCCTTAATGTTCATCACGCAATGACCCCATCACTCCACCCACCTCCCCTGCAGCAACCAGGTTTGTTTTTTGTAGTTAAGAGTCTCTTATGGTTTGCCTCTCTTTCTGTTTTCATCTTATTTTACTTTTCCTTCCCTTCTCCTGTGTTCATCTGTTTTGTTTCTTAAATTCCACATATGAGTGAAAGCAGGGTATTTGTCTTTCTATGACTTATTTAGCTTAGGATAAAACCCTCTGGTTCCATCCATGTTGCTGCAAATGGCAAGATTTAATTCTTTTAGGTGGTTGAGTAATGTTCTATTGCATATATATAACACATTTTCTTTTTTTTCCCCAAGATTTTATTTATTTATTTGATAGACGGAGATCACAAGTAGACAGAGAGGCAGGCAGAGAGAGAGGAAGGGAAGCAGGCTCCCCATTGAGCAGAGAGCCTGATGCGAGGCTTGATTCCAGGACCCTGGAATCATGACCTGAGCTGAAGGCAGAGGGTTTAACCCACTGAGCCACCCAGGCACCCCATAACACATCTTCTTTATCCATTTGTCTGACCCTATTTGTCTTTAATAACTTCTATCTGGGAGGACAAGAGATTCCAGGCTTATCTTATTTCCTGCCCTAGATCTGGAAGGAGTTCTGGTTCTTTGTGCTGCTGGGGTGGTCATCATTTTTAGGGTTCTAAAAATGTTTAATATTCCATATGCAAGACATCAGAAACAGAAGCTGTATTTGAACTCAGGCATTATGAGGGTCATGCAGTCCACATTCTGAAGCTCTGAAAACCCTGCTCTTTGGGTAAAGCTTGGGGTGATGGATGATCTCTCTTTTTTTTTCTGTTGTTCCAGACAAAATCCCATTGAAAAAGTGATTCTAGTTACCTGGATGATGATTAACATAACCAGTTTGTCCTTATGTTTAGTTTTTTTTCCATTTCTTTTAGATAATTGTTTGGTTATTTTGTATGTTGCCTAATCTAGCACAATATATGTGTGATTATTGGGAGTAATTTCATCATTATAGCTTAAGTAATTGGGGCTAATTATTTTTCAACCATACTTCCATAGACATTTGAGATATAGTGGTTAAGAGAAAATTTTCCCATTCCAGAAGTTCACTCTGTAAATGGGGAAACAAATACTAATGACAATTTACAATGCAAAATGGACACATAGCTGTATACAGGTACATAAAATTGTCAGATCGCTAAGGAATGAACACCCAACACTGCCTAGGGCTAGGTCAAGGGAGATTTGTTGAGGGAGTAACAGATACTTTGTGTCTTAAAGGATGACTGAAAATTTTCCAGAAGGAAAATCAGGGAAAGGATGTTATAAGCCTTTTCAGTAACCATTCCCTTTCCTCCTTCCCCCCAGCCCCCCGAAGAAGGCTAGGACATCAGGTACTTACCTTCCCACATTTCCTTGCAGCTAAGAGTGGCCATTGATCCAGTTCTGGCCAATGAGATGTAAGATCAAATCTGCTAGGTTAGGGTGAGTAGTGCTTCTGGAAAAGATAGATGGAGGAATGCCCAAGGAGAGGCTCTTTCCCTTCCCTTCTTTGGAATATGCTACATGAGTTCACAATATGGAGCTGAGGCAGCTGTCTTGTGGCCATGAGGCTACAAGCCTGAGGGTGGAAATGCCTGCTGAGGATGTGGCACTGAGGAAAGAGTAAGCCACCAATATACAGCTTTTTTGTGAAAAATGAAATGTGTTTATTGTTAATCCACTGTTTGATCAGGGATTCAGTTACTAGTACACAGAGGTAGCCTAACTGATTCAGTGTAGAAACTATATTGTTGGTTACTAGATTTGTCAAATAAGTTGTATAATTGTGGGGCATACAGATGGAGACTTAAAATATATAGGGGCTATTTCATCTCAGGCTTTTCTCCTTGAAGAATGTTTCTCTTCTACAGTAAGTCAAATGATTTCATGTCAAATTGGTAGATATCTCAACCCTCTACTATACAACATTTCATTTCCTGAAGCTGAAAACTTCTAATATGTCAAGATATTTCTGGGACAAACAGTTTTTGGAGTTTCTCAAGTAGAAAGGGGTAGGAATGTTGTCATCCTATATTGTATCAATTTGAAGGCTGAAAAAACTCTAAAGTTTAGAGCTGACTTGAGATTTTCAGTGACTATTGCCAGCACTTTGAAACTATTTCCCAGAAAATAAAAAACCAAACAAACAAACACTTTTATTTTGCCTTAGCCATTGTAATGTTGAAGTACTAATGGGTAGTTTGTGTGGACTTGAGTACTACTCCTCAGCTTTGCTGGGTAGATTGCAAGTAAAAAATTTGAGAACCAAACCAAAACAAACCAACCCAACCCAACAAACTGGTAAAGGGAAGGTATACAGCAATAAGTAAAACAAATACACGTTGTTCATCTAATACTGTGTCTAATATATGCAAGGTACATTTCTTAGTTCTTTATAGGTGGTAAGCCATATAATGTTCAGAGTATCATGATTTACATTAAAGAGAAAAAGGTTTATATTTAAGAGAAAAGGATGGGGGAATTCAGCATTTAAAATACAGTCCATGATTTGGGTTTCTGAAAAGATATGGGGGAGACCTGTTTATCTTGAACCCCCAGGCCCTTTCAGTTTGTTATGGCATTATTTTGTTAATAACTGTCTTAACACTTGAGCTCTCTTTCTTGAGCTGTACAGTGGCACAGCTGTGTAAGAAGAGCAATTAGAATTTAACAAAGAGATGCTAATTGTTTATGGATGCATCAGGAAGAAAAGATTTTAGAAGTTATTGTTATGGTTGCTGAAGGCAGGATGAGAGTGGTGGCGTACACCGATAATACTTTTATCTGCTATCCCTAAGCTAAATGTATGGTCAATTACAACTGACTGCACATTCTCTATATAATCTTGTTTTGCTACAATTTTCAGACATTTCTTCGCTGTGTATACAGGATATACACAGCAATGAGAATTTGGCTGTTCTTAAGAGAAGATTGGAAAATCTTATATCAGGCTTCCCTAAAGGAGTGAATTTTGTATGTATGTAGGGGGATTTCTGTTTGTTAGCTAGTGATTGTGGTCATATAGATTATGTGGAAATTTAAAGATCAAGTCGGTCATCTCTTATACAAAATTGTTCTCTTCTACCTTTCAGAGATATTCTTTATATAATAAATTGAAAGAATGGAGAAAAACTTGCTGAGTGTTTAATTCCTGGTAGGGATGGTTATTCTGAGATTGTTTTTTTCAGAGTGGTTAATGGTCCTCAGGCCACTTTTTAGCATTCACAGTATTTCCACGTGTGTTAAAAAGGTGCACATTCTGAGCTCACAAGTTATATAAAGGTCCCTCTTAGGAGGATCATTAGAAAAAAGGTGCTGATGACACACGGCTTTACAGAGTAAGGGTTAGATTTCAAAGCACATCCGTACCCACTGGGCTGCTTTTGTTGATGATGCAGCAGCACAGGACACAGCGAGACAGCTCTGTGTGATGGCCTTGGTGACCCTGTACACAGTCAGAGAAGGTTATAAATGGGCGTGATTTTACTTACACTGAAGTTATGTGATTTTTTACACTAAGATAAAATTGTGATATCACATAGGTCTTCAAGAAAGTGGGCACCTTTTGGTACAGGCATATGTTGATAAGACTTTATTCTTTTATTTTTTTAAATTTTTGATTTCTTAAATTTAATTTTAGTATAAACATACAGTGTTATGTCAGTTTCAGGTGTACAACATAGTGATTCAAAAATTCTATGCATTACTGAGTGCTCATCATGATAAGTGTGCTCTTAGTCCTCCTTATCTATTTTACCATCCCCCAACTCACCTCCCCTCTGGTAACCATCATTTGTTCTATATAGTTAAGCATCTGTTTCTTGGTTTATCTCTCTTTTTTCTTTATTTGTTCCTTTTGTTTCTTAAATTCCACATATGAATGAAATCATGGTATTTGTCTTTTTCTGACTTATTTCACTTAGCATTTTACTCTATAACTATAGCCATGTTGTTGCAAATGGCAAGATTTTGTTATTATTTTTATGACTTAGTTATCTATCTATCTATCTATCTATCTATCTATCTTTATGAAGCTTCTTTATCCATTCATCTATGAATGGACACTTGGGCTGCTTCCATAATTTGGCTGTTGTAAATAATCCTGAAATAAGCATAAGGGTGCATATATCTTTTTGAATTAATGTTTTTGTATTCTCTGGATGAGTCCAAAGTAGTGGAATTACTGGATCATATGGTAGTTCTGTTTTTAAGTTTTTGGGGAAGCTCCATCCTGTTTTCCACAGTGGCTGTACCATTTTGCATTCCCAAGAACAGTACTCGACAGCTCCTTTTTCTCCACATCCTCTCCATCACTTGTTTCTTGAGTTTTTGAGTTTAGCCATTCTGACTTGTGTGAGGTGATACTTTCTTGTGGTTTTGATTTGCATTTCCCTGATGATGAGTGATGTTGAGCATCTTTTCCTCTGTCTGTTGGCCATCTGGTTGTCTTTATTTGGAGTAACGTCTCTTCATCTCTTTTGCTCACTTTTAATTGGATTATTATTATTATTTGTGTGTATGTGTTGAGTTGTATGAGTTCTGTAAGGGATATTAAGCCTTTATCAGATATGTCATTTGCAAAAATCTTCTCCCATTCAGTAGATTGTCTTTTAGTTTTGTTGGTTGTCTGTTTTGTTGCACAGAAGCTTTTAATTTTGATATAGTCCCAAGAGTTTATTTTTGCTTTTGTTTCCCTTGTCTTGGTAGATATCTCTAGAAAAATGTTGCTATGGTCAATGTTAGAGAAATTATTGCCTGTGCTCTCTTCTAGGATTTTTATGGTTTCAGGTCTCACATTTACATCTTTAATCCATTTTAAGTTTACTTTTGTGTATGGTGTAAGAAAGTGGTCCAGTTTTATTCTTTCACATGTAGCTGTCCATTTTCCCCAATACCATTTGCTGAAGAGACTATGTTTTTCCCATTGTATATTCTTGCCTCCTTTGCCAAAAATTAATTGCCCATACAGTTGTGGGTTTATTTCTGGACTTTCTATTCGATTCTTTTCTATTCTGTTGATCCGTGTGTCTATTTTTGTGTCAGTACCATATTTTTAAAAATTTCTGATTTTTTTTTTTTGCTGGTATCTTTTTAAAAAATTCCAGTGTAATTAACCTCCAGTGTTCTATAAGATTCAGGTGTACACTATAGTGATTCAACAGTTCCATATATTACTCAGTACTTATTAAGATAATTGTATTCTTAATCTCCTTTACCTATTTCACCCATTCCCCCATCCATACTGCAGTCATACTAGATCTCTAGTCATACTAGACCCCAGCTCATTGCTGGTACCTCGCTTGTACTGGTGTGTGGTTATCTTCCTCTCTCCTTAGGGCTGGAGTCCCTTTGGAGCGGTGCTGGCCCCTGTCAGGGCTCCTTGCACACTGCCAGGCTTGTAGCACTGTTTCAGATGGGCTTTGGCCGAGGGTGTATTGGAGGTGGCAGGTCCACAGGAGGTGCTTTTGCTATTTGTTTTCTAATTTCTCCATCTTTCTTTTTCCATTTTTTTTCTTTTCCTGCCTTCTCTTATGATTCCATTTTATATCCACTATTGGTTTACTAATTATTTTTTTTAAAAGATTTTATTTATTTATTTATTTATTTATTTGACAGACAGATCACAAGTAAATAGAGAGGCAGGCAGAGAGAGAGGAGGAAGCAGGCTCCCGGCTGAGCAGAGAGCCTGATGCGGGGCTCGATCCCAGCACCCCAGGATCATGACCTGAGCTGAAGGCAGAGGCTTTAACCCACTGAGCCACCCAGGCACCCCTAATTATCTCTTTTTTAAAATAGTGGGTTCCCTCTGATTTACAATATGCATGTAATAGTCTATACACTTATAAATTTATAAACAGTCAATAAACTTATCACAATCGACCACCAAATTTGGTATAATTTATAGTGTAAGAACCTTTTAACATTAACTTTATTTCTTCTCTTCCCTACTGTGTGCTCTTGATGTAATACATTTTATTTCTACAAATGTTATAAGAAAATTATGTTCCTGTTTGTTTTTGATTTTTCACAGTTTGACTATTATAGGTCTAGTGTATAGTGTTATTGTAGTATTGTTCATCCTGCTTGAAGTTCTCTGGGTTTATTATATTAGTCATTTGTTTTCCTTCAGTATTTTTGGAAAATTTTTGACCATTGTCCTTTTTAAAAATTTAAATTCATTAGCCAACATATAGGACATCATTAGTTTTTGATGTACTGTTTATTTATTCATTAGTTGCATAACATCCAGTGGTCATCACATCACGTGCCCTCCTTAATGCCCATCACTCAGTTATCCCATTCCTCCACCCACCTCCCCTTCTGCAACCCTCAGTTTTTTTCCCAGAGCCAAGAGTCTCTCATGGTTTGTCTCCCTCTCTGATTTCTTCCCATTCAGTTTTCCCTCCTTTCCTCTGTGATCCTCTGCACTATTTCTTACATTCCACATATAAGGGAAACCATAAGATAATTGTCTTTCTGATCGACTTATTTCATGTAGCATAATATCCTTTAGTTCCATCCATGTTGATGTAAATGGTAATTATCCATCCTTTCTGATGGCTGAGTAATATTCCATTATATATATGAACCACATCTTCTTTATCCATTCATCTGTTGAAGGATATCTCAGCTCCTTCCACAGTTTGGCTGTTGTGGCCATTGCTGCTATGAACATTGAGGCACATGAGCCCCTTCTTTTCACCACATCTGTATCGTTGGGGTAAATGCCCAGTAGTGCAATCGCTGGATCATAGGGTAACTCTATTTTTAACTTCTTGAGGAAACTCCATACTGTTTTCCAGAGTGGCGGTACCAGCTTGTATTCCCACTGACAATGTAGGAGGATTTCCCTTTCTCCACATCCTTGTCAACATCTTGTTTCCTGGCTTGTTAATTTTAGCCATTCTGACTGGTGTGAGGTGGTATCTCATTGTGGTTTTGATTTGTATTTCCCTGATGTCGAGTGATGTGGAGCATTTTTTCATGTGTCTGTTTGGTCATTATCTTTTAAAGAACTTTTTATTTTGAAATGACTTTAGACTCACAAGTAGTTGTAAAATGTAGTGAGTTCCCATGTATCCTTCACACACAGCTTTTTCCAATGATAACATCTTACATATTCCTAGTGTTTATAAAAATCTAGAAATTGACACTGTTATAATATTCTTAACTAAGCTACAGATATTATTTGGGTTCTGCCAATTTTATACTTTTTTGGTATATATTTCTATGGCATTTTATGACACATATAGATTTGTGTAACTGACCTAGCAATCTGGATACAGAACTTTTTCTTCACCAAAAGTAAACTTCTTCATGTTACCCTTTCAGCCATTGTTTTTTCATGTTTTTTTCTTCTCTATTCTCTTTTGTTCTTTTGGGATTCTCAATAAGTGTGGAACATTTGATATTATTCCATGGTTCTTGGTTGCTTTATTTCTCTTTCTCTGCAGTTTGAATAATTTCGACTAATCTATATTTAAGCTCACCAACTCTCCCTCCCCGCCCCGCCCAGATTTTTCTGTTCTGCTGATTAGTTTATTGAATATATTCTTTGTCTTGGATTTCATGTTTTAGATTTCTATCCTTTCCACTTTAACTCTTTCTCTCTTTCTTCCTTTCTATTTTTCTTTTTTTCTCTCTTCTCTTCTCTCTCTCTCTCTCTCTCTGTCTTTCACTGCATGTGTGAGCTGGGATGGGATAGGAGTAGCAGCAGAGGGAGAGAAGAGGGAGAGAGAGAGAATCTTAAGCAGGCTCTGCTGCCCAGGAAGCCTGATGTGTGACTCGATCTGAGGACCCTGAAATCATGACCTCAGCCAAAATCAAGAGTCAGATGCTTAATTGAGCCATGCAGGTGTCCCCATTAAACTGTTCTTATAGTTCTCACTTCTCTGCTAAAATTTCTATCTATGCACATGCTTACTTTTTTTCACTAGTGCTTTCAACATATTAATCATGATTATTTGAAAGTATTTCAACATCTGGATCATCTCAGTCTGGTTCTGTTGATTGCTCTATTTTTTGCAATAGGCTCCCTTTCCCCCCCTTGATTTTATGTTGGTTTTGGTGTTTTGTATGATTCTTAAATATTGTTTATAGACATACATAGAAGAATAAAGTAAATAGCATTTTTGCATTTTGTCAAGCTTTTATTACGGGGTTGAGTTACCCTAGATAGGAACTGAGATGGGTTTGGGTTTTGTTGTGGCTATCATTACCTTTAGTGTACCATAAACTTAAATTCTTCCAATTGTTGGAAGCTGTTATAGAGTGGAAACTTGGTGGGTTGAAAACAGTAATCAGTGTTCTTCTCCACCCTTAGCTTTCAGCCAATCTGCACCATCAAGGGGACCTTTTGCAAGCTCTGGCTCCTTTCCAGATTGTAGACTATGTTGGTTATTAAGTAGTGTTATACTTGTGTTGGGGTCACTGGAGTGTTCTGTGTTCTCCTAGCCTAGTCTTACTCTTAGCAGACTCTGTGCTTGGGATGTTGTTTGGTGTTTTCTCACATTCCTGCCCTTCCCCCTATGGCAGCCTAGCTCTGCCTTGTATGTCTGGTTGGTACTGGGTAGGAGATGGTTTCCTGATGATCATCTCTGTACACCCACCCCACCGTACCCTCCCCCTTCAGCAGGACTGTCTCCATTTTCCTATCCTGTCCTTAAGCTTTCTTATAAGCGCTCAACGGAGGCCTGTGGAAAAATGTTATGAATAAAGGCAAATTCCCCTTGTATATGGACCTGCAACATATACTACATTGTCATACTAGCCCACACTTGGCCTTCATGAATAAAATTTTTAGTTGGGTTCCTGTTTGCTTATGTAGCAGCCAATTCTCTCTCCTGTGTTCTGCCAAAGGTGGAAAAGTACATGTGTCCTATTTCTCTTCATTGAGGTTTGTCCCTTTTTGGAATTCAGTTTGTTTTGCTTTCTTTTTTTTTTTTTTTAAGATTTTATTTATTTATTTATTTGACAGACAGAGATCACAAGTAGGCAGAGAGGCAGGCAGAGAGAGAGAGGAGGAAGCAGGCTCCCCGCTGAGCAGAGAGCCCGATGAGGGGCTCGATCCCAGGACCCTGGGATCATGACCTGAGCCGAAGGCAGAGGCTTTAACCCACTGAGCCACCCAGGCGCCCCTGTTTTGCTTTCTTATAACCTTATCTCTCTGTTGGGATGGATAAAAATTATTCTTTTTTAGATCCATTTTTTTTCTGATGTCAATGTGTAAGTGACATTCTCTTCTGTTTCTATGTCCAAGTAGAAGTGAAACTCTCCAACATTTATTTTTAAATGCTTCACTCATTTGAGAGATACTATTGAGTCTATATTTTGAGCCAGAGCCTGGGAATACAATGATGCATAAGAAATAAATGAATATAATTTGGAGATAAAGTTGACAAGACTTGATGTTAGATTGGAAAGGGTGAGGGAAAGTGAGCGGCAATGATGACATGAGAGAAAGGGAAGGATGGGAAGTCAACAAATAACAAGAAAACTGGGCCAATGTATTGGTCTGCACATAGTGAGAAAATCATAAAGAAGGGTGCTATAACAAAATGAGCTAGAAATGACTGGTTGTAATCTGAGGAAGTAATATTTGAATTGAGATTTTTGGAGATGGTGTGGTTTCTGGTAATGACAAGGTCTGGAGAGCCGCCATGGGAGTGGGAGGCCCTGGTGTGGAGGACAGAAAGATCATTAGGGTGAGGAAAATAAGACACTTTGAAGCCAGAGTGTTTGTACTTCACCAAAATGGATGTTGAAATGCTATTGATGCATCTGAAGAGAGGATAAAAGAGAAAGACTGTACGCCAGGAGTTAACATCTTTTCAGAATAAGAGGATTGAATGGAAGGTCAATGAATAGGGGCAGAGCTGAGTGCTCTGGGTGGCAGAGAGAAAGGAGTTTGCAAGGGCAGAGAAGAAATGACCTGGAATTGAGATTTAGGAACATTATCTTGCCAATTATCTGGTGCTGAGGTATGTAGAAGTTTGGAGAACAACAACTGTATACTTGGGAGGGTTTAAAGGGAGGCATTATCCGCAGAAGCAGGCAGGTTTCAATTAAGGCAGAGAGGTGAAGGGAAAGATTTTGAGAAATGGTTGGGGATCTAGGGAAATCTCAGTTTTTGTGTAATATTGAGTCTATAGCTCTTAGGAGTGCACGAGAGCGCATAACAATCCAAGTGTTACAGACACGTTCATTCCATGGATTAAAACAGTGCCCCAAACTCCATCCCTGTCTCTGACATCTTTGGCTTGGGGGAGTCAGGCAAGAGGCGGGGAACCAGTCCTGGACACAGTTCTGTTTCTCCTGAAGCAACGACATTTTGTGCAGGCGCCTTTGTGAGCGTTTCTGCACTAAGCCTTTAGTGCGTGCCACCTGATGTCGAGACAAGCCTCCAACAGCATGGCGGTGACACGGACTCCAGGTTTTACTGTGGCTGCAACAACCAGGTTGCTAATTAGGCCCAATTGTGAGGGTAGTTTTTGTGCTTTGGACACCTGTCCACTAGGAACTGGACTGAGACCACCAACTCATTTCCCACAGGTCACAGAACAGCTGTCAGATGGTATAATTTGGTCGAGTTCATTTGGAGCTGCTTGCAGAAGCTCTCTGAAGCATTATGCTCTACATAATGTGCATGATTAATGCTTGTTTATTTGGACAATCCTGCGTTGTAACTAAAGTGGTGGCTTATTTTATGCCAGTTATAATATACCACTCCATTCATGGGATGTAGTTCCATTGAGGGTATGAAGTAGAGCAATAATGCTCAATCTATTTACTAGGGAACTAACTCATTGCGGCCATTCTGCAAGCTGCTTGCTCCATTTGAGTGATGATTCTGTGCTGAACTCTTCTGAGAAAGAGATCTGGGCTCATTTCCATCGGAAGGGTAGGTGGAAAACATATCCGAAAGCAGCAGTTATTTTTGACAGCAGGGATGTCTTAATCCAACTGCCTTCTGCAGGAGGCATAATGCAACATGTTTTCTGTCCTTAGGGGGAAGTCTTGTCACCTTGTCAACCTTGGATCTTATTGCCAGCCAAGGTATATGTTGGTAGTGTTAGAAATCTTTGCCTTATATATTCCAGAGGCTGTCCCATTTTCTCCCATGTCCCTAACATATACACACAAGTGTTTTTTTTGTTTTTTGTTTTTCCAAACAAGAAAGAACACTTGACGGGAAATCCTAATTCAAGTTTGGCCTCTGCCTCTAATTGGCTGTGTCCTTTGGCAGGTCACCTCTGCACTTTATCTTGCCTTTCGCAACAGTTTGGAGCTAGTTAGGTGGTCTCTTGGGTCCCTTTTAGTGTACTGTCCTGTAACCCTGTGATTGTATTTAGTTAGTTGTACTTCGGGTAGTGATTGTACTTAGTTACACGGGCCCAGCTTTCTGGAAGTTGGTGCTAACCCAGTCTTTCCTCCTGATGTCTAATTATGTTTGAACACTTCCTGGGGGCCAGGTCCCCAGGTACATGATGGCTCAGAGGGAGAGAGGTGCATTTACGTTATTTGCAGAATTTTTATCCCTAACGTATTTTAGGAAAAAAAATTTTTTGTCCTATTTTGTCTTCACTTTTTGTGACTTTTCCTGCCTATCAGTAATATCTTCCTCTTTTAACTTTCTGCTTTTCCCCCTTTTCAGGAAAGTAGCTGATATCAGTTAATTAGATGGATAATTATTTAGTGAGAATTTCAGTTGGTGTGTTTCTTCTCCTGGAAATATGTATCTACATGTATGAATGTCATATACGTACATCTGCAATTTTTCGAATGCTGGCCATATGCCTAGACAGTGTGCCGATCACTTGCATTTGTTATCTCGCTTAATGGGAATAACAGTGTTGGGAAGGAGGTACTATTATCTTCATTTTATAAACATAGGAATTGAAGTGCAGAGAGTTTAATCAGAGCTTAATTCTGCCTGACTGCACCTGACTTTAATGATGGACAGAAAGACTTCGTCACTGTTAATGGGCTTCTACACTATAGGCAGTAGACAGTGCGGGCACTGTGGGATCCCTGATATGACCCTATTAACCACTGTCTCGGAATACTTTCGGTTTACGAATCCCTTTCACAGTCACTTACAATGTGTCAAATCCCCTTACAAACCCACAAATTATTTTGTTATTTTTGCATGGATATTCTTCAGAAAAGACTTTCAGTAAAATGTTTTAATTTAGAAAATTGTATTACTTAACATTAGAGTATAAGGTTTATTTAAAATCCAGTCTGGATGATTTTATTTATGATAAGGAAAATTTTGACATCTTTCTTTGTTATACGTGATACATGCGGATAAATTTACTTTAAATTAATTAGTGACAAAAGATTATTTATTGACAAATTAGTCAATGACATATTATTTTTGGCTTAAGGTACTTAAATGAATTTACTCGGATTTAAAAATCTAATTCTCTTTTAAAGCATCAAGATAGTTATAATTACTTTGTGATGGTTCTAATTCTTATATTTTGGACTTAAAATCATTAACTTATTTTTCACAATTTGCATTTTATTTCTAACAGACAAAATAAGAGAATGTTTTAGGTTGCTTCCTGCAAGCTTTGCAAGTCAAAGAGTACATTTATAATGTGATTAGTCTTTATTTCCAACAAAAACAAAGAGAATTTGATAGTTACTATGTTACATACTTTTGACGTAATTTTTTAAAAATTTAGAGCCATCCTGATATGCTTTTTGGGGATTATAAACAGATAAGTGCAATGTATTGGGTAAAAATCATCTTCTTAGAATTTCAGTACATTTTTATGCTTCTTACATTAACTTGTTTTCAATGGCAATATCTCTTATGATTCTTGTTTTTAATGACTGGTCTTTATTTGTAAATTAAATAATATGTCATGAAGAATAAAAATATCTAAAATGGTGTAATAGTTAAAACCTCAAGGTAATGATTAGTATTTAGCTAAATGATAAATGACTGTGTAGCCAGGGCTTTAGCAAAAGTATCCGCTATCAATCCTGCTCATTTGATGAGTACTCCCAGGCTTTCGGACCATTCTGTTTCATTGGAAAAAAGATTTAGATTTATATTGCATGTATTGCTATTTGATGAATAAAAACAACTGATGCTATTATTGCCTTTAGACACAAGGAGCTTGAAAAACGTCAGTTGGGAAGCGCAGCTGTATTTGGCCATTCATTTTACCCACGTAGTTTAAGGTGGATCTGCTCTGCAGGCTGATGCCAAGAGGAAAATCTGGAGACAGGCATGGAGGTCTTCCCCACTTTACAATTTTATTTTTCTCTTCCTCTTTCTTCATTGGCTTAAACTGTCCAGGACAGTTAGGAGGAGACAAGTGAGACAGAGCCAAGTGTAGTCAAAGCCTCTTTTTGTTTCTTGCAGTGTGGACAGCCCAGGCTACCTCTCGCTGCCCTACCGATCCTAAAGAATGTGTTCATAGTTCTGAAATGCTAAGGACACAGGGCAAAGATTTCTGACACATTCTCTCTGAGAACGATATTTTAATTCAGAGCAATGTCTTCAAAGGTAGGAACTGCATATCTAAGGCAATTCTATCCTTACATCATTATGAGTGGATTCTCTACTCTGGGCCCATGTTTTAGAGAGACCTGCCCTAGTCCTCTGACCTAGTCCCTCCTGACAGAACAAGAAGTTTTGGGGGGCCTAGGCGAGGTGCCCATCCAGAACCTGGTTCTTCCAGGAATTCCCTGGCTAAATAGCTTGGTCCTTCTTTTAGGGCATGTGCAGCCCTTAATTCTGGATTCATCTTCCCAAGGGTGATGGACCCTGCTGGTACTTGGTGCACAGGGCAGCTGGGCTGCTGTTTGGGGTGGTGGAGGGCAGCACCTGGATTTGCTGGTTGGAGTTAACAATATATGTGTAAGACCTGCCTGGGTAGGAAAAGGAGCAGAAATGGAGAGAGGAAGGTGGGCTAAGGCTGGAGGTCAGCTCTCTTTTCTGTGCCGTATTTGGGTGCAGAGCTCTGAGATGCCTGTGGATTCTGGATTTGAGTCTGACCTTCTAGCTTGTTTCGACATTACATTTAACTAGGTGGGACTATAGAACATATTTCATGTAAGTGTTTTATTATGAATTAAAGATTTTAGGTATTTGGACGTGTGGTATGTTAACCTCTATTTGTACTGTTTCTACTGTTTTTGTACTTAACTTGGAGCCCCACAATGTTAAGGATGAGTCTGTAGAGACAGTGGTATTCTTCAAATGTCACCATCTCTCCATCTGCCCAGGTAGAGGACAGATTCCTTTCTTCCCATACAGAAAGCAGTACAACACACTGACCTGGGTCAGGATAATGGTTACAGGGAATCTTTGGTAAGAGATGGAGAACTATTGAAGGAGAATGATGAGTCTCCTTTGTGGCTCTTTGAGGAAATTAATGGGTTTCAATTAAGGGAAAATAAACTGATTTTGATACCTTTGAAAAAACTCATTCATTTGCAAAAAAATATGTTAGTTCTGCAACAACTAGAATGTGCATTAATTTTATTACATTTCTTTGATTTTTGTGGGGTACTTTCTTGAAATCATTTTGTGGTTGTGTTTTGGGCATGCTTAACTAGTAAATGATTGAAACTTGGATAGATGTGATTTTCCATGAGCTGCAAAAAAGTATAGTTTCAATCTAGATATTAAATTGTCTCCTTCCAAAAATTTGTTGCAAAACATTAGGCAACAACCATAAAAATGTTAAATTCTTTTGACTCAGTAGTCTCAAATCCAAATATCTGTCATAGTCCCTTGGGCTGCTATAGCAAAATACCAGAAACTAGATGGCTTGTGAACAACAGAAATTTATTTCTTATGGTTCCAAAGGCTGGGAAGTCCACACTGGCAATTTTGGTATTTGGTGAAGACATAGACCACCATCTTCCCACTGTAACCTCCCCTGGAGGAAGAGACAATGGGAGTTTCTCAGCCTCTTTTATGAGGACATCTTTTCATTCATGATGGCAGGGGCCCCATGACCTAGTCACCTCCTCAAACCATCTCCCTGTGGGTTGGTATTCAACATATGAATTTTGGGAGAACACATTCAGTTCATAGCACTACCCCAACCAAATTAATTTTCTAATTATCACTTGATTATTGCTTGATTTGTATTATTACTTGATGAAATTATTATTAAAATAATGGGAAGAATGTAGAAACAAAAATTTTTGAAAGTATTTTAAAAGATGTGATACAAAAACTCACATGCATGTGAAGTATGGGAAAAACAGGAGAATATATTAAAAAGGGCTTGAAGGATGTGTATAAATGCAGCCATAGTTCTGTTCAAGTTAAGTAATTATATGTGTAGATTTTCCTTTTCTGTTAATTTTTACAAGTTAATGTATATCAAAGTTTGATGTATGATTAGATGAAACATTCAGAAAGTGCTGCAAGGTTTATTAAATAGAACAGCCCTTCAGTCTCCCCCATCCCCTTCATTTCCCTGTTCTCTGGAATAACAACTACCATTATTTTTCTTTTGATATTTACCTCTGTATCTATGAATATTATGCCTATTTGGTAACAATTAACTAATTTTTACAAATAACCACCTCTCAATTACTTATCATTTTGCTCCATCCTTTCAACATAGTCATTTTGGTTAGGTCAGGATTCAGTGTTGCTATTATCATGACCATGTAAACAAATACTAGTCACGGTTGTGCCATGATGTATATATCGTGGTTGTATTTCCTTTTTTGTAGTACTCTATTTTTCTGGGAGTTAATCATTGTTCTCTTTTTATTCACTTTACTCTCTATGGACTTTTCACGAATTTCTCCGTAATTCCTTCATCATAGGTTTAAAGTTTATCTCTTGGGGCACCTGGGTGGCTCAGTTGGTTGAGTGACTGACCCTTGATTTCCATTCAGGCCACGATCTCAGGGCTGAGGGATACAGCCCCTTGTCTGGCTCCATGCTTAGCACAGAGTCTGCTTGTCCCTCTCTCTCTGTTCTTCCCCATGCTCACACTCATGCTTTCTGTCTCTCAGAAATAGATAAATAAATAAATAAAAGATTTAAAGTTTCTCTTAATCTAAACATATCATGTGTTTCCTCTGTTTTATATCTTCTTGAAGACATTTCTCATAGGATCTAGGCACTGCTTCAGTCTGGACCTCACACCCACTCTGCAGAGATGTCCTTTTACCACCGTCTGTGGGATTGTGTCTGTTTTTTCTTCAGCTGGATTTCTATTTCTGGGAGTGGATGTCTTCCTGTTTCTTGGTTCAGTCCTTCGTTTTGGAGGAGTGCATCTTTTAGTAGCTTTCTGAGAAAGTGCGTGGGAGGTATAGTTTTTGAAAGCTTGTTTATCTGTGAGTGTTTTTTTTTTTTTGACTGTCATACTTTATTGATAATTTGGCTAGGAAAACCTACTAGGGACTGTTTGCCTCTTAGAAGCTCAAAGGAATTTTTCTATTATTTTGTACCTTCCAATGTTACTGTTAAAATATCTAATGCTCATCTAATCTTCCTTATTTTCCTCTTCATTCTTTTTATTTGTTATTTATTTTTAATTTTAATTCCAGTGTAGTTAACACTTAGTGTTATGTTAGTTTCAGGTGTACAATATAGTGATTCAACAGTTTCATATATTAGTCAGGGCTCATCAAGATAAGTGTACTCTTAATCTCCTTCACCTATTTCACTCACCCCGGCCCCCAACCATCTTCCCTCTGGTAACCAGCAGTTTGTTCCCCCATCCAGGTACTAACCAGGCCCAATCTGCATAGCTTCTTAGATTAGACCAGGTGGTATGGCCATAGACCAGTTTATTCTCCATAGTTAAGAGTCTATTTCTTCATTTATGTCTTTTTTCTTCTTCCTTTGTGTGTTTCTTAAATTCCACATATGAGTGAAATCATATGGTATTTTTCTTTCTCTGACTAACTTATTTCACTTAGCATTATACTCTCTAGCTCCATCTATATAGTTGTAAAAGGCAAGATTTTGTTCTTTTTTATGGCTGAGTAATATTCCAGTGTGTGTATATGTGTGTGTGTGTGTGTGTGTGTGTGTGTATACACATATACACCACTTTTTTTTAATCCATTCATTTATGGGCTGCTTCCATAATTTCGCTATTGTAATAATGCTGCAATAAATATAGAAATGCAACAGTTTTCTTTTTAAAAAAGATTTATTTATTTATTTGAGAGAGAGAGAGAATGAGTGGTGGGGAGGGACAGAAGAAGAGGGCAACAGAATCCCAAGCAATCTTCATGCTGAACTTGGAACTCGATCTCACAACCCTGAGATCCCAACCTGAGCCAAAATCAAGAATCAGATGCCCAAATGACTGTGTCACTCAGGTGCCTCTGAACTACAACAGATTTCTGTATTGATTTTATATTTTTGTAATCTTACTGAATTCATTTGTCAGTCCCAATAGTTTTTTGGTGGAGTCTTTAGGATTTTCTATATATAGTATCATATCATCTGCAAACAATGAAGGTTTGACTTTTTCCTTACCAATTTGCATGCCTTTTATTTCTTTTTGTTTTCTGATTGCTGTGGCTAGGTCTTTCAGTGTTATGTTGAATATAAGTGGTGAGAGTGGATGTCTTTGTCTTGTTTCTGACCTTAGGGGAAAAACTCTTAGTTATTCTCCATTGAGTATGATGTTAGCTGTGGGTTTTTCATATAAGGCCTTTATGATATTGAGATACAATCCCTCTAAATCTTGTTTGTTGAGAGTTTTTTTTTAAATCATAAATGGATGTAGTACTTTGTCAAATGCTTTTTCTACATCTACTGAAATGATCATATAATTTCTTTTTTTCTAGCTGTATGATCTTTATTTTTTTTTAAATTTTTAAATGTTTCATTTCTTTTCAGCATAACAGAGTTCATAGTTTTTGCACCACACCCAGTGCTCCATGCAATGCATGCCCTCCATAATGCCTACCACCTGGCTCCCCCAACCTCCCACCTCCCCGCCCCTTCAAAACCCTCAGGTTGTTTTTCAGAGTCCATAATCTCTCATGGTTCATCTCCCCCTCCAATTTCCCTCAACTCCATTCTCCTCTCCATTTCCCCATGTCCTCCGTGTTATTTGTTATGCTCCGCAAATAAGTGAAACCATATGATAATTGACTCTCTCTGCTTGACTTATTTCATTCAGCATAATCTTTTCCAGTCCCGTCCATGTTGCTACAAAAGTTGGGTATTCATTCTTTCTGATGGAGGCATAATACTCCATAGTGTATATGGACCACATCTTCCTTGGATAAGGATGCCCTTCGTCCATTGAAGGGCGTCTTGGTTCTTTCCACAGTTTGGCGACCGTGGCCATTGCTGCTATAAACATTGGGGTACAGATAGCTCTTCTTTTCACCACATATAATTTCTATCCTTTCTCTTGTTGATGTGATGTATCACACTGATTGATTTTTTTCAAAGATTTTATTTATTTATTTGACAGAGAGAGATCACAAGTAGGCAGAGAGGCAGGCAGAGTGAGAGGGGGGAAGCAGGCTCGCCGCTGAGCAGAGAGTCTGATGCAGGGCTCGATCCCAAGTCCCCAGGACCATGACCCGAGCTGAAGGCAGAGGCTTTAACCCACTGAGCCACCCAGGTGCCCCACACTGATTGATTTTTGAATACTGAACCACTGTTGTGTCCCAGGCATAAATCCCACTTGATTGTGGTGAATGATTTTTTAATGTATTGTTGAATTCTGTTTGACAACATTTTGTTGAGGAATTTTGCATGTGTGTTCATGAAGGATATTGGCCTGAAACTCTCTTTTTTTGTGGTGTCTTTATCTGGTTTTGGTATCAGGGTAATCCTAGCCTTGTAGAATAAATTTGGAAGCTTTTCTTTTTCTCTTTTATTTTTTGGAAAAGTTTGAGAGGAATAGGTATTAATTCTTCTTTGAATGTTTGGTGCAATTCACCTGTGAAGCCTTCTGGTCCAGAACTTCAGTTTGTTGGGAGTTTTTTTTTTTTTTTTTTAAGATTTTATTTATTTATTTGACAGAGAGAGAGATCACAAGTAGGCAGAGAGGCAGGCAGAGAGAGAGGGGGAAGCAGGCTCCCCGCTGAGCAGATTGTTGGGAGTTTTTTGATTACTGACTCAATTTCATTGCCTGTTGTAGGTCTGTTCAAAATTTCTATTTCTTCCTGCTTCATTTTCGGTAGGTTATATATTTCTAGGAATTTACCCATTTCTTCTAGATTGTCTGATTTTTTGGCTATAATTTTTCATAATATTTTCTTAAATCCTTCTTCATGCTTTTTAAATATTTTACTCATTCCTAGTTTTCTTAAATTTCTCATAGATAGGCCTTGAAGTTTGTTTTGTTTTGTTTCATTCCATTGTGTTGAGCACTTACTGGGTACTTTTAGTTTGGAAATGCTTCAGTTTGGAAACTCTTGAATTATTTCTTTGATACTTTTCTTCCCCTCCATTTTCTAAATTTACTTATTCTGAAATTTCCATTATTTGGATTCTGGGCCTCCTGGACTAATTTAATGTTCTCATATTTTATATTGCATTGACTTTTCATTCTGCTTTCTGGGAGATTGTCTTGCCTTTGAGTCTCAGCTCTTCTATTGAAATTTCATTTCTGTCATCATAATATTTAATTTCAAGAACACTTTTCTTGAAATTTCTCTGAAATTTTTTATAACATCATGTTTGTTGTATGGATGCAATATTATGTTCTCTTATTTTTCTTTCTTTCTTTTTTTTTTAAGTTTTATTTATTTATTTGCCAGAGAGAGAGAGAGAGAGCACACACAAGCAGGCAGAGTGGCAGGCAGAGGCAGAAAGAGAAGCTGGGTCCCCGCTGAGCAAGGAGCTCCATTTGGGACTCGATCCCAGAACCCTAGGATCATGATCTGAGCCAAAGGCAGTGGCTTAACCCACTGAGCCACTCAGGCATCCCTGTTCTCTTATTTTGCTAAGTATACTGAATTAAAGGTTTATTTTATTTTTGCCTTATTTATTTTTTAGAAAGAATCCTTTAGTGTTTTCTAAGTTTGTTTGGTTTCTGGCTTTCCTCAATGTTAGAGGATCTTTAGCAGTTCTCTCATATTTAAGACAGAGACACCATGAAATTTCTAGAAGCTCTGGGTATGGAGGAAGAATGGCTTGTGGATTTGTGGGGTTAACTGAGTGATCTAGTTCAGCGCTTTCTTGGGAGGAGTTTTTTTTTGGCTGTCAGGATCTTTAGCTCTCTTGTGTTGGGATGGTCAGATTATCTGGATAAGAAACTTTGTCTCTAGTCCAAAGAATATAGACCTAGTTGTCAGTGTTCTGGGAAATGAACAGAGAATGGGGGTTGGGGGCTTCACCTTTCCATATATAGACTTTAATTTAATCCCCTGTTTTCAATAGATACTTCTCTCCCCAACTCTGCCTTATGTACCTTAGAGCAAACAGAATCCTTCTAGTTCATTTTATCCATTCTTCCACTAGGGTGGGAGGGGGGCAGCTCCCCCAGATTCATGGGTGGGAGGGGAATCTGAGCTCAAACCAGCTATCCCGGTTTTAGCTCCTCTTCACTCCTCTTTCATTGATATCTGCCCCTCTAACTCTTGAACTTTCCTGGAATTCAGTAATGCAAATCTGTACATTTATTTCCTGTGACTACTGGCTGCTCTAGCTTTCTCTAACTCACTAAGTTGTCATTATGTAACTGGATGAATGATAATTCATCCAGTTACATAATTTTGTTGTCATTTCATTTTCTTTTGTTGCCTTTGTTTTGGTGGTTAATGCTTAAAAATGTCTCTTCACTCTCATTTTATAGGGCTTTAGATAGAGTGGAGGTAAGCATATATATTCCAGGGTCCATCTTTATTCAAAAGCTTGTACAATATTTCTGACAAAATTATTCTTGAATACCCTTCCAGAAACATTCTTTTTTACATAAACAATTGGCTATATTTTATGTATTAAATTCATCTTCAAAAGTACAAAATTACTTTTTTTTTTTTTTTTTGCCAGGGACAGAAAAGCAATACAAACTTTGCAAAAGAAGGAGGTTCTCATAAGTGGGTGTGTTCCAGCAGTGCCTCAATTTACCTCAGGCCCACACTATGAGCACCTCTTGCTTCCTGCCTGGGATTTCTCTAACACGTGCAGGTGGAAAATCTTAGGACATCCTGTGTGTACTCACAAGTGTCCACCCACAAGTGCAGGGAAGTGAAACCCTTTCAGAAGCTACTTCATTTAGTGGGAAAGGGAGCTGATGGTTAATTGCTTCCTTGTCTCTTCTCCAAGCTGGGTTTTGACATGTATTTCCCAAGGTTTCTCAGACATTTCTGCAGGATCGAGGAAAACTGTGGCCCATCAGTGGTGGCCAGCTAGGAGCCAGTCCTTGCAGAGGCTTCCCTTTCTGTGTTTAGCAGCTCTCTCCTGCATTATGTCGCAGGATCCCTTCCCAAATCAGCCTCTCACACTCAGGCCTTTGTTTTAGGCTCTGCTTTTGGAGGAAGCCAGGTAAGGACTAAAAGTTCTTTATCATGTTACTTTTAATAACGTATTTTAAATAGAAACCAGTGCAATCCTCGTGTGAGAAAGAACCATGGCATGAAAACCTGGGGTCTTTTCTCCTATCAGGGAACCTTCTGCTAGTGCCTTTGCAAGCCCACTGATCACATGCGTTCCCAGAGTAACTTTAAACAACTTTTTGAATGGGTAATATATGTACGTGGTGCAAAGTCTAAAAGGACAAAAGCAAATTTAGTGAAAACAAAGTCTTTCATCCCTTCTCTCAGCCTCCAGGTCTGCTTGGCAGAGGCAACAACTGCCTTCATTTTGTTATGTGCCACCTCAGAGGTTTTCTCTGCACACAAAAACATATACATTCACTGGACATGTATTTATTGATTAAATAAATATATATCTCTATATGAATACATATTATTTTCTTTTTACAGAAATGGTTGTGTACTCTATCCTGCAGCTTATTTTTTCCCACTGAAAAATGCCCACCTGAGTAATTTTGATTAATAGCAAATAAGCAGAATTCTCTGATACTAACAGTAATGGAAGCTTAAAATAATTATAGCCATCAGGGAACCTGTGCCTTTCCAACACACTTATCTTGCCAAGGGGGCTGAGATGGGAAGGGAGACTATCAGGAAATCAGGGGAATGATTTGAGGGCAGAGGGTCTCAGGTAGGGATTAGATCCCAATTTCCTTTCATCAGGTGTACTTCCTGGGACCCCCAGTTCCCTGTTCCATCCTGTCTAAGATTTACCTGAGATGTGCCCTGAGCCCTGCACCCTGGAAACCCTCCTCTTTGGCGTAGGCAATATTTCTCTCTCCTGTCTTTCATCCTCATTAATCTGTGTCACTCCTTTGAAGGTAAGGACGTTTGTATGTTGAAAGCTGGAATTTAGAATCTGTATAAATGAGTGACTTAAAAGTTTAATCCATTGAATTAGCAAGGAGAATCCAACTGACTCCTAGACTCTCAACTTCTTAGAACTTACAGAAATTTTAAAGATCATTTGGAACCTCCAGTAAGGCAATTCCCTCATTTGTGCTCCATTGAGTTACTGGCAAATCTAAGAATTGCATTTGGGTTCTACTAAATTGCATGAGGAAAAGATGCTGCTAAGGTCAGGGGTTCTTCTTTGGAAACAGGACTAAAGAAATTGTATAATCCCTTTATTTACAGTTTTTGGGATCAGTAGTGTCCCACAGGTCTTTGAGTAGATGTCTTTTGTATTTTTACTACTGCCTTAGCTCCATTAATTAAATTTAGTTCACTATGCCCCTGTAGCCTCACCTGTAAACATTACCTCCTATAATAGACTAAGATAAAAAGATACATTTTATTATTGTTATTATAATAAAAAATAACTCATTTGTATAGTGCTTCACAGCTTATAAAGTGAATGTGAATGATTTTATTGAATCTTTATAACAACTTTGTATGACATTTTCCAAAGACAGAAAATTTATATCTCATCTCCCATGCTCTTATGATCCAGTGTTGATGTTTCTCCATAAGTAGGGTGCAGTAGACTTTTGCTACTACCTCTACCAATAGAATATGTGGACATGACACTATGTGACTTCCAAGGCTGACTCATAAAATGCAGCACAGCTTTCTCCTGGATCTCTCTCTCAAGACAGGCTCCTTTTGAGGCACCATGTAAGAAATCTGGCTATCTTGAAGTGGCCAGGGTGGAGAGACCACATAGACGAGTGTGCAGAAACATGAAGAAATGCCTGAAGCATGTAGTGACTCTGGTTCCTTGCTGTTCCTGTCTTTCCGGGCCACATGATGTATGAATGGAGAAAATATGGGTGACGAAGCCTTTACAATGTACCAGGCACAGTCATGTCCCGACTGCAACCTCATGAGGGACCTCCAAATTAGAATCACCCCAGTTGAAATGCTCCCAGATTTTTGACTCCTAGAAAGATAATAACTAATGTTGTTTAAACCCACAAAGTTTTGGAATAATTGTTCTATAATCATAGTGATGGTAAAAATGGTATTATTATTATTATTATACCTATTTAACTGTTAAGAATATTGAGACCAGTGACCAGCTGAAGATCTGTCTCAATGAGTGACAGTTGGGACATGCCCTCATGTCATTAGCTCTGATTTCCAGGTTACTTGTTCTTCTCTCTGCTATAGGTTAAGGCATAGTCACACACACAACCTATATTTCCTCCTTCGATTTTACATAAATCTGGGGGCAGTGACTTCTTTCCTTCTCAATTCCTAAATTTTTGTGCTCGCTTCAGCAGCACATATACTAAAATCAATTCCTGAATTTTTGTTCACTGCCCCCCACCTCCCTGCACCATAGCTAACACGACCACTGTCGCTCTGCTGTGTGGCCACTCATCTCTCAGGGGTTGATGCTTACAACATTTTCTTTGGCTCACCCATGTCTCTGGCTTTAATCAAGTTTCAGAAGCCATGTTGCAACACTACTTTAAGGCTGTCATGGGGAAGGATCTTCCTGAAGGGAAGAGGAACATTTTGCTGTATTATGTGGGCTGTTCATTTAAGCCCATGGTAGCCTGGCACCTGTGTCCTAGTGAAACAATTCAGTGTGCTTGTGAGTGGGCTGAGAGCCAGTCTAGCAGATGGTCATGAGAGAAGGGACCATGTACCGTGTGATCATCAAGTGTGTTTGCCCAGGGCGGGAGTCCCTGCCAGAAAGGTCCAAATGCCTGCCCTTAGAAATGGAGTTTTATTTTTATAAGGATGCCTAAAATAGAAAAAAAAAAAAAGCCTGGAAAAAGCTTAACAAAAACTTTTTTTTTTTTTTAAGTTGAACTGGGAACTTAGAAGAGAACTGAGCTGTGGTAGGAGAGATCTTTTAGGAGTTGAAGTGCTTGGTCATAAGGTACTCACTGTGCAGCTTTTATTCCTGGGTTAACGATAGCTCACTATGAAATAAGAGAATGTTGATTTTCACTGTGCCTGCACAGAAGGTGTATCCAAGATCCACAGCTTTACCAATGGGATGATTCTGGACACATCTGAAGCAAGAGGAGGTCAGTGTCTATGACTTACCTGTCTGGAAATAGGAGTTGCTGCAGATTAGCAGGAAGTTAGACTGGGAGGTTCACTGAGCCTCATCATCAGAGTCTCCATTCCTTTTCTCTGTCCTCAATCAGTGTAGAAGCCCCCTTGTTCTGATCTACCTCATCCTCTTCTTTCCAGAAAGACTGAGCCCCATGCAACATTTTTAGTTGTCCAACACCTATGATACTGTAGACATTACCAATGGATTTTCCTTTTTATTTTTAAAAATATTTTATTTTTATTTATTTGACAGACAGAGATCACAAGTAGGCAGAGAGGCAGGCAGAGAGAGAGAGAGGAAGGGAAGCTGGGATCATGACCTGAGCCGAAGGCAGAGGCTTTAACCCACTGAGCCACCCAGGCGCCCCAAGAATTTTCCTTTTTAAAAAATGTTTATCCCCATCTAATCTTCAGTAGATGTTCATGTATTCATTTCTTTTCAGAAATTACTTATTATTTTCTCTCATATTGTAAGAAAATATGCCTCACAGTGATGGACATACAGAGATTTAAATTCCAGTCTCAGAATTCAAAGGCTCTTCCATTTCATAAGTAAGTAAAATTACATAGAGGTAAATATGAAGCAGGATGTTAGAGGCTATAAGAGAGTTATAATAAAATACTATAGAGAGTAAGGGAGAAAAAGTGGAATGTGTCCCTTATACCCTTCAGCCATGCCTGTAGGACTAGACAGTGTTTATAACAGATGTGTTATATAACAGATGTGGCTCTTACTGCTATTTCTTCTTAGAAAATACATGGGTATTAGAAGTAATAAAATAGAATGAAATAAAAATTTCATTTAATTTCATCATCTACAGACAACCACTCTGCCTGTTTTGATATACACATTTTAGTCATTTGTGTGTGCACACCACACACACATTCAAAATAGGATCATACTAGATATTTTGTTTTGTAACCTGACTTTTTTTGCCCAATTGTGACCATCTTTCAAGGACATGAAACATTTTATAACATTATTTTAAGTGGTTGCATAGTATTCCATTGTATAGATATACATCTAAATAAATCTTCTATTTTGGGCTTTTAGCATGTTAACCCCTCCCCCCCCATAAACCTGCAGAATAAACATACTAGTAGCTATCTATATCTTTGTGTGCGTCGATGATGGCCTTAGGATAAATTCCCAGAAGAAGAAATATTGGGACAAAACAAATCTACATTTTCAAGGCTTTAAATACTTCTGCCAGTTTGCCATCAAGATGTCCTTCACTCGCATGATATCTCTGCAGTTTTAACAGCATTACAAGATTCGACAAATTACCGCAAACTCTGAACATTTGGTAGGTAAAAGACATATTATCACTGCTTTTCTGATTTACATTTCTTTGATTACTAAGAAGATTGGATAAGGTTACAATAGATGATGTAAAACTGACATAGTTGTACTTAGAAGCAGATTCAAGGCTCACTAGGCATCAGGAAGAATGAAGCATTAATAATAAGTTGGGGCAGACGATTTCATTTAACTTTTTACTAGAGTTAATAGACAAATGGGTCAAAATAATATGGCAGATATAGTATAACTGTTTTCTAGGCTGGTATTTGACACTAACATACCTTTAAACAATTTCCTGCCATAAAAAATGGAGGACATTTTCACTTATTGGACTTCTTCCTGGTTGGACTGTTTCTGTGCACTAAAGGGAGGTCTTCAGGGACAAACCTCAAGGCTCTATCCTTGGATCCAAGTCCTCAGTAGTTATATCAATGCCACGGATGAAGTCATGACGATTCAGGTCAGAGATGATGTAAAACTGGCATAATAAAATCAGAATCCAAAATAAAAGTCCTTAACACCAATCACACTTGGAGGATGGCAGTTGAGTATTGTGGTTTGGTGGTAGCATATATTAGAAAAAGTGGACATTTTAGTGAAATCAATATGTTTTGAAACTGCAGAGTGATATAGCTGGGAAGAAAGGGAAACTAGCAGAAGACGGCATTCATAGAAATAAGAATACAGTTACTTCGAGGAACTGGGAGGACAGGGCAGCAGCCCACATTGCCCTGGCCAGATCTCACTTTAGGTTGATCTTATGTGTTGGTTTTCACATTTTAGAAGAGTGTGAGCCCTCCTTCCGTTTTTAAATTTCAGAAGCTTCCATGTACTCAGTCAGTGTATTTGGGCACATCATTCAGTGCCCCTAATGGGAAAACCCAAGGGAAATCGTAGCTAGACTTTAGAATTTTGTTATGTATTCCAAGGTCCAAGGGAACCATTTTATTTGTTAAACTGGATATGTACATGATGATTGTTTTGCATCTTTTTACTTCTGCTACTTCCAGGGATCTAGAGATTTATTCTTCAAGAGGATCATTAATAGCAAATTCCCTCTGCGTGTTTATATATGTTTGTGTAAATACCAGGATGGTAACATTGTTTCTATGGTGTATAGGGACAGAGGAAGAAAGGAGAAAGATGATTAAGGTTTTCTTTGTACATCTTTGCTTTCAGTACTTGCAATGACTGTGTTTTAATTTTCTTTTGGAAAAAAAGAAAAGATTGATGAATTTATTTTTTATTATTTTTTAAGACTTATTTATTTATTTTAGTGAGAGAGAGCATGGGGTGAGGGACAGAGGAAGAGGGAGAAACCTAAGCAGGCTCCTCACTGAGCCTGGAGCTGGACGTGGGGCTCTGTCTCAGGACCCTGAGATCAGACCTGAGCCGAAACCGAGAGTTGGACACTTAACCAACTGTGCCACCCAGGCACCCTTTTATTAATTTTTATAAACAATCATAAAGTTATAAAAAGTTAGAAATAGAGTAAAAAGAACTTTTTAAAGCCCTGAACTATTTGAGAATAAATTGCCAAACTGATGACCCATCACTCTTGAGTACTTAAGTGTGTATTTCCTATAAATAAGGACAATTTCCCAATGACCACAATACAAAAATCAAAATCAGAAAATTAACATTGGTAGGTTGCTACATTGAATGCTTATACCCCATTCAAGTTTTACCAACTGTCCCAGTAATGTTTTTTTATAGCAAATGTTGTAGCCCAGAATCACATGCTGCATTTAGAGTCATCTATCTTCAGTCTCCTCAGTTTGTAACAGTTTCCATCTTCCATGACCTGAAACTTGAGGATTACAGGACAGTTATTTTGCAGAATGTTCCTGCATTTGGATTTGTCTGATGTTTTTTCCTTTTGAGTAGATTCATATTGTGTACCTTTGGCAGGAATATCAAAGATGTGACACTGTTCTTTTCACTGTATATTATAGGGTGACACAATTTTGATTGTCCCATCACTGGTGATGTTCCCTTTGTTCACTTGATTAAAATGTTGTTTGCCAGGCTTAACCATTGTAAAGTTACTCTCTCCCCCTCTGTGGTTAATAAATATTTGTATGGAGGTACTTTCAAACAAGGTAAATATCTGGGTCTTCTTCAGACTTCCTTCCTTCCTTCCTTCTTTCCTCCCTCCCTCCCTGTAGGAACTTGTGATGTCTTATTATTTAGAAGACAAAAATCTTATACTCTATTATAATTAAATGTTCCAATTATCCCAGATTTGGCTGATGAGAACCTCTTCAAGCTGGATTCTCTAGTCTTTTGAGATGGTCCCATCATGCTTTGAAAACTTCCATACTTTCTGACACAACAAAATATTTCAGGCTTATCTTGTACTTTGACTGCCTCAGTCCTGGAACCCCATTCTTCAAAGGATCTTTGGTTCCTTTTAATGGGAAATGGTATTTAGAAACTAATATCTGAGCAATAAGTTTGTTTACTGGCATTGAGGTGTTGCTGTTCCAGTAGAAAGAGCTAGGGAATGTGTGTGTATATGTATGTGTGTGTGCATGTATACATTCACATATACATACACTGTCCTCCATGTAACCAGTTTTCTGTCTCTGTCCTCTGTTTGGGATCTAACCCCCAGCACCAGATAACACCCCCACGTGGTTGTTTTTCTTACCGGAGTTGGTTCTGACACCACAGGCCAGGCTCTCCTTTGCGAGGGATGCTCTTCCCATCCTGCTTGTGTTGGCTGCCTGAGACCCTCCCCCACCTCTGCATTATCCACCTTGCTCTGCTCTTGCTTAAACATTCACTATTATCATTGCCTTAAAGATCCTTTACTCTTCAAAACTGCCACTCATTCTATTTTCTCAATACTAGATATAAACTGGTGAAAATCACAGATGACAGCCACTAATGCCAGTAGTTGGATCAAGGCAGTTCCTAACTGGGAAATACGAGAAGTTACTTCTCATGTATTCCACTTTATAGAGGAAACAGATTGAGGTGAGATGTAGGAGATAGTGAACAGAAACAGGGCAGGTGAGTGCTGGGCAGATTCAGGCAGAACTATATGGGAGGAGGCAGGTGGGCAGACATGGTTCTGTGAGGATGCCGGTCAGAAATATGCAGGTGAATTTTTTAGAGGTAGGGTAGTTACGTAGAAGAATTTTCAAAGAGTCAGAATGGTGAGTAGATGGAAAAAGGTGGTCGGCATAGCTCTTCTTGCTTTAGGAATGAATTGTGTGACAAATTCATTCACGAAGAGTTCGTTGTAGTTGACAATGTTGGCCTTCTGCTTGGTCATCTATTTTTGAAGGGATCACCCTTTGAATAAGCTTGTAACCAACGTCACGAACAGTTTCTACCCTTGTTAGGATTTCTTCAGTGTAGTGACATTTGATGACAATATTTGAAATGTGCAGACAATGCAGAAAGGGGTTGGGGCTGGAGACTGTGGCCTCACAAGTGAGTAGACTGGAGCTCATGATTTGTAAGGTGCCATTTCTTTCGGGATTCGTGTTAGAGCAGTGTTCATATTGGGATCACCTTAGATATTTCTTGACCATGGGACCTGTCTTCCATTTCAGACGTATGATTAAGAACCGTAGGGGTGGAGGCAGGAGCTGGAAATGGGATTTTTAGACAAGTTTCTCTGGGGTGTCACACGTAAGCCCTCTCAAGTTTGAGACACTAAGAAAGGTAAACACAGCAAAATTGCTTAGAGTATGTTTTGTGTAAAATCTTGCACCTTTACATAATCTTTTTCTTATGTTTTGGTAGTGTCTTTTTTATTCACAAAGAGAAACATTTTTGATGATAACAAGTTTTCCAGCGAGGTAATGTCCTGAGTCTGTACCAAATCTGACCAGGAACTTGCAAACATTTGGCTAGTCGACCCACACTGCCATCTAGTGATAGTTCATTCAATTACAGCTAGCCGTAGCACAAATTCTTGAACCTAAGGGTGGTTCTTGGCAAGGCAGTTCATTTCTGATTCAAATGAATTCATGTTCCAACTAGAGGTTGTTTAAAGTATCAGATCCTTTTCATTCACATTGATTAGTCTTACTATCAGTGGACCATGGCATTATATTAAAAGGTTTCTTGGTAGATATTTAGACTTTTTTGGTTTTTTCCTCTTACATATTTTATACCTGTCAGATTGCTCAGAACATCCCAATTACGAACGTTAGGTACATTCTAAGAATTTTTACTTTTCATGTGTGTAATGAGTTTTTATTTAAGTCAAATAAGTTTTTTTTTAAATCTTTTTTTTAAAAGATTTTTATTTATTTATTTGACAGACAGAGATCACAAGTAGGCAGAGAGGCAGGCAGAGAGAGAGGAGGAAGCAGGCTCCCTGCAGAGCAGAAAACCTGATGTGGGGCTCTATCCCAGGACCTGGGATCATGACCTGAGCCGAAGGCAGAGGCTTTAACCCACTGAGCCACCCAGGCGCCCCAAGTCAAATAAGTTTTATTAAGAAATTTTTAGATGCTTTTTATTAATTTAAGGGAGAAATATAGATTAAGAAAATTTTGAGGGAGTACCTACTAGATTTTAATAAAATTAGAATATATGAATATTAAATTTTACACATTTTATAATAAACAGAATAGTTTTTATAAAATTCAGTATACTCTTGCAATATTCATATCAATCTTAAAGCTTCTAATACATACTAGTGGTAAATTGAGAAGGTATTATTATATTACAGACTCACAAACTTAATATTACCTTGTGGTTATGTAGGTAAGACTAACTATGGTTACTTATTATTTAAGATGTGTGAAAAAAATTCATGTATCATTGCATAGTCATATTTATGTATATTGTCCTTTTATTTTCATATAAAGTATTTCTAGTGAAATCTGAAGTGCATTTCATTACTCTTATATAATTGCATGTGCAGATATTTACTAACAAAGCTATTTTTAAGCTTTGGATGATAAAACATGCAATCTTCTTCATAAAAGTTGGACCTAGTAGAGATTGTCTTAATGATGGCCTCTATTAATAAGATCTGGCCATGATTAGTCTAATTTTAGAAAAATGCTTTGAGCAACAAAAAGGCAAGGATAAAGAATTTCAACAAGGATAATGAGATGAGTGATTCTTCCTAATTTTCTTGTAATATTTGAAATTCCAGAAAATTTTCAATTTTATTTTTATTGCTTTTATTTTATTTATTTATTAATTTTTTAATTTGAATTCAAGTTAGTTAATATATACTATATTATTAGTTTCAGGGGTAGAATTTAGTGATTAATCAGTTGCATATAACACCCAGTACGCATTACATCAAGTGCCCTCCTTAATGCCCATCACCCAGTTACCCCATCCCCCACCCAGTTTCCCTCCAGCAACCCTTGGTTTGTTTTCTATAGTTAAGAGTCACTTATGGTTTGCCCCTTCTTTGTTTTTATCTTATTTTATTTTTTTCTCTTCCACTTGTTCATCTGTTTTCTTAAATTCTACCTATAAGTGAAATTATATGGCATTTGTTTTTCTCTGACTGACATTTTCACTTAGCATAATATCCTCTAGTTCCATCCATGTCATTGCAAATGGCAAGATTTCACTCTTTTTGAAGGCTGAGTAATATTCCATTGTATGTATATGTACATACATATATGTGCATATATAGCATATCTTCTTTATCCATTCATCTGTTGATGGACATCTGTGCTCTTTGCTATTGGCTATTGGGGATGTTGCTGCTATAAAATGGGGTGCATGTGCCCCTTTGAATCACTATGTCTGTATCTTTTGGACAGATACCTAGTAGTGTAATTGCTGGGTCATAAGGTAGTTCTATTTTTAACTTTTTGAGGAATCTCCATACTGTTTTCCAGAGTGGTTGTACCTGCTTGCATTCCCACTAACAGTGAGAGTTCCCCTTTCTCTGCATCCTTGCCAACACCTGTTGTTTCCTGAATTGTTCATTTTAGGCATTCTGACTGGTGTAAGGAGGTATCTCATCGTGGTTTTGATTTGTATTTCCCTGATGCTGAGTGATACTGACATTTTCTCATGCGTCTGTTGGCCATTTCTGTCTTCTTTGGAGAAGTGTCTGTTCATGTCCTCTTCCCATTTCTTGACTGGATTTTTTGTTGTTTGGGTGTTGAGTTTGATAAGTTCTTAATAGATTTTGAATACTAGCTCTATAGCTGATAAGACATTTGCAAATGTCTTCTCCCATTCTATAGGTTGCTTTTTAGTTTTGTTGATTGTTTCCTTTGCTGTGAAAAAGCTTTTTATCTTAATGAAGTCCCAGTAGTTCATTTTTGCTTTTGTTGCCTTGCCTTTGGAGACATGTCTAACGACAAGTTGTTGTGCCCAGGGCCAAAGAGGTTGCTGCCTGTGTTCTCCTCTAGGATTTTGATGGATACCTGTCTCACATTTAGGTCTTTCATCCATTTTGAGTTTATTTTTGTGTACGGTGTAACCAGGTGGTTCAGTTTCATTCTTCTGCATGTGGCTGTCCAATTTTCCCAACAGCATTTGTTGAAGAGACTATCTTTTTTCCATTGGATATTCTTTCCTGCTTTGTTGACGATTAGTTGACCGTATAGTTTGGGTCCATTTCTGGGTTCTCTATCCTGTTCCATTGATCTATGAGTCTGTTTTTGTTCCAGTACCATAATGTCTTGATGATTACAGCTTTGTAATACAGCTTGAGGTCTGGAATTGTGATGCCTCCAGCTTTGGTTTTCTTTTTCAACATTCCTTTGGATATTCAGGGTCTTTTCCGGTTTCAGACAAATTTTAGAATTGTTTGTTTCAGCTCTGTGAAAAATACTGGTGGTATTTTGATAGGGATTGCATAAAATGTGTAGATTGCTTTGCATAGAATAGACATTTTAACAATTGGAATGTTTTTCTATTTCTTTGTGTTTTCCTCGATTTCTTTCATAAGTGTTCTATAGTTTTCAGAGTACAGATCTTTACCTCTTTGGTTATGTTTATTCTTCAGTATCTTATGGTTTTTGGTGCATGTTCCCTCTATCCCTACACTGCAGTAAGTTTTAATCAAAAAAGGATTCTGTAGTTTGTCAAATGTTTTTTCTGTATCTACTGAGAGGATCATATAATTCTTGTCCTTTCTTTTCTTAATGTGGTGTATCACATTGATTTGCAGATGTTGAACCATCCCTGCAGCCCAGGAATAAATCCCACTTGGTCATGGTGAATAATCCCTTTAATGTACTCTTGGATCCTACTAGCTGGTATTTTGGTGAGATTTTTTTGCATCCATGTTCATCAGGGATATTGGTCTGTAATTCTCCTTTTAGTGGGGTCTTTGGTTTTGGGATCAAAGTAATGCTGGCCTCATAGAAAGAGTTTGGAACTTTTCCTTCCATTTCTATTTTTTGGAATAGTTTCAGAAAAATAATTATTAGCTCTTCTTTAAATGCCGGATAAAATTCCCCTGGGATGCCAACCAACCTGGGGCTCTTGTTTGTTGGGAGATTTTTGATTACTGATTCAATTTCTTTGCTGGTTATGGGTCTGTTCAGGTTTTCTGTTTCTTCCTGTTTCAGCTTTGGTAGCTTATAGGTTTCTAGGAATTTATCCATTTCTTGCAGATTGCCCAATTCTTTGGCATATAATCCCTCATAATCTCTTATAATTGTATTTCTTTGGTGTTATTTGTGATCGCTTCTCTTTCATTCATAATTTTATTTATTTGGGTCCTTTCTCTTTTCTTTTTGTTAAGTGTGGCTAGGGGTTTATCAATCTGGCTAACTCTTTAAAGGAACCAGCTCGTAGCTTTGTTGATCTGTTCTACTATTTTTTTTTTATTTCTATACCATTGATTTTTGCTCTAATTTTTATTTATTGTCTTCTCCTGCTGGCTTTAGGCTTTATTTGCTTTTTTTTTTTTTTTGCCAGCTCCTTTAGGTGTAAGGTCAAGTTGTATATTTGAGACTTTTCTTGTTTCCCAAGGAAGATCTGTATTTCTATATACTTCCTTTTTAGGATCATCTTTGCTGCATCCCAAAGCTTTTGAACTGTCCTGTTTTCATTTTCATTTGGTTACATGTATTTAAAAAGATTCCTCTTTAATTTCCTACTTGACATATTTATTCTTCAGTAGGATGTTCTTTAACCTCCATGTATTTGTCGTCCTTCCAAATTTCTTCTTGTGGTGACTTCAAGTTTCATAGAGTTGTGGTCTGATAGTATGCATGGTATGTTCTTGATTTTTTTGTACCTGTTGAGACCTGGTTTGTGATACAGTATGTGATCTATTCTGGAGAATGTTCCATTTTCACTTGGGAAGAATAAGTATTCTGCCACTTTAGGATGAAATGCTGTGAATACATCTATTAAGTCCATCTAGTCCAGTGTGTCATTCAAAGTGCTTGTTTCCTTGTTAATCTTCTGCTTAGATGATCTGTCCATTGCTATGAGTGGGGTGTTAAAGTTATTCTGTTGATGTTGAAAGTAACACAAATTCATGGCTTTGTTTTGTTCACTGCTCCCTAGAAAATTACTTGACACATTGTAGGTACTTTAATTAATATTGACTGAATGAATGAATGAATCTTAAATGTTCAAACAATATTGGGTAGAGCTCTTAAATTTAGTCACTGAGAAAATCACTGTTAGTAATTTACTCATATAGTTCTAAATTGTTTATACATACATTTACTTGTATACTAATTTCTGAAAAGAGACTATTCTCCATATACTTTATGCAGCTTTATCTTTCACTAAAAATATATATCTGGGGTCGGAGTCAAGATGGCGGAGAAGTAGCAGGCTGAGACTACATCAGGTAGCAGGAGATCACCTAGATAGCTTATCAAACCATTGCAAACACCTACAAATCCAACGGGAGATCGAAGAGAAGAAGAACAGAAATTCTAGAAACAGAAAATCGACCACTTTCTGAAAGGTAGGACCGGTGGGGAAGTGAATCCAAAGCGACAGGAAGATAGACTGCGGGGGGAGGGGCCAGCTCCCCACAAGCAGCGGAGCAATGGAGCACTAAATCAGGACTTTTAAAAGTCTGCTCCACTGAGGGACATCACTCCAGAGGCTAAACCGGGGTGAAACCCATGTGGGGTCAGCGTGGCCCCAGGTCCCGCAGGGTCACAGAAGGATCGGGAGTGTTGCAGAACTTGCAGGTAATAGAGCGGGGAAGCCGGCTATAGAGACAGAGCCGAGGAGTGAGCTCTCAGCTCGGGGTTACCTTGAACTGGTCGCAGGCTGGGTCAGCTCGGAGTTCAGCCAGAGGCCAGGGAGATGGGAATGATTGGGCGCTTTTCTCTGAGGTCGCCATCTTCATTCCCGTCCTCCAGAACTCTACGGAAAGTGTTCAGGGAACAAAAGCTCCCAAAAGCGAACCCAAGCAGATTACTTAGCCTGGCTCCTGGTAAGGGCGGTGCAATTCCACCTCGGGCAAAGACACTTGAGAATCACTACAACAGGCCCCTCCCCTAGAAGATCAACAAGAAATCCAGCCAAGACCAAGTTCACTTACCAAGGAGAGCAGCGGAATTCCAGAGGAGGAAAAAGCAAAGCACAGAACTCATGGCTTTCTCCCCATGATTCTTTAGTCTTGCAGTTAATTTTAATTTTTTTTTCTTCTGCTAATTTTTTTTAACTTTTACCCTTTTCTTTTTTAACATTTTTAACTAGTGTATCTTAACAATACCTTTCAAAAAAATAATAATCTTTTTTGAACCTTCATTATTATAATCATATTTTATCCTTCATAGTATTTAAGTTTATTTTTTGTATACACATAGGGTTTTTTCTTCTAAAAATTTTGGGGTACAAATTCTAGTAGATCAAAATATACCCTAAATCTAGTTCCAGGCTTGTTCTAGTCTCCAGCCCGAGCAAATCCTCTCCACTTTCTTTTTCTTTATTCTCCCAACCAACTTACTTTATCAATTCCTGTTTAGAAATTAAAAAAAAATTTTTTTTATATTTATAGGCTTATTCTATCCCTTCATTGTTTTTACCCTTATATATGTTTTTCATTCTTTAAAATTTTGGGAGGTAGTTTCTTCTAAGAGACCAAAATACCCCCAAAATTAAGTGGGTGACCCTGTTCTAGTCACCAGTCTAATATATATACATATTTTTTCTTTATTTGTTTTCTTTTTT
>PISX010001164.1:186010-211267 GCA_004024625.1 Mellivora capensis | reverse complement strand
AAGTGGAGATGCAACATGGGGGACTAGGGGGGCAGAAAAAGAAGAAAAGAAACAAGATGGAATTGGGAGGGAGACAAACCATAAGTGACTCTTAATCTCACAAAACAAACTGAGGGTTGCTGGGGGAGGGGGTCGGGAAAGGTGGGTGGGGTAATGGACATTGGGGAGGGTATGTGCTATGGTTAGTGCTGTGAAGTGTATAAACCTGGCGATTCACAGACATGTACCCTTGGGGATAAAAATTTGTTTATAAAAAATAAAAATTTCAAAAAAAAATTGATTTTACCACAATCGATGTTATCCACTGGGAAAAATTTCATCTAAAGTTAAGCATTTTATTTTGGTAATTTGTATTAACATGGGCAACTGACTTTCCATATGATCAATTCAATATCTGCTATGGTTGGACTGTAAAAAATAAATCTAGAATGTTTAAATAAGAATAACTACATAAAAATATCAGCAAATAAGAATAAAAAGTGACTTGTGATTTCTATTCTACTTTAATTGGCTAAATTATTTTGGTAAGGCAATTTAACACTTCCAACTACCAATTCTTATTTTGAGGACTGGACTAAAAAGTCTTTTTAGAACCAAAAGTCCACATACATAAAAATGGATATATCTCATCTCATAAAAATAGTCTGAGTTTATTGGTGCTTGAATTTGCTCCCCCAAAAAAGCTGGCAAACTAATATAGTATTTATTAGATCTCTTCCTAAATACTTTTTCATTGATCTAAACTTCATGCCATTATTATTTTACTCTAAATTCTGGATTTTAACACTATAGCAGAGACTCTTTGGTCTCAGTTTTTTTTTTCCTTGTTATCAAAAAAATGTATTTTGTTCTCCATAAAAGACTATAAAGCACCACTAATAAAACTTACATTATGGTTTAGGCAATGTGATATGTATTTTTGATGCGTTATCAAATACATCTCAAAAAATCTGCAAATACGGGGCGCCTGGGTGGCTCAGTGGGTTAAAGCCTCTGCCTGCGGCTCAGGTCATGGTCTGGGGTCCTGGGATCGAGCCCCGCATCTGGCTCTCTGCTCAGCGGGGAGCCTGCTTCCCTTCCCCTCTCTCTCTGCCTGCCTCTCTGCCTACTTGTGATCTCTGTCAAATAAATTTAAAAAAAATCTTTTAAAAAAATCTGCAAATACATATTATTCCAAATTGCAGGTGTCATACATTTTAAATATTCAGTGTCAGGATTCCAGCTTTAGACAATAAAATGATTTAAATGGTTTTACTAATCTTTCTTTGTTAAAAGATGTCTACTATCCATTGCTTAATGCATCTAAACTTTTCTTGTTTGGCAATTTCTGTATGCATCCAGTTTAGATTATTCATATTAGCTCTTCAAATACATTGATTTATTTAGTCTGTTCCAATGTTTTTGACTACAAGCTTTATTAATGCTCTAAATGCAGTGAAACAGATGAGATCTAGAATCTAAGTCATGGTGTGGATATTCTATTTACATTTTGTCAAAATAGTTCACCATGCACTATCTCCTCTGGTATTACTGCCACTTGAAGCTTCATAATATTGTGACTGTGTTCATTGTAACAAAAGTTTAGTTATGACCCTTAGAAGACATGGTAAGATTTGAAATAATCATACACGTACCTCTACATCAGTCTACTGATTTGGAAATTGAGAAAGTAAAAAATCATTCACAGCAAATTTTATCTGGTCATTCAGACTTACCTTTATCAATCATCTTCAAAGTCTATCATTAATAGAAGAGGAAAAGAAAAAGTTTGCAGATTTCTTATAAATATTATTAAGAAACTCTTGAATTCAATTTTGTCCTTTTAACTTGTTTTATCTCACAGTCCTTAGCAATTATGATGCTAGCAGAGATGTGAAAAATACATATACTTTGGAGCTTGTTCTTCTTTCCTATTCTACACCCTTCTACCACCATATGAATAAGCCAGGGACGGCCTGATGGACAATAAGAAATCTTGTATACATAGGTCTCCCTATAAACCTGTCAGAGATGAGTCCCCAGGTATGAAAGGGAGACTATTTTAAATATCCAGACACTGTCAAGCTATTCCCTCATCACAGATAGCCAATCTAGTGCAGTCCAGTGGATCCAAATCAGTGGATCCAAGCCTACATCCCTGCCCGATTGCTGAATACAGTATGTAGCTTCGCCCAGGTAGTAGATGAGAAAACAATCCAGTTGACAATGAGAACAGTATCAAGCCCCACACAATTCCAGAATAAATGTAGAGGTCTTCCAACCAAAGAGCTCAGCCAGTGAACTTGCCTAACTGTGTAACACAGCAAAAGAGCTGTCTGATTGTGAATTTATGGCCTCAACCCAGCTTCAGAGTACAACCTTCATTTTAACCTGAAGAGATCTGCCTATGGCCCTACCTGAACCCAGAATCCAGTCAGTGGCACCATATGGTCAGGGAGCAAATCGTGAAACCCTGTTTGACAAGGAGTGATTTCAGAGCCCAGTCCATGACCTTACCAAATCACAGATTCCAATCAGTGTTACCTCCCAATTAGGGAATACATCCTGCAAAGTCACCTAGTCAGAAATCACTGCAGAGTCCAGCTAGTTTCTCCACCTGACTGTAGACCACAGCCAGCTGCCCTACCTGATCAGGAAGTCCATATGGTAGTTCCACTTGAACACTCTGTCCAACCAGTGGCACCCCCATGACCTGAGAGCATGGGCAGTAGCTTTACTCAAGTAGGAATCCCAATAACAGATTCTACTTTCTCATGGATGCTGTCAGCTAACCCACCCAGTACCTCTTAAGTGAACTGACTGGTGAGGGTCTTCAACTGCCCAAGTGAACCTTTAAAGTCTTCAAGAAGATACCACTTTCTCACATGTGCAAACACAATGCAAGGAAACAAAATTCTCAAATAATCAGGTAAATATAACATTACCAAAAGGAACTAATAAGGCTCCAATAACCCTGCAGAAATGGAAATCTATCAATTACCTGATAAAGAATTCAGAATAATCTTAACAAATTTCAGGGAAATAGAAGAAACAGACAACTAAAAATTAGTAAAACAGTGCATTAAAAATTTAGTTTAAAAAAAAAACAAATAGAAATCAAAATAAATAAGTCCAAGAGTTGAAGAATATGACTAAACCAAAGAAGCAATAGAGAACTTCATCAGTTCTGACCAAACAGAAGAAAAATCAACAAACTAGAAAATAGGTAATTTGAAATTACCCAGTCACAGGAACAAGCGTGAAAAAAAAAAAAAAAAAGGAGGGAAAAAGTTTTGGGGATTTATGGGACACCTATAGTAAAATGATATACACATGGAAATCCCAGAAAGAAAAAGGACAGAAAGTTTTATTAAGGTAATAGTTGAAAATTTCCTAATCTTCGGTAGAGAAATAAACATCCTGATTCATGAAGCCCAAAAGAAACCAAACAGGTTGAACCTAAAAAGGGATACACCAGGCTACATTATAATTAAATATAAGACCTGAAGTCATAATATACCTAAAGCAGGGGAAAGCTCCTCAACATTGTTCTTTTTTTTTTTTTTTTAAAGATTTTTATTTATTTATTTGTCAGAGAGAGAGAGAGAGAGCGAGAAAGAGCGAGCACAGGCATACACAGAGGGAGAAGCAGGCTCCCCGCCGAGCAAGGAGCCCTATGTGGGACTCGATCCCAGGACGCTGGGATCATGACCTGAGCCGAAGGCAGCCGCTTAACCAACTGAGCCACCCAGGCGTCCCTCAACATTGTTCTTGACTGCATTTTTTTTTGTAAATGGTAACAAAAGCAAAAGAAACAAACAAATGAAATGACATCTAAAAAGCTTCAACACAGTAAAAGAAATCAACAAAATTAAAAGGCAACCTATAAGATGGGAGAAAATTTTTGCCAAGTCCATACCTGATAAGAAAATATATAAAGGAACTCCTACAACTCAATAGCAAAGCAAAAATGAAAACACACATACACAAAATAATCACATTAAAAAATCATCAAAGAACTTAAATAAATATTTTTCCAAATAAAATATTCAGATGCGGGGCACCTGGGTGGCTCAGTCTGTTAAGCATCTGCCTTAAGCTCAAGTCATGATCTCAGGGTCCTGGGATCAAGTCCCTCATGGGACTCCCTGTTCAGTGGGGATCCTGCTTCTCCCTCTCCCTCTGTCATTCCTCTTGCTTGTATTCTATTTTTCTGCCAAATAAATAAATAAAAATCTTTTAAAAAAGAAAATATTTATATGTCAATCTTTACTGTTTATCAATTGCATTTATAGAACTTGTCTACCATTTGAAATATCAACTTTTATAAAGAGACGTACTGATAAGAATACATTAATTTTAGCGGAACATAACACACCACTCCCAGCAATAGACAGATTATCTAAAGGAAATAAACAGAGAAACAAGAGCATTGAATGACACATTGGACCTGATGGACCACATAGATATATACAGAACATTCCACCATAAAACAACAGAATACTCATTCTTCTAGAGCTCACATGGAAATTTCTCCAGAATAGACCACATACTGGGTCATAAATCAAGTCTCAACTGATACCAAAAGACTGAGATTATTCCCTGTATATTCTCAGACCACAATGCTTTGAAATTGGAACTCAAGAAAAAGCTTGGAAGAAATTCAAACACTTGGAAGCTAAAGACCATCCTGCTCAAGAATGTTTGGATCAACTAGGAAATTAAAGAAGAACTTAAACAATTCATGGAAACCAATGAGAATGAAGATACATTAGTCCAAAACCTATGGGATACAGCAAAGGCAGTCTTAAGGGGGAAATAAATAGCCATCCAAGCCAAAAAAAAAAAAAAAAAAAGAAACATTCTGAATACACAAACTCTTTACACATTAAGAACTGGAGAATCAACAAGAAATTAAGCCTACCCCATGCATGAGAATAGAAATAATTAAGATTAGAGCAGAGATCAATGAATTAGAAACCAGAGATATAGTAGAACACATCAACAAAACCAGAAGCTTGTTCTTTGAAGGAATTAATGAGATAGATAGACCACTGACCAGACTAATTCAAAAGTAAAGAGAAGGGACACAAATTAATAAAATTATGACTGAAAGGAGAGAGATCATGACTAACACCAAGGAAATAGAAGTAATCATCAGAAATTATTATCAACAGCTATATGCCAATAAATCTAACAACCTAGAAGAAATGGATGCATTCCTGGAAACCTAAAAACTTCCAAGTCTGAAACAAATTGACAACCTGAATAGACCAATATCTAGTAATGAGATGAAGCAGTGAACAAAAGTCTCCCAAAAAACAGAGTTCAGGGCTTGATGGATTCCCTGGGGACTTCTACCAAACACTCAAAGAAGAAATAATATCTATTCTCCTGAAGCTGTTTCAAAAAATGGAAACAGAAGGAAAACTTCCAGACTTTTTCTATGAAGCCAGCATTACCCTGATTCCCAAACCAAGCAAAGACCCCACCAAAAAGGAGAATTTCAGACCAATATCCCTGATGAATGTGGATGCCAAGATTATCAACAAGATCCTAGCTAATAGGATCCAACAGTACCTTAAAAAGATTATCCACCATGACCAGGTGGGATTTATCACTGGGATGCAAGCATGGCTCAACATTCGCAAATCATCCAATGTGACAGAACAAATAAATAAGAAAAGAGAGAAAAACCACATGGTCCTCTCAGTGGATGCAGGAAAAGCATTTGACAAGATAGAGCATCCTTTCCTGATTAAAAGTATTCAGAGTATAAGGATAGAGGGAACATTCCTCAACTTCATAAAATCCATGTATGAAAAACTCACAGCAAGTATCATTCTCAATGGTAAAAAAGCTGAAACCCTTCCCATTGAGATCAGGAAGATGACAAGGATGCCCTTCTCACCACTATTGTTGAACATAGAACTTGACGTCCTAGCAAGAGCAATCAGTCAACAAAAAGAAATAAAAGGAATTCAAGTTGGAAAAGAAGAAGTCAAAGTCTATCTTTTCACAGATGACATGATACTTTATGTGAAAAACCCAAAAGACTCCACCTTCAAATTATTAGAACTCATAGAGCAATTCAGTAATATGGCAGGATACAAAATCAATGCACAGAAATCAGTTGCTTTCTTACACACTAGCAATGAAACTATAGAAAGTGAAATTAGAGTATTAATTCCCTTTACAATAGCACCAAAAATCATAAGATACCTTGGAATAAACCTAACCAAAGAGGTAAAAGATCTTTACTCGAGGAACTACAGAACACTCATGAAAGAAAGTGAAAACACAAAAAGATGGAAAAATATTCCATTTTCATGGATTGGAAAAATAAACATTGTTAAAATGTCTATGCTGACCAGAGCAATCTATACTTTCAATGCCATCCAAATCAAAATACCATTGGCATATTTCAAAGTCCTGGACAAACAATCCTAAAATTTGTACGGAACCAGAAAAGACCCTGAAATTCAAAGGAAATGCTGAAAAAGAAAAACAAAGGTGGGGGCATCATGTTGCCTGATTTCAAGCTTTGTTACAAAGCTGTGATCACCAAGACACCATGTTACTGGCACAAAAACTGACACATAGACCAATGGAACAGAATAGAGAGCCCAGATATGACCCTAAACTCGCTGGTCAAATAATCTTCAACAAAACAGGAAAAAATATCCAGTGGAAAAAAGACAGTCTCTTCAATAAACAGTGCTGGGAAAATTGGACAGCTATGTACAGAAGAATGAAACTCGAGTTATTCTCTTATACCATACACAAAGATAAACTCAAAATAGATGAAAAGACCTCAATGTGAGACAAGAATCCATCAAAATCCTAGAGGAGAACATAGGCAGTAACCACTTCGACAGCAGCCACAGCAACTTCTTTCAAAACAATGCCTCATGAGAGACTATGGACTCTGAAAAACAACCTGAGGGTTTTGAAGGGGCGGGGGGTGGGAGGTTGGGGGGAGCCAGGTGGCGGGTATTAGGGAGGGCACGCATTGCATGGAGCACTGGGTATGTTGTAAAACTACGGATTCTGTTACGCTGAAAAGAAATGAAACAAACAAACAAACAAAAAAACAATGCCTCCAAAGGAAAGGAAAACAAAAGCAAAAATGAACCTTTGGAACTTCATCAAGATGAAAAGCTTCTTCCCAGCAAAGGAAATAGTCAACAAAACTAAGAGGCAATCCACAGAATAGGAGAAATTGATACTACAGACAAAAAGCTGATATCCAAGATCTATAAAGAACTTTTCAAACTCAACATCCAAGAAACAGATAATTACATAAAAAAATGGACAGAAGACATGAACAGACACTTCTCCAATGAAAACATACAAATGGCTAACAGACACATGAAAAAATGTTCATCATCATTAGCCATCAGGGAAATTCAAATCAAAACCACACTGAGATACCACCTTACACAGAATGGCAAAAATTATCAAGGCAAGAAAAAACAAACGTTGGAGAGTATGTGGAGAAAGGGGAACCCTCTTACACTGCTGGTGGGAATGCAAGTTGGTACAGCCACTTTAGAAAACAGTGTAGAGGTTCCTCAAAAAATTAAAATAGAGCTACCCTATGACCCAGCAATTGCACTACTGAGTATTTACTCCAAAATACAGATGTAGTAAAAAGAAGGATCATATGTACACCAATGTTCATAGAAGCAGTCCACAAAAGCCAAATTGTGGAAAGAGCCAAGATTCCCTTCAACAGACTAATGAATAAAAAGATGTGGCCCATATATACAATGGAATATTACTCAGCCATCAGAAAGAATGAATATCCAACTTTTGCATCAACATGGATAGGGCTGGTGGAGATTATGTTGAGTGAAATAACTCAAAAAGAGAAAATCAATTATCATATGCTTTCTTTTATTTTTGGAACATATAAGGAACAGCATGGAGGACAATAAGGAGAAGGAAGGGAAAAGTGAAGGGGGGCAATCGGAGGAGGAGATGAACCATGAAAGATTGTGGACTCCAAGAAACAAACTGAGGGTTTTAGAGGGAAGGGGAGTGAGGGGATGGATGAATCTGGTGATGGTATTAAGGAGGGCATGTATTGCATGGAACACTGGGTGTTATACATAAACAATGGATATTGGAACACTACATCAAAAAGTAATGATGTACTGTATGGTGACTAACATAACATAATAAAAAATTTTAAAATCTAAAAAAGTTTAAAAATTTAAAAAGAGATATCAAATTTTCATATGAAACTTAATCTAACACTTTGAAATATTTTTCATTAATAGGTTTTCAGGTTATTGTCATTAAATCTTATTAAAGAGACTTTAATATTCATTTTTACATATTTATAAAATTTTTGTAGAGATTCTGGAAAATTCTAGAACATACATAATGCTCAATCACCATGGAAAAAAGCTACCAGTGTCAGTGAAAAAATTTGATTGCAAATCTTGGTTAAAGCTCATAAAGGAATGTTTCATATTATTATTAAACGGTATAGTCATTGTGGAAATTTGGTAGTTCCTCAAAAACTTAAGCACAAAATTACCATATAACTTAACAATTTCACTTCTAGGTATATACCCAAAGTAACTGAATACAGGTACTCAAACATATATGCATACGTCCAGTAGCACTGTTCGCAATATCCAAAAAGTGAAAATAATCCGAATGTCCATTAACAAATTGGATAAACAAAATAGGTATATATAGATATGTAGATAGATATAGATATGTAGATATGTATATCTACATATCTATATCTATCTACATATCTATATATATATATATATATATTAGAATGGAATATTATCCAGATAAAAAAGAAATGAGGTAGTAATACAGTACAAAGAATTCAAATCCTAGAAACATGTTCAGTGGAAGAAAAAGAAAAAAGAAAAAGCCTGCTTATTTATGATTTTATTTATATGAAATATCTAGGATAGTTAAATCCATAGAGGCAGAAAACAAAATGGTGGTTGCTAGGGACCATTGGAAGAAGAGAATGGGGACTGATTTCTTAAGAGCTATTATATTTTCTTCTCAAGTGATTAAATTTTTAATTTCTTTTCTTAAATTTTAAAAATGTTACAAACATTTTGAATGTAATAAATATAACTAAGCATACACTTTAAAATAGTGACTTTTATATTTTGTAAATTTTACTTCAATTTTAAAAATTTGGTTTATTGAGGTGACTGGGTGGTTCAGGGGGTTAAGCAACTGACTCTTGATTTCAGCTCAGATCATGATCTGAGTCATGAGATCAAGCCCCATGTTGGGATCCATGATCACAATGGAATCTGTTTTTCCCTCTCCTTTCCCCTGCTCATGCATTCTCTTCTCTCTCTCTTTCTTTCTGTCTCTCCGTCAAATAAAAACATAAAATAAAATCTTTTAAAAAAATTGTTTATAAATTTATGACATAAATATCTGGTTGCCAAAAATTCCTAAATAAAAATTGACTTAAAAATATGACTCCCTATATGCTATACATTATAGTAGTATATGATATGAGGTCATGTTTTTAATTGGTTAAGATTATGGTTTGTTTTAATGGTTTGTCAATAAGTTTTTAGCACATGAGGAATCAGAGTTGGACCTAGTAATGATTTGGAGTTTTAAAAATCATTTAGCTTTAAGTATCTGTTGATACATTATCTGAAATAGTCCTGTTTTATCCTCTTAAATACATGATAATTGGTTCTATATAATTTTGTATCTTCAGATACTTGGTAAATATTTTACTAATTATCAGCAAAATTACATATATGCTTTCAATATATTACTTGTAAAATATATAATATTTTAGGGACATCTGGGTGGTTTAGTCAGTTAAGCATCTGCCTTCAGCTCAGGTCCTGGGATCCAGCTCCATACTCAGCAGGGAGCCTACTTCTCTCTCTCCCTGCTCCTGCTCTTTAGCTATCGCTGTCTTTCTCTCTCCAATAAATAAAATATTTTTTAAAATTATATGTATAATATTTTAATCCTTAAAATATTTTAAAATATTTAATCTATATTATTTAAGAATCTCTCTAGCAAATTTTAAGGATTATCATTTTAACTTTCAGATTTAATTACCTCTATTTCCCCTTTGAATTTACTTCAAGGTGATTTTGATGTTTCACCTCCTATTTAAGAAAATGCCTGGATAAAATTCAAGTTTTGCACTTTAATTTGTCCTTGGTTATCTAATAAGATAAGTGAGCCTTCACGACTTCAGTATTTCAAGGTCCAAAATATATGGCTTTTTAAGAACTACATAGTTCTGATTATTTCAGTGGTTGTGTCCTGCTTTTATTCTGCCCTCTATAATAATTATACTTAAAATTGCTATCATCAGGTTTAAAGTGACAACTACGTGACTGTACTAAATGTGTCCTCTTTCACTTTTCAACCAAGTTATCCATGAAGCCACATAGGAGGACATGATTTGGGAATTACATCACCATATGATTTTTTTTCCCCCTCAGTTATGGAATTGGAGGCATGGACAAAATTCTATCAATTTTTAAGTCAGTGGGTCTGTGTGGGGGCATGGTAGGAAAATGAAAGAATTTTCATTTACAGAAAATGAAATTTTCTGTAAATGTTGTCAGGTCATATGCTCTCATATCTAATGAGCAAAAAGAAAACCAAAATCATTAACAACACCCAAAGGACACAACTACAGTCATCAGAGGAAGCTGACTATATTAATTTAACTTAGTTAAATTAATCCTCTGGCAAGGATAATTTTTTGAAAGCTGAAAATGCAAATAAGCAAAAGACAAATATTAGTCATAAGGTCCTTTCAACACAGTCTCTTCGTATGCCATATGACAGAAATTATAATCAGAAACAGCCCATTTTATTGTTCTCAGGTTTCAGGTAGAAGTTACTTTTGTATGAAAAGCTAAAGATTCTTTTTGTCAAAGAGACTCCAAGCATGTAAACATAACCTCACCACTGTTTTTGTTCCTTATAAGTGATTGGTTTCAGTTTTTTATACCTATGACTAACCGTGGTGATAACCAAACACATTTTTTCCTCTCATTTGGAACACAGTGTGGTAGGAATTCCTTATTTTCTAATAATATATATTAATATACTATGCATTATGTAAAGACTACCAAAATTTTATACTTTGGCTTTCTTCCTTTATGCTAGCATAAAATTATGTTTACCATCCACTAGCTGTGTGACTATATTGCTTAAATTAGTTATGCTCCAGTTCCCTTATCTACAGTCAGAATATGCATTCTTCTGAAGAAAATATGGAACATTCTAAAATATAGATCAAGTTACAGGACACTCAACAAGTCTTAGAAAATTTAAGGAGATTCAAATAGCACCTAGTATCTTTTCTGACCACAGTAGTATCAAACTAAAAACCAACAACGTGAGGAAAACTGGAATACCTACAAACATGTGGAAACTAAATAACATACTTCTGAGCAATGAATAAATCAAGAAAGAAATGAAAGGGGAATCAAAGTTTATCTTGAAATCAATGAAAATGGAATCACAGCATACTAAAACCTATGGGATGCTGCAAAAAACAAGTTTGAGAGGGAAATTTATAGCAGTCAGTACACATATTAAATTTTAAAAACCTCAAAGAACCTAACTAAATCTCAAGAAGCTAGAAGAAAAAACAAAAACAAATTAAGCTCAAAGTTAGCATAAAGAAGGAAAAAAATCAGTGAAATCAAGATCAGAAAAGTAATAGAAAAAATCAACAAAACTAACAACTAGTTTTAAAAAAAAGTGAAAAACACTAAAAAAAAAGACTCGAATCAGAAATGAAAGAGGAGAAATTATAATTGATACTACTGAAAAACAAAAACAAATGCAATAATCTAGAAGAAATGGATACTTTATTGGAATCATATAACCTACTAAGACTGAGCCAGGAAGAAATACAAAGTATATCAGACCAATTAATGTTAAGGACACGGAATCAGTCATAAAAATGTCCTCAACCAAAGTCAAGGACCAGATGATTTCACTGGTGAAGTCTATCAAAAATTCAAAGAAGAGGGGTGCCTGAGTGGCTCAGTGGGTTAAAGCCTCTGGCCTTCCACTCAGGTCATGATCCCAGGGTCCTGGGATTGAGCCCCTCATCGGGTTCTCTGCTCAGTAGGGAGCCTGCTTCTCCCCCCCACCCCAACTGCCTGCCTCTCTGCCTACTTATGATATCAGTCAAATAAATAAATAAAATCTTAAAAAAAAAATCAATGAAGAAAACCAATATTTTTCAAGCACTTCCAAAACAAGTGAAGAGGAGGAAATACTTCCAAATTTGCTTTATGAGGCCAGCATTATACTGATACCAAAACCAGATAAGGACACTACCAGAAAAATTACAGGTCAATATCCTTGATGAATGTAGATGCAAATATTCTCAACATAATATTAGCAAATCAAATTCAAGAACTCATTAAAAGGATCACACAGCATGACCAAGTGGGATTTATCCATATCTGAGATGCAAGAATAGTTCAACACACACACACAATGAAATATATGAGCATCAGAATAGATGATTTTTTTGCATATGTCAAAATCCAACATCCTTTTACAATAAAAATTCAACAGATAGGACATAGAGAATACACCTTAACATAAAACGGGTTATATATGACAAATCCACAGCTAACATTATACCACGAGAGAAAAATTGAAAGCTTTGCCTATAAGATCAGGAAGAAGACAGGGATGCACACTATCACCATTTTTATTTAATATAATACTGAAGTCCTAGCTACAGAAACTAGGGAGGACAAAGAAATAAAATATATCCAAATTGGAAAAAAAGTAAAACAGTAATTTTTTTCAAATGATATGATCTTGTATATTGACCACCCCAAAGACTCGAGTAAAAACTATTGAATCTAAAAAATTTTAAAAATGAAAAATAAATAAATTAAAAACTACTGAATCTAGTCAATGAACTCAGTAAAGTTTCATTACATTAAATCAAAACAGAGAAATCAGTTTCATTTCTATACACTGAGAAGAAAATATATGGGGGGAAAAAAACCCCTATCCTATTCAAAGTAGTATCAAAACCAGTAAGGTGTCTGTGAATAAACTAAGCCAAGAATCTGTACAATGAAAACTACAAAACCTTGACAGAAATTGAAGACAAACAATTGGAAGGACATCCTGGGTTCATGGATTGACAGAGTTAATATCTTTTAAATGTTTATTCTATTCAAAACCACCTACAGATTTAATAGGATTCTTATCAAAATTCCAATGTCAATTATGATATGGTTTCATTTACTTGTGAAGCATAAGGAATAACATAGGAGACATTAGGAGAAGGAAAAGATAAGTGAACTGGGGTAAATCGGAAAGGGAGATGAAAGATGAGAGACTGTGGATTCTGAGAAACAAACTTAGGATTATGGATAGGGGGGTGGAGGGATGGGTGAGTCTAGTGGTGGGTATTAAGGAGGGCACATATTGCATGGAGCACTGGGTGTGGTGCATAAACAATGAATCTTAGAACATGAAAAAATAAAATAAAATTAAGATGTTATACGGAAAATAATTCCTAAGTCAATTTTAACAGAAATAGAAAAACAACTCTAAAATTTGTATGGAACCACAAAAGACTCAAAATAGCCAAAACCATCATGAGAAAGAAGAACAAAACCAGAAGCATCATACTTCCTGATTTCAAACTGTACTATAAAGCTACAGTAATTAAAACAGTATGCTGGTACTCTCTATGGCATAAAAGAAGACATAAAAGAAGGCATCAAAGACACACAAACCAACACAATAGAGATCCCAGAACAAAACCCCCACATATGCTGTCAACTACTATTTGATAAATGAGCCAAGAACCTCCATCTGGGAAATGATAGCTTCAGCAAGTGATGTTGAGAAAATTGAATAGCCACTTGAAGAAAAATGATCCTGGACTCCCATTTTATACCACTCACAAATATTAACTTGAAATGGATCAAAAATTAAGCTTAAGACCTGATACCACAAAACTCTATAAGAAAACATAAGAAAGAGGGGCTCCTGGGTGGCTCAGTGGGTTAAGCCTCTGCCTTGGCTCAGGTCATGGTCTCAGGGTCCTAGGATCGAGCCCAACATAGGGCTCTCTGCTCATCAGGGAACCTGCTTCCCCATCATTCTCTGCCTGCCTCTTTGCTTACTTGTGATCTCTCTCTCTGTCGAATGAATAAATAAAATCTTTAAAAAAAAAAAAAGGAAACTTAAGAAAGAAATTCCTCGATGTTGATCTTGACAATGATTTTTTGGTTATGACACCAAAAAAAGAAACAACAACAAAAATAGAACTATATTAAACTAAAAATCTCTGCACTGCAAAAGAAATGACTAAGAAGATGAAAAAGCAACATATGAAACAGGAGACGATATCTGCATGCTATGTATTAGACAAAGGGTTATTATCTAAAATTTATAAAGAACTCCTACAACTCAATAACAACAACCCAATTTTTCAAAATGAGCAGAGCAACTAACTTATTTTTTCCAAAAAAAAGATATACAGCTACATAAAAAGATACAGAATTCCACAAATTATCAGGCAAATGCAAATACAAATAAAAACTATAATGAGTATCACCTTGAACCCATAAGAATGGCTATCATGAAAAAGACAAGAGAAGAAGTTTTGGCAAAGATATGAATAAAGGGGAACCCTTTTGCACTGTTACTGGTATTGTAAACTGTTTCAACCACAATGCAGAAAAATATGGAGGTTTTTCTAAAGGTTTAAAATAGAAATACCATATGATCAGTAATCCTCTTCTAAGTATATATCCAAACAAAATGAAAACAGACTATTGAAGAAGTATATCCACTCTCATGTTTGTTGCAGCATCGTTCACAGTAACCATATTATAGTAAACAACCTACATCCATCAATGGATAAAGAAGATGAAAAGATGAATGAAATACAATTCAGCCATGAGAAATAAGGGAATTCTGCCATTTGTGACATGAATGGACCTTGAAAAGCATTCATGTCACAAGTGAGATATGTCAAACAGAGAAGTGAGATAAGTAAGATATGACAAACAGAGAAAGATAAATACTGTATATGGAACCTAAAAAACCTAAACTTGACAAAATCGAGTGTTAGGGTGATTACCAGGGGGTGGGTGGTAGGGGAATGGGAGGGATGTTTAGGACACATACTTTCAACTAAGTAGATAAATTAGATCTGCTGATAGAATACACAGCACTATGATTATAAACAACAAAACTGTATCATAAACATTAAATTGCTAAGAAACTAGATCTTAATTGTTCTCATCACTAAAAGAAATAATAATTATGTGACACAACAGAGATAGCTAATCCTACAATGGCAATCATATAAGTGTATCAATATGCTGTACACCTTACACTTACAAAGTCATATGTCAATTATATCTCAAAAAATAAAGTGATTAAAAAGGATTTTCTGAGTATAGGAATAAGGAGAATTTGCTGAAGAATAGAGAAAGACTCTATACCTGCAGAAAACAAAAAAACAGTAAATATAACATGAAATTATACATGTATTCCTATAAATATTTGCATACCTAATATCCCAACAGTTATTTTAAAATTAAATTGAGATTGAGATTATTGTGATGGTTAATATTTCTGTAACATTATTTTACATTAATAATTTAGTAACTCTATTACCCATAAGATAAAATGAGCATTCTTTAGAAATATATAGCTTAATGTAAATTTACTCTATAATGAAAAATATCTTGCAAAAGAAACTGATTAAATATTAAAAACAATGTTTGGAATTGTCATGTAACTCACTATGAAAATTACTCCTTCCTGACAATGAAGATTATTATTCCAAGTGTACAAACCGTTTTTGTTTAAAATTGTTTATTTCACTATTCTTTAACATCCTCAAAAAGTCATAATCACTCAGGATAGTTATTTTTGGAAATAACAATGACTTGGTAGATTTTTCAACTCTCCCATTTCTTTTCTTCAAGGGTGGAGTACGATAGTTATTTCAAAAATTAAGTCATTAAAGTTATATTATTCTGCATATGAAATACATGCATGGCAATGAATATCTTTAAATGACTGAAGTAGTATAGTTAGTATGTGTGCCTCATGAAAAAAGACTACAAGAAGGATAAAAAAATAAAACTCAAATGCAATCCTTTTAGCCCTCAAAGTGGTATTTTTGAAATAGATCAGAATAGAATAATTGTCCTTTTTAAATATATCATTTGTACAGAGATAGTCAAAATTATGTTTATCATAAATATAAGGTGTTTGAATCTTCCTTTAAAAAATATATTCTTAGGTACGAAAGGGAGACCAGCTTTAACTTACTCTATCTTGTAATCTCTTCTTTGGTCTTATATTCCATATGAACAATACACCACACAAAAATCCAGAAGTGGAAGGGCACCTAAGTGGCTCAATCATTAAGCATCTGCCTTTGGCTCAGGTCAGGATCTCAGGGTCCTGGGATTGAGCCCCAGGGATTGAGTTACCTACTTGGTGGGAAGCCTGCTTTCCCTCTCCCACTCCCCCTGCTTGTGTTCCTGCTCTCAATGTCTCTCTCTCTCTCTCTTTCTGTCAAATAAATAAATAAGATCTTTAAAAAAAATCCAGTAGTAGAAAGATTTTTTTTTAAATTTTCAATTATCCACTTATTTTAAAAAGTTTTAGAGAAAAGTTATTTTTGTTTAAAACAAACATGTTTGTAATCAATTGCCCAGAAAAGTATGACACACTTTGGTTTCTGCTGAGAAATTTATATTAAAGAGTTCCCTCTCTTTAAGAGCACTGGCTACCAACTAAGATTTGGGAAATATTGTAGGGGGCCATCTTAAGTGTCTTCTGACTTCCAAAATCAGATTTGAATGATAATGATATGATCTGAGAATGATAAATAGACTATCCCAATCCAGGCATGAGATACGTTTCAGTCTTTATTATTTGCCATTTGTTACTGATTATAGATAATCTTTTATCCCATGTTACTGGAAATATTACAAAATAAAAGTCTGATTTTACTCGTATTTCTAGTAAGTGTGTAACAAATACAAGAGGTTAAATGTTGAAATACTTGCTGCTGCTACATTCTCATTTGTTTAGTATTTTTATTTTTTGCCTAATCTCATTCATCTTAAAAAAGCACATATATATAATATTTATCATATGTTAAGCTATTATGATATGAAGACAATGATCTCTATGCTAAATAACTCATTTGAAGGCTTGAATGTTCCTGTTTATCTATTCCACCTGAGTGAAATTAGAATTATGTTTACATTCCTGACTTCGATATATGTTTTCCGGGGAAGGCTGTATTTTTAAGTTTAAAATCTAGTATAGTTTGACCTTTCATTTTGACATTCAGTCATCTGCAATTGAAGAAATCTGGCTTGATGATTGTTTTACTGAGGACATGCCTCGTGGATTTCCGGATCACTTTTACTGTAGTGTTATTCTGTGTTTAATTGTTTCAAATCTATTAAAGATATCAGCATAGTTCCTTAGATTGTCATTAAAATACTTTAAGATAGCTTATTACTGCAACATTTTTGCATTGCTCTGGATTAACATTAAGCAACCATTTCATTAAGCTTTGCCAACTATATTGAATATAGAATATGCTTCAAAGGCATAATTTATCTGCTCACCAAAGTTCATAAAAATCCTTGCTTTAAGTTTGGTATTTGCTCTATTTTGCACTGACTCCTGGACCATTTTTCTCTTATCATTGACATTTTTTAATAATAAAAAGAGCGAATACAAAAGACTCAGGTTCTTTGTTTTTAAGTACTTTTGAAATAAACACAGATAAAGAATATGTTTAAGTTCTCAAAAGACCTTTTTATTTGGCAAACTTTTTTTTTTTTTCTTTTAGTGGGTATTACTTTGTTTTTACCTAGAGTAAATACATGGTCACTTTTAAAATTATTTGATTATGTTCACAAGTTATTTTAAATTCCAGTCTATTTCAATCTCAATTAGTATAAAGACAAGTCTTTTTATTTTATTTTTTTTAAGACTAGTTTAGAAGAAACAGCTACCCTCTTAGCACCCTCCCTCTCCCTACCCCATGGCACTTTTCTACACTGGGCTGCCCAAGACAGGCTCAGCATTCCTTTTAGCTATAGTAAACTGCAGAAAGACTTCTCCTGATGATAGGCCCCTGACCTCCGTTTTCTCAAAGCATTTACTTTAGCAAACATTTAACTATAAATTATTTTCCTGCTCCTTTTGGATGTAAATCTTCTCCTAGACTTTACCAGTTTTAAAAAACAAGGAAATGTCTTTCTCAAGGACCTGGGAGCTGTTCCTCTGAAATGTAATAATCAAAGGAGATAGTGCCCTAATCTCCCAGTCTCTGTGGAGCCTAACTGTTAACAATGACAATTAGCAAACACAAATGGCCTAATCATATTGACCAACCTCCCCCACCCTGTAATATGTTCCAGTACTCTTTATTTAATTCAGCACAGCTTTAAATGCTTTGTTTCATTGAAGTGCAGTCTCTCTCCCCTACTTTAATGGTCTTGAATAGTCTTTGCCTGTTTAACTCTATCCACTGCAATTTTTCTTTGACAAGGCTATACAAGATATATATTTATTCCTGAAAAAGTAAGTGTGCAAGCTAAAATCTGAGACCATTTGATGTAGGAGCCTAATAAATAACAACACCAAAATGTATTGACCATTTACTATATGCATGACATCATTTATATGAATCAACTCATTGAATGATTAAAACCAAGACACACAATACACGTTATCTTTACATATGGAATAAGTTAACATATGGAATAATCAACATAATTAATATATATAATTATTACAGAATTATTAACAGATGGAATTAATGAACATATAGAATAAATGTAATTATCAATATGGAAAAATAATAGGTATAGTATTTTATTTTATTTTTTTAAAGATTTTATTTATTTATTTGACAGACAGAGACCGCAAGTAGGCAAGAGAAGCAAGCAGGGAGAGAGAGGAGAAGGCAGGCTCCCCGCTGAGCAGAGAGCCCGATGTGGGGCTCAATCCCAGCACCCTGGGATCAGAACCTGAGCTGAAAGCAGAGGCCTTAACCCATTGAGCCACCTAGGCGCCCCAGGTAGAGTATTTTAAAAATTCTTATAAATTATCTATTCTTGTCCAATCCCATTATTTAATTTTTCACATAAATAGCATAAAACAAATATTAGTAAATTGATGCTTTTTAAATACTTCTATTTTCTCATAAATTCCATCTCTAATCAGATTTCCAACACTGTAAACGGAATGCACAGTTAGTCCCATGACGTGGTAGGTGACTAAGGAATGGAAGATGATGATGAAGAGAGCCCTAAAACCTTCCTTATGTCAATGAGAAGAAATGGGGTTCTTTCTTGCAAATGCAGTCTTATTGGTCTGGACTCAACTCATCATGTTTTCTGGTTATTTTCCAAGTTTACACATTCCTTTATTGATTCAATTTTCAAGAATCAGGTGTCAGATTTGAGCTCTAACTGGCAATTCCCACTATTTTTCTTCCAATACCCTCTTTATCTTTTCACCAAGGAGAGTAAAATTCTGTTTTTATTTCACAATATTCCCTTAGTCAAAATAACTTTTAATATGTTTTTTGTAAGGGCAGAAATTTCAAAGTTCCAATATTCAAACAGGTAAGAAACAAGACCAAGCCTACTCTTCTCCCATCCAAAAAAAATCAAATGTAAGCAAATAAAATTTAGGTTTCCACAATAATCATATTTAAAATGACAGGAATTTTCATATTTTGTTATACATGGTATTATGTGGATGCCAAACAGAAGAGATACAATCTTTTGTAATAATGATTAAGCCTCTTTGGGACTATATATTTTCCCATTTTGCTTTTCTTCCTTAAATAAGATCGATGCATACATCATTCCTAAATACTCATGAAATAAGGAAATGTTCACTATATAGGACATTTAGAATTTTTTTTCAAAGTCTGGAATGTTTTTCTACAATATTCACAACACTGACTTATTGCCTCTGATGTAACACCATAACACCATATTTGCTTAAAACATAGGTTTATAATATAATTTCACTTACATACTTTGGAAGATCATTGAGGGCAGGGTGTGTTTCTATTTCTGTTTCAATTACCCATAGTAACTAGATAAAAATGGAAAGAAAATCTTAGATATATAAAGTTCAGTAAGAATGAAAGTTTTCTTAAAAATAAGATATCTTTTTAAGTATTTTGTTTTTGTATCTCAAATTTATTCACAGCTAACTTCCTGCTAAAATGTAACCATTTTCTAAATGTAAATACTCTTTATTTAAATATTATAAGATTTATATAAAGCACAGTGAACTGTGACTACAAAACAAATAGAATTTGATATATAGACACAGACACATCCTGAGCCAAGAGGAGCAAAAGAAACCTGCAAATAGACAAATAGAACAAACAAACACAAAGCACACTGCCAGGAACATTGAAGAAGCTGTATCATATTTCCCCAGTTAAGCCAGGGAAAGTTAAAAGCACCGGGAGGCCCAACAGGTTGCCATTTCTACTAGGCTCCAAGGAGGTAGTAGAGGCAAATATCTGAATAAATATTTATCTGAAATTAAGATTTATCAAATTACCCCATCTCAAATTTTCTATGAATTGTATCTATGAAATAAAAGTTTTCAAAAGAATTAGTAAACTTGTATTTGAACCTGACGTAATGAAGAAAAATTCTTTACAGAGACAAAAACATGAAAATAGGGGAGTGTAAGGTGATGGGGAGAAAAGAATGAGACCTTCTTACAAATGTCTAAGTGTGGTCCTAGAATAATGTATACAGAAAATAAGGCAGAGGAACTATTTCAGAGTTAGTGAGCATTTTTTTTAAACTAATAAACGAGAAAGAGAAAGCACAGTTGGGGGGGGAAGGTGGGTAGGAGTGAGGGAAGAAATTGTAGGGGGAAAAAAACAGACTATAAAGACAAAGTGAAAATCTAAAAATCAGCTAGAGCAAATGCAATTTTGATCTGAATAGTAGTCTATCTATATTCAAAGAGAGAACTGTATTCAAAGAACAGAAAGAAAGTATTTGTCAAGTTAAGGCTTTATACCAAGCCAAAATATTTGTATTGGTTTTCTATTGCTGCTGTGACAACTTATCACAAATGCAATAGCTTAAGTAACACAAATTAATTATCTTAAAGTTCTGTAGTTCAGAAGTGCAACAGGGCTTCATGGATCTGACATCCAAAGTCTGCAGGGGTATACTTTTTTCCTGTAAACTCAAGGAAAGTATCTGTTGCATTGTTTTTTTCAACTTCTAGAAGATGCCTGTGAACTTTGGCTCATGCCCCCTTTCCCTCCATCTTTAAAGCCAGTGACATAGTATCTAACTCTGCTTACATCTTAAGAGCTCTATCCCTTTCTCTCTCCTTCTCTTAGAAAGACCCATGTGATTACATTGGGCCTTCCTGGAAAATGGGGTTGCTGTCCCTAGTTTAAGGTCAGCTGATTAGCAAAATTGATTTCACTTGCAAGCTTAATTTCCTTTGACAGATAAATTAATGTATTCATAGTTTTTAGGGAATACAATATGGAGATCTTTGGAAGGCATTGTTTGATCTATCTTTCAGGGTGAGTGGCAAGTTAATATTTTCACATAATAATAAAATGAAAATTGTCACCAACAACATGCATTCCATTAATTAATAAGGTAAATATTTCAGGAAAAAAAATAATCCCATAACAGAGATCTTTGAAATAAAGAACACTGAAGAAAGGGTTTGAAACAAAATGTTGAGAAAAAAAACAATAATTTGTAAAAAATGATGATCACATTAGTGTTTATTTGCATGAAATTAAGAATAAGGAAAAGTAAAATAATAGAACACAACAATAGTAATTTTGTGGCAAATGATTATGTAGATTATTCACATTTCCATGAGAGAGGTTAAGATAATAACTTTAGGCTTATAAAATTGTTTATGCATGTTAAAAGATGAAACATATTCACTAAAATTTAAAAAAATTGATATAGCTCCCAAATTCATATAGCAAAGATTGGGAGAAAACAAATTAAAGTCAACCTTGCAACATTAACATACCTAAGTAAAGAAAACAAACTACAGATAAATCATGAACACAAAGTCAATCAAAAGTGGTTAAAAAAATCAATCACAAAAAACATAAATTTAAAAGCATTCAATTTAAAAGATAGGGAATTTTCATTTGGATGTTAAAAATCCAGGTAAAAATATGCCTGGATTTTGAACAGCAGACCAAAACTTAAGCCATAAGATATATCAATTTTTTGTGTGAGTCAAATAGTGTTTTAAAAATTAACAAAAAAAAACTGTCAGGGATATTAATTTGATTTATGGTGATGAACACTCAACAATATATACAAATATCAAATCCTTACATTGTACACCAGAAATTAATACAATGCTATATGTCAGCTACTCCTCAATTTAAAAACGAGAAGAAAAATAACAACTTTTACCCCAAAAATGGAAATGTATGAAAAGGTTGTTACGGTTTGAATTGTGTCCCGCCCCCCCCCCAAAATTCATATGCTGAAGTCCTTCCCCCAGTACCTTGGAATGTGATCTTGTTTGGAAATAGGCTCATCTCAGATGTAATTAATTAAGGCAAGGTTATACTTGAGTAGGGAGAACCTCAATCCAAAATGACTAGTATCCTTATAAAAAGAGGAAATTTAGAGACAAACACAGAACATAAAGGCAGAGATTAAGGTGATATACCTACAAGCCAACAATCCCAGATTGCCAACAAACCACCAGAAGCTAAGAGATAGCCATGTAACAGATTTCTTTTGCACAGCCCTCAGAAGGAAATGACACTGCTAACACCCTAATATTAGAGTACTAACCTCCAGAACTATGAGACAGTAAATTTCTATTTCTTAATATTCAGCTTTGGTACTTTGATACAGCAGCCTTAGAAAACTAATATAAGGTCTAATTCTAAAACTGTATAATTACAAACTCAAATTCAAGGAACATTATAAATTTTATAATATTCTATAATAAATAAAGGAATTTAATCCTTAATTCCCATGTAAAAACACTAGGCAAAGATGATTTTATAAGTTTGTCCACATTTATAAGGAATAAAACATTTCCAAGGATACACAAAATCATACTGGAAATACAAAAAAAAAAAAAAGAAAGAATCCTTTCCAACTTAAATTCTGAAGCCTTGGGGCTCCTGGGTGGTTCAGTGGGTTAAGCCTCTGCCTTCAGCTCAGGTCATGGTCCCAGGGTCTTAGGATCGAGCCCCGCATCGGGCTCTCTGCTTCGCTGGGAGCCTGCTTCCTCCTCTCTCTCTGCCTGCCTCTCTGCCTACTTGTGATCTCTATCTGTCAAATGAATAAATAAAATCTTTAAAAATAATAATAATAAATAAATAAATAAAATCTTAAAAAAAAATTCTGGTCTCAAAATATTGTTGTGAGTATGAAATTAAAACATTAACAAAATAAACTTCCTTTCATAAAGCCCTATGTCAGTGAAAGAATGAACAGATGGATCAATGGAATAGAATTGAGATCCCAGAGAGAGACCCACACAAATACACTTAACTGATATTTGGAAAAGCCCTAAAATCAAGTAAGTAGAGAAAGAATAGGTATTTTTCACCAATAGTGCTACATTAATGCATGACCATGTGCAATAAAAACAACAATAAAAGTATTCAAAGACCTTGTACCTTACACAAAAGAAACTCAAATGGATCATAAACCTTAATATACAGTGCAAAACTATAAAGTTTCTGAAAGACAATGTAGGAAAAATCTTTGTGACTTTGGGATAGATGATGAGGTTTTAGACACAACACCCAAAGCATGATCCATGAAAACAATTAATAAGTTGAACTTCACTATTAAATGCTTGTGTGCAATGTTTGAAGACATTTAAACAATGTTTAAAGACATTGTTAAGGGAATAAGGGAATAAAGGGAATAAGGGAATGAAAAGAAAGTGAGAGAAAATATTTGCAAAACATATTTGATAAAGGACTTGTTTCCAAAATATGTAAATAGCTCTTCAAACTTGACAATAGGAAAACAAACAATTCAATTAAAAAAAAAAAAAAGACAACAGGAGAGCTGCACAGGCAACTTACCAAAGAATATGTAGCATGGAAATAAGCATATGAAAAAACTGGTCAGTATCATTGTCATTGGGTGAAATGCCAAAAATTCAGTGTTTTGGCGTGGACCTAAGTCTGTAGACTTAAAGATTAATGAATCACTCCCATAAAATGTATTTATTTCTTAAGCAATGAGTTAAGCTTATCACACTTCAAAATGCATTTTCTCTGTTTTTAATCTTGTTTTGGATCATTAGCCGTTTCTTAAATGTCAAAATTAATTAAAATGCACTTAAGAAGAAAGAAAAGAAAGAAAAAGAAGGAAGGAAGGATGGAAGGAAAAAGGAAGGGAGGGAGGAAGGAAACTGGCTAAAATCCAAAACCTAATGACACCAAATGCTTGAGAGTATGTGGAGCAACAGAAATTCTCATTCATTGTGTATGGGGACATAAAAATGGTAAATAATTTTGGAATTTGGTATTTTCTTACAAAATCATATATAATTTTACAATTTGACTCAGCAGTCACTCTTCTAGATATTTACTAGATGAATTGAAAGTGTAGATTCATCCAAAAATCTTCATGTGAATATTTATAGCATTTTTATTCAAAATTGCCAAAAATTTCAAGTATTCAAAATGTCCTTCAATAGGTGAATGGATAAGCAAAGTATCATATAGCCATGCACTGGAATACTATTTACCATATAATGAAGTTATATGTATAACTTGATACATACTTATATATAGAACATATATATGTATATGTATGTGTATATATATATACTCAAATCAAGTAATGCAAAAAAATTGATGAAATTTAAATTTATATGGCTAAATGAAGAAAGCTACTTCAAAATGCTATATTTTATGTGCCACCAATTACATAATACTCAAGAAAAGCAAACTCATAGAGATGATAAACAGATCATTAGTTAACTGTCAGAGGTTTGGGGATAATATTAAATTGAATAGGTCCATCATAAAGCAGATTTCAGAGAGGTGAAACTATCCTGTGTGATACTGTAAGAGCAGATATATGATACTATGTTTTTCAAACTCATAAAAATTTCCAGCAGAGAGAGTTGAACCTATAATATACAAATGAAGAAGAAGAAGAAGAAGAAAGAAGGAGAAGAAGAAGGAAAAGAAGAAGAAGAAGAAGAAGAAGAAGAAGA
>PISX010001164.1:106692-185910 GCA_004024625.1 Mellivora capensis | reverse complement strand
ATTGTTATGAGTTCATGTATACATGTGTACCATGTTTATTTATTTTGTATTTACTTATTTTTATTTATATATAATTGGCATAAAACATATTAGTTTTAGATGTACAACATAATAGTCCAATATATGTATATATTACAAACTAATCATCATACTAAGTCAACTTAACATCCATCACAAACATAGTTACATTTTTTTTTCTTGTGAGAACTTTTAGACTTACTCTTTTACCAACTTTCAAATACACAATACAATAACATTAACTAAAGTCTCCATGTTATAAATTACATTTCCAAGACTTATTTATTTTATACTGGAAATTTGTACCTTTTGACACTTTCACCTATTTTGCCCACCCCTTCACCCTTAGGCAACCACAAGTCTGTTCTCTGTATCTGTGAGTTTTCTTCAGTTTTTCTTTTACTAGTGAAATCATCCAGTATTTGTGTTTGTCTGACTTATTTCACCAGCAAAATTCCTTCAAGGACTATCCATGTTGTTACAAATGGAAGGATTTTCTTCTTCTTTATGAAGGTAATATCTTAATACTCCATTGTTTGTGTGTATGTATATATACAATGTAATGTAATATATGTATATATAATATACAATATATAAAATACATACTGTAATATATATGAATAATATAATATATAATATATTATATATTGTAATATATGTGTAATAATGTTTTATATATAATGTTACATATATATACGTATATATATGTATATATATATTACATTTTCTTTATCCATTTGTCCACTGATGGGACATTTAGATTGTCTCCACATCTTGGCTGTTGTTTGTAAATAACGCTGCAATGAACATAGGGTAATACATCTTTTTGAATTACTTTTTTAAATTTCTTCGGATAGTGAGAAATGGAATTGCTGGATCATATGGTAAGTCTATTTTTCATATTTTTTTAAGATTTTATTTTTTTGAGAGAGGGAGAACATGAGTGGGAGGGTGGGGAGGTACAGAGGAAAAGGGAGAAGCAGGCTCCCCAGTGAACAGGGATCCAGATGCAGGGTTTGATCCCAGAACCCTGAGATCATGACCTGAGCCAAATGCAGATGCTTAACTGATTGAGCCCATCAGAAGCCTCTCTATTTTTAATTTTTTCAGGAACTACCATGCTGTTTTCCACACAGGCTGTACAAAGGCTTCTTTTCTCTTCATTCTCACAAACACTTGTTATTCTTGTCTTTTTGGTAATAGCTATTCTAATAGGTATGATGTAATATCTGATTTTCATTTCTCTAATAATTAGTACATTTCTCTGATAATTGAGCACATTTGCATGTACCTGTTGACCATCTGGATGTCTTCTTTAGGACAATATCTGTTTAGATCCTCTGTCCATTTTTAATTGGACATTTTAATTGTAGACTTATTAGATCTTTATGGATTTTGTATATTAACCCTTAGCACATATATTATTTGTACATATTATTTGTACATATTTTCTCCTGTTTAGTAGGATTCCTTTTCATTTTGTTGATGGTTTCTTTTGCTATGCAGAAACTTTTTAGTTCCATGTGACCCCACATGATTATTTTTGCTTTTTTGACTTTGCTTTTAGTGTCTAATTCAAAAAGTTATTAACAAAACCTATGTCAAAGAGCTTATCACCTATGTTTTCTTCTAGGAGTTTTATGACTTCAGGTGTTGTATTCAAGTTTTTAAACCATTTCAATAATGTAATAGTATGCATTTTTTCAGATGATTAATAAGTCATTTTGCTAGATAGTAATTATAGTAATCTATAAGACTGGTTAATATCTATATTATATATCTTATTCTCTATCACTCCATTTGGAATATTTGGATTACTTGGCAACATATTTTTTAAAAGATATATCATTGTTATATGGAGCATTATGTTAAAAAAAGAAATCCATAGATAATATAATCAAACCCTTGAATAATGATTTACTTTTATACAATGAAGACTCAAGTTGCCCTTCATTTTCATGCAGATTGCCTTAAACTTAAAAGTAAAGCCATATTTTTAAATAGGTAAAAATTAAGTACATAACCAAATTCTTTGTCATTATGGTCTGAGAGAAGAACATCCAATGGTATTCTATAATAAGATGTAAAATAAAAAACAAGTCAATAAGTATATAAAACTAAAATACTTGGTTTGAAAAATAAAATGAATAAAAATAAAATAAATAAAATAAAATACTTGCTTTAGTAATAAACATGTTACATATAAGTGATAGAGCCAATTCACTTTAATAAGATTCAACATTATATGAAACTGATTTTTTTCTATGATTTTTCTATTTAATATTTGGGGCTGTAATAATTTTAAAACATATTTTTTAATTTTTTAATGGAAGGAAGTATAAAGAAAATCAATAATAAATACAGATCTTTTTTTCACATTATTAAGATGATCAGTTAGTTGTGTTAATAAGAAATAATTTAAGTTCCATCTGAGAGTTAATCTTGGTATAGCCATAATTTTTATAAGTTAATCAAATTCATTTGCAGAGACAAAATTAACTTTATAGGTAAATAAACAGTATTTATGGTCTAAGTCATTATGTATCAGTAAGAAGAAACAATGTGGAAGAAGAAATGACACCTACGATCCTTGGCATAGACTTTATGACACATAAGGATAGTGAGTCCAGAAAACATTTATAAAATTTTTACATCAACATGTTTTCAAATTGTCAGTTACAGTTTGATTGTTAATACACAGACTACTTGCTCTATCGGATAGATCTCTTTTAACATCCCTTTTTTTCTACATGTAAATGTACCTTTTGTCCATCTGCCTCTACCTCCACCACTACAAAAAAGGACAGCAAGTTCAATCTATGGTATGTAAGAAATAAACATCATTTAAAGGAAAAGTCTGTAGATTTTCCACACAAAAGGAGCTAGAAAATTTTGCTTGAAAATTTTATATTAAACATGCCAATGTAAAAATGATTTTTAGAATTTTAATTATAGAGACAAAATGTCACTAATGACACACTTTAGATTTTAATCTTCCCTTATGAAGTAAAATAATTTGTTACTAAATTTCAACTGGTAGAAACATGATAAAATATACAGATTCCCTAGAGAAAATCAAGATAACATAACCATAACACAACACATAACATAACTTAGTATAGAAACAAATTATTTTGTGAATATTTCAGAGCCTTAGTTTATTATAAGAATCTTCTGATTTCACAGAAATATCAAAATGATTTGTAAATATTTCTAACATTATGAAAGTGAACAATGAGGGAAATTTAATTTGAAACTTGAGCATAGAGCATTCATTATAAAATTCCTTATTAAGAAGAGAATAATTTAAATCAAGTTTAATCAAACATTTGTGTGGCTGAGTTAAAATACATGCAACATACATGCTTAATCATTTGTATAAGCTTGAATGTAATTTTTAAATAATATAATGAGCATTACTATTTCAAATTTCTCCTTATATTAACTATTTCTTCACAATTTAATTGTCATCTGTATTGTTAAATGGAGTCTATTTTTCTAGAGAAAAATAAATACATAATATAATTTATAGACTTTCACTTTTTTTAAAGATTTATTTATTTATTAGAGAGAGAGAGCATACACATGTGTGAGGGGGAGGAGGGGCAGATGGAGAGAATCTTTCAAGCACACTCCCTGCTAAGTGCAGAGCCCCATGCCCTGCTAATCCCACTACCCACGATATCATGATCCCTGTGGAAACGAGTCAGGCACTCAACTGACTGAGCCCACCCACACACTCCTACCCTTTCACTTTTAATACAAAATATTAAGAAACTTCAATTAGACTTTCACTCATTTCCCCCCAAACCTATTCTCAACCACTATGAACTTTTTAAAGCAGTTTATACACTCTTTATTTAAAAGTTTTCTTACTAGGCAAAATAACTGTCATAGTTTTTGGAATACTGTTTTCAATCTTTCTTTTGAGTTTCTATCATATTTTTTATCTTTTTTCCTATTCTAATATTATATATATTTATTAACAGACTTCCATATTTTTACTGTTTCAGATAGTTTCACTAAAACAAAAAAAAATCAAAGATTTATTTTTCAAAAATAAATATTAGTAATACTTCTTGAAAATCCATAACTATAGTAAAAAAATTTAAATTTCTTATAAAAACTTTTATGAGGTTGTATGGGAGTTTTTAATGGCTTATTCATTGTTTCTTTTTTTTTTTTTTTTTTTTAAAGATTTTATTTATTTATTTGAGAGAGAGGCAGTGAGAAAGCATGAGCGAGGAGAAGGTCAGAGGGAGAAGCAGACTCCCCATGGAGCTGGGAGCCTGATGCGGGACTCGATCCCGGGTCTCCGGGATCATGACCTGAGCCGAAGGCAGTCGTCCAACCAACTGAGTCACCCAGGCGTCCCTCATTGTTTCTTTTAAAGAACATGCACTTTCTTTGTTCTTTTGTTTAAAAAAACCCTTTACCTTGCCATTTTATTAGAATATTTATTTATTTATTTATTTATTTATTTATTTTTAATATTTTATATATTTATTTGACACAGAGAGAGATCACAAGTAGGCAGAGAGGCAGGCAGAGAGGGGGAAGCAGGCTTCCCCCAAAGCAGAGAGCCCAATGCGGGGCTCGATCCCAGGACCCTGGGATCATGACCTGAGCTGAAGGCAGAGGTTTTAACCCACTGAGCCAACCAGGTGCCCCCATTTTATTAGAATATATTAGTAAATCATTGTTGCTTTGCATTATTTCTTTTAAATTCATAAACACTCTTAGATTGACAGATGTTATTTGTTGTTCTTCAACATTTCCTTTGATATTATTTTTAAAATATTTTATATCACTCTTCCTTATTTTTCCTTTTTGTGTTCAGTGTTGTCATTCACTCAATGTTTTAAATATAAGCTACATCACAGTGCTTATTTTGAGCTTATATTCCCATAACAGCAGATTGTCTTTTCTTTTGATTTTATTTTGTTTTTAAATGAGAATGTGAGATTTGGTTTATATTAATTTCTTCTTCAAAAAAATTACAAATATTAATCATATTTATGCATTTGTATATGTCTGATCTTGGATACATTTAAATTCTCTTACCAGATGCAACATAACTGTCTTCTGTGTTTGTTTGTTTGTTTTTTAATATTTTATTTTAATTTTTTGACAGACAGAGATCTCAAGTAGGCAGAGAGTCAGACAAACAGAGAGATGGGGAAGCAGGCTCCCCTCCAAGCAGAGAGCCCAGTGTGGGGCTTGATCCCAGGACTCTGAGATCATGACCTGAGCTGAAGGCAGAGGTTTTAACCCACTGAGCCACCAAGATGTCCCTGGCTTCTGTGTTTTATTTGTCAATATATCCATGGTACCTACGGCAATGTCTAACATTATGTTTATTTAATAACTAATGACTATGATTTTTTAAACATTTCCTCATAACACATGAACCCATTAATCATGTTTCAAAACCTATTCTTGGCATCTCCCGATACATTTTGCAAAAGCTTATCTTATTAATATTTTATAGTATTTCAAAGAATCACACAATTTTCTGTGGTATTTCATGGCATGGCTTGTCATATTTTCTTCCTTGAAAGTTTTATCTCAAAAGAATCAATATAATGTTTTGTGAGGTAGGGTTTATTGATGGTATTATTCTTGGTCAGTTTCCCACAAATAGTGTTCTTTGATATAGTGGAAGTTTAATCCAGTTTCTTACTTTAATCTATCTGTTATGTTGAGCACCAACTCCTAAGATAAATGATTCTACATGAAGAAAATACGAATGTGACATTCATTGATTAACCAAATCTGCCACTATTATGTGACAGCAACACTATCTCCACATGATAATTATGGTCATGTATCCTGACAGCATAACAACGTTTTCTTTATCTGCTGTTAGAAATTATGAATCTTTATAGAGGGATTCTTCTGAAAACACATTTCAGTATGGTTCCTTTGTCTTTTTCTCTGGCATGACTTTGGTAAAAATGTGGCTTTAAGAAAATTTTATGATTTGGGGGCACCTGGGTGGCTCAGTGGGTTAAGACTCTGCCTTCAGTTCATGTCATGGTCTCGGGGTCCTGGGATCAAGCCCCCATATCGGGCTTTCTGCTCAGTGGGGAGCCTGCTTCCTCCTCTCTCTCTCTGCCTGCCTCTCTGCCTGCTTGTGATCTCTATCTGTCAAGTGAACAAATAAAATCTTTAAAAAAAATTATGATTTCATAGAAAGTCCCTTCTGCCTTGATTCTATGGAAATTTTTGATAGTAACTATTCATAATGGTTTTGGTAAAATTAAGCCTATTAGATTTGTGTGTGTGTGTGTGTGTGTCTGTCTGTCTGTATGTATGTATATAGATAGATGATGAATAGAAAGATTGTCTGGTATGTTACTAAATTATAACAATTTCATATAATATAAAATTTTTCATAGGGTATTAAAAATGACATATATGGTAGATGTGTTTCCAAATGCTTCAGTTAGGCTACATAAGATACTTTGAATCAAATATGTATGAAGTCTTTATTCTATATTTGATATAGTAGTAATTTGAAGGCAAACACATACATTTAGATAGATATAAAACTACTAGAACTAACTGTATTCTATACAAAAGGTGTGTAGAAGAATAAACAGTGCTGTATATTATATTTCTTCCTCCTGTATCTTTGTATTAGATATCTATCTTCGGGGCACCTGGGTGTCTTAGTAGGTTGGAGCCTCTGCCTTTGGCTCAGGTCATGATCCCTGCACTGGGCTCACTGCTCAGCGGGTATCCTGCTTCCTCCTCTCTCTCTGCCTGCTTCTCTGCCTACTTGTGATCTCTGTCTGTCAAATAAATAAATAAATAATAAAATCTTAAAACAATAGATATCTATCTTCAACTTCATTATTATCCTTATGGTTTTCATCTTCCATGTCCTTACATTTAGAAACTAAAAGAAACATGTTGTTTCAAATTTTCCGTTAATAAAGTTCTTACTTACAAAATTTGCATTTTATCTTATTGATTTGCACAATGTGGGGTATTTTGTTCTGCCCATGCATTTCATTATTTCGTGGTTGTTGAATATTGACCATTGCAATTTAGATAGGTAGATAGATAGATGATAGACAGATTCTATCAAATACAATCATCATTCTTTTTTAAAAATATATATTATATTAGTTCCAATAAATATTTTGCTATTGCCATGGGTTAGTTGATTTTCTACTGATTTATAATTAATGTGTCCTATTTTCATAATAGTATATAACACTAGTATATGGCTTAATGAATGGTACAAGGGTATTTCACCAAATTAAAATCTATAAAGTTTATGTTAGTTTATTACAGTTTTAAGTACCTAGTTTGTACTACTGAGATGTCATAATGAAAAATTTGAGGGTTTTTTCTTTTTTTTTTTTTTTTTGGAGAAGAGTATTACATTTTTGTCTTATGTATGTTTCAGTTACCCAGTATCTATATATTTATTGATGTCTTTTTATTTAAATATTTGTTTGACTTTGTACTCCTTAATGAACACGTCCTAATTCTTTAATATATTATTCCAGTTTAATAGTGAGTCTATATCTAAAATATCATTATGACACATTTTTTAATTGAATTTCCTTACCTGTGTTTAGAGTTTATTATTCAAATATGACACATTAGTTTATTGAATTGGTGCTGGGTTTGTATTCAGATAGAACTCTCTCATTATCACATCCAGTGTGTTTGGGTTTGGCAAGTAACTATTTCTCATGCAAATATCAAACCTATCATTTCTCTTTCCTCTTAAACACTAATGTTTCTCTTTCTAAAGAAGTGTTTTTAAAAGTATGTGGTCACCAAAATGGCAGCATTCTCACCTGAGAACCTGTTAGAAATGCAAAATTTTGGCTCTCACCTCAGATCATTTAAATCTGAAGACCTGGGAGTGAATTCCTACAACTTGAGGTTGTTTATGCTCTCCAGGTGATTATGATTTTAAAAAATGTTTATGGATAATTGCTTTAAGATAGCTTCTCTCACATTTTTGCTACATCACTCTGATGTATTTCATAGTCTCAATATTTATTGCAGAGGATGTTGGACAACAGTGTTAAATATCGAGTTTTAAAGAATGCATGAACACAGTTATACTAGTTAGGTTGTCTCTCAGGGACCTAACCCTTATTCACCTTGGGTTGGATCTGTGTTTAGGTGGTTTAATTATGGCATGTCCTATGGAACAACACCTTTATTCTGAGAATGAGATTTGTGTTTAGGTGGTTTAATTATGGCATGTCCTATGGAACAACACCTGAGGGAAGCAGGATTAGGTGGGGAAGAAATCAAACTACAGAGCAGTCACAACTGTGTTCTTAGACAATCCTGTTAGAGCCTTGGTGTTGTGATAGATCCATGCTTCTATATAAATTAGAAGCAAGAGGCTCAGTCCTTTTAACACTTTCCCACTCCAACCAGTCATTGAATGACAGTTCTCTTCCAAGACAACCAAAATATTGACAAGACAGATCCTCTCATCTGATTCCTGTAAAAGGATATTTAGCTACAAACTATGCAGCCATTCCTACTGTTGGGGTCCGTTATCAAAGGAACAAGACTGAGACAAAGTGGAACTTATGCAAAGCTTTATTCCATGCCAAGCATTAGAAGTTAGACTGACCAGCCAGGGCTGCCTCTGAAGAGAGCGACCCTGTCCCGATCTCACAGGCTGGTTTTATAAAGCATAACTGCAGATTCCACGTACGTGGCTTCTATTGTTAAGGCGTTTACTCCCGGAATCGATACCTGGAACCAATACCAGGAACTACTGGGGCATTTATTCCTGGAATGAAGTCTGTGGATGTAAACAACACTATGGCTACCTAGGCAATATGGAGTCGCTCTGGCTAAGCAGGCCCTAATAGTTAAACAGGTTTTAACATTAAATTAGCCCTAACACCTACAGATGGAAATCTGACTAGAAAACCAGTGTCCATGGCATATACCTCACTTCCTAAGTTGTTATAAGGCTATGTGTTCCCTTTCTAAACACATGTTCTTTTTGGTTTTGTTTTTATTACTGATAGGTTAAAACTGTGCTCTAAGATGGCTGACCAAACCAGCAAGGGAATTCCAGTCCCTGTCTCAAAGCCCTTCCGGGTTCTTCTTTCCTACCTCATCTCCCACACATGTCAAAGGTACCAAGTATGCGGAAGTAGGAGGGTATAAATTCCCCTCCCTGCTTGTACTAGGGGTTCAGACCTTTGGAGAACAGCCTCCTCTGAGCCTACCAGTGTTAAATAAACCTCTGATCCTCCAAAGTCTCCAAGTGCCGCTTGGTTTTCCATCAGGATCCAGTCCAGGTTCCATAACATTTGGTTCCCTGACCAGGAAACCCAACTGTGCTGGCCCATTGTTGCCACCAGTTTGGGGCAATGGTGGGGCAGTGATGGAATGAGGGATCATAAGGGAGAACGTGCACCCTGCCTTATTTTCAGGGAGTCTCCTGCCCAGTCGCCTCAGGCTGACCCACCCCTCTGTCCCCATCTGGACTCAAAGGAGATTTGGCAGGTGAGGACCTGGTCCCAATGTCAGATTCAAGTAAGGCCTGGGGCCCCACGACCCAGTTAGGCCCACCCATGAGGGTGGAAGGGGAGACCAATCACCTTCCAGAGACCTCTTAGAGGTCTCACAGGTAGGGCCTCCTGGGGGGTTGGGGGAGGTCCTTCAGGGCAGGAACCCCCCAAAAGAAGGGATAGGAAGGAGTTTCTGAAAGGAATTCCACAGATCAGGGCCTCCCAGTTTGGGGGTGAGAGGCAGACTGATTCTGTGGCTCCAAGGGCAGGCACCCTTAGGGTCCCCAGAAGCCTACAGAGTCCGAGTGGACCCTAACCTGCTTTCATGGTGACCTCATAGGGTCCAAGGCGAGCCTCTTCAGGATGCCAGTCTGGGGTTTATACGGACTCACTATGGCTAAGAGGCAACCAGGTGTACTCTGGGGTGGCAGATGGGCAGGCATCTGGCTGGTCTCTCCTTTGAAGGGACACCCACCTTTTGTCTTTATGCCAACAACAAAGGAAGGAAACACACAGGGTGGCCAAGAGAGCCCCCTGCTCCTCATGGAGAGAAGCTCTTCAAAACCCATGGTCTTAGACTGTATGCTCAAAATTTTAAGAAGGGATTCTCAGGAGACTATGGGATCAAAACATCTGGAAAATCAGGCCCATTATGTGAACTAGAAGGGGCCACTTTTGGGGTTGACTGGACCTCCAAGGGGCCCTAAGACCTACCCATTGTCCAGGTCATTTACAAAATTATGGTCAGGACTGCCAGACAACCTGATCAATTCCCATATATTGATTCTTGGTTTCAGATAGCCCAAACTCTGCCCTCATGGGTCTGAATCTGTGCTAATAGGAAGGACCAAAGTAGGATATTTGTAACCTAAGTAAAAGAGCCCAAAGACTGTAAGGAAACAAAGCCTGTCAGGGAGGTCCTGTCTGGGGGAATCAGGGGTGGCAAAGCAGATGAGCTCTGGACAAGGATGAACCCATAAGAAAGTGTGGGGACCACAGTCCTCTGACCCAGGTCCTAAAGCTGAGCTGCAGGAAGACAGTGCTTCTGCTTCTTGTAACTGGCATGTGTAAGGAGATACCTGATTTAGCAGCTCTGACAGCCCACAGGAAACTTGATCCTGACAGAAACGGAATGTAAAATAGCAACAGCTCTCATATTTACCTTTAAAAGAAAGTGGAGGATGCACCTGGTGGCTTAATCACTTAAGCGTCTGCCTTCCACTCAGGTCACGATCCCAGGTGTCCTTCAGGATGGGTACTTTAAGGAATATTCCCAAGCAGCTGCTAAAACTCCTTTGTTTTGGGGAAATTCCCTGTCTTCTCTGACCCAATATGGATTGTCTATCCCCCCTTGTTGGCGGGAAAACATGGCATCTGCTACTCTGGAGCTGATGATCTCCTGAACCGGGAAACCTTTCCTGCCCTCTTCTTCTGCCTCCCCATCCTCCTTTCCTGTTTCTGCACCACCTTGGGTGCAGCCTGCATTACTTTCTTCTAGACATCCTCAGTGCCTCAGGCACCTTGGTTCTTCCCTTCACTGTCAAGAAGCAAGAAGAGCACCCACAGGACCTAACACCATCCACTCCAGATTTGTCCAAGTGTCTCAGGAAAAAAATGGTCATGGGGAAGATCCTGGTGGAACATAATTCGGCATTTAAACTAAGTTTGTTGGTTTAGTTCAGGCAGATGTGTCTTAAGTTATCAGTGGTAAATGTGAAATTTTATTCTATCCAGGTTTACTGAAGGTCAAATAACCTCATGTTACCTCTGTTGGGTTGTTAGTAAAAAGATGACTAAAATGGTTAATAACCTCATCAAAGTTTTCATGGGTAATTGTTAATGTAGCTTTCAAAGTCTTTGGTAACCTGAAAGTTTAAAGTTTTGGTTGGATGACAAATGGAATTAAATTTGCTGGACATCTAGGCCTTTTCCAAATGGGATAAGTTCTAAAGCATTGATAACTGGACATAGGTTTGTGCTTTTGACTTAACTGCAAGGAACTAGGGATATTTAAATCTGTTGGTAAACATGTCTTGTGCTTCATTACTCCTTGGTCTTCACTGAAGATTAAGGTTTCTAAAGAGTGCAAAATTCTGCTATCTGTAACTAAGACTGATGGAAGTAAGGGAATCAACTCTGTATGTGGAAAAGTAGGAGATACATAAGAAAGATAAGGAATGGGAATACATTTTGTTGAAGGTAAGAGAAGGTAATTTTGTCCTAAATAAGATTTTTTTTTTTTAATGGCTTGGGACAAGACCCAAATGCAAAGGAAAGTCATAGAAAGTTTGTGACAGGAAATCTTTGGAAATGAATTTTAGGTGTGGTCAGGATGGACTAAGATTAAAATGAATTTTAAAAAGACACTGGTATAGAAAGTTGGTTTTCTCTCTGCTCAAAAAGACAAAGTATTCTGAATTTTTGGTTTGCTCTTGATAAAACAATGCAAATAGTTGTTTTCTCTCTACCTGCTTAGAAAAAATAGTTTCTGTATCTTGCATTTATCAGGTCTTCAACATCCCCAATCTTATGTAGGCATATGCTTTGAAATTTTCTAAGGTTTTAACAATCTTCCCCAAGATTTAAATCACAAACAGTCGTGTTGACTAATTAGGCATGCTTGTTTGGAATGTAACATTCTGGTTCTGGCTATTGAAGTGCTATGTATCACAGAATAACTGAGTTTCCTTGTCAATTGTATCATAGTGAATGCCCCCATCAGATTATTAACCATGCCTATTCTGAGTTTGTCATTTATAATTGTTCTGGTTCTCTTGTAAAGTTAGTTATATCTTCAAAGAGATTCATATAAAGGACTTTAAAGATAGATACAGGTATTTAGTATACTAAAAATCCTAAAACTGAAATGAGTAAGGACTTCCAGAACCAAGAAGCTGCATTCAGACTGAACAAAAATCAGTAACATGGGACTAAATGAACTAAACAGTTCTGTGATCCTTGTTTGAAAAACATTGCTGGTTCCTTAATGTTCACTCTTTCTGTTTAAGGAAATGTAAGATTTCTATTGACATACAGAAACATCATAAAATAATCATTTGTAAGCACATTAAAGCATTCAACTTTTCTCTCTATCTGAACCCTCTGAAACTCAAAAGGTCTCAGTAAGTATACCTTCTTCCATGGCAATTCTAGTTATTTGCATAGGTTCAGTAAGAATCTGTTCCCCTTGTAACAGGACACCATTGGAAACATTGGTTATTTTACCAAGGTTTGGACTGGAATATCATATTTGAGATAGACATGCATAGACTCACATATGGCCAGACAGCTTTAAGGAGCTAAGGTTGACTTTATGAAACCTGGAGCCATAAAGCCCCTTGAAACTATAGTCCTGATACCTTGCTTACAGAGGTCCCAGGAACCTCACCAGGTGAGTAAAGAATGTCACTTCCTGGCAGAGACAGGAACCTCAGGATACTTTGGGGACCTCACAAAGAGGAAACTGTCCAAATCTTAGAGGTATTGCCAGCATGTCTGATGACAAGTACATGGCTGAGGACATGGCTTGGCTTCTGGCCTGGAGAGGCTACTAAAAGTTCAACCTAGAGATTCCTTAGAAAGTTCCAGCAAAGCAGATTCTAAGAGATCTATATGATCACTCACTGTTCTTGCTGAGCTTATGTAAATAATTAGGACAGGTTTGTTAGAACTGGACTTATTTCTCAAGTAAATTAGTCCTGATTTGGTTATCTCTCTGGAAATGAGAGTTATTTTAAAGAAAAAAAAATGTTTAAATAATACCCACATTTGTGGATGTTAAATTCTAGATTTTATTGTCTTTAAATATTTGTTGTTTACCTAAGCTAGACAACTTGAGGTAAACTTAAGAGAAATTACCACAGTAACTCATATGTTGACAATCTTCTTGATTATTATTCTGTGGGGATAATAATAACAGGATCAAAAAAAAATAATAATAGGATCACATGGCACATGATTAAAAACTAGAAAATTAGATTGCTTCCCCAACAGTTGTGTAACTTATCACCTTGACTAGTTCTGTGTGGATGGGATAATGAAATCATTCCCTAAAAGCCAGAGCATACCCCACTTCATAGGGTTACTGTGGACTTGTGGAGATAATGGATAATAAAACTTTTCTTATGATTGGTTGGGTAATGCACTTGGGGATAACCTTATCTCCTGAGACAAGTTTTCTCCCACTTCCCAGTGATCATTTGTAATTAGAATGTTGACTCTTTACCTCAAACAAAGAGGTCTTCTTAATGGTATTTTTTCAGTTATATTTATCCTAGAAGCCACCTCTATTGAGGTACAATTGCAAACAAAGACTTTAGCTAAGCATACAACAGTGCTCCTGGTAAAAGGAGCCTCAAAGCTCACTATGGGAAAGCCCCTGACTGTAATGAATTCACATCAGGTCCAGAATGTCTTAGAAACCAAAGGCCACTTATGGATGATGGAGGCTGACTTATTAAATACCAGGCTACACTGATAGATATGTCTGAAATAATACCTAAAACCTGTCAGATTTTAAACCCAGCTATCCTTATTCCTCGACCTGAATGTCATACTTCTATAGAACATAACTGTTGGAGGTCATTGATATTGTGTATTCTAGTCAACTGGATATAAAAGATTGCCACAGCTATAATTCAACTAAAGGTTCTATGGCAGGTTACTCCATGTAATAAGTAGGCTTAGAGGAGACCTTGAACAGATTGGAAAATTAAAAGTGTTCCAACACCTCCAAGCCTGGGAAAAACTCAAAGGCACATCTCCTGAGAAGCTTTAGAAAGGACCCCCTAAAACCATGGTGGACAGGGCCCCACACTGTTGTTCTAACCACCCCTACTGACCTCAGGGTTTTAGGTGTCACTGAATGGGTCCACCGCTCTAGAATAAAGAAGGCTCTCACCAGCTGGATGAATCACACCAGTGGAAAGCCCAACAAGATCCTACAGACCTGCTCCAGCTCTACCTTCAATGAGACCCCACCGACTGATGGACATCTGTTCACCATGGTCCCTGGCTATTGTTGGTGTGACACCAACACCCTCACCTCAGGAGTTGGACTTTACATTGCTGCCCCTTCTGACTGGACTTTCTCCCAGAAACTTGTTATTGTTATTGCTTGTTGGGCAGCCTTAGGAACCTTAAGATGGATTGCTAAGTTAATAGAAAACACTGTTACCAGGCGAGCTGCTGCCCAGATACTAGCCTTGCAGGGCCATCATAATAGATGACAATGATGCCCTCTAAACTAGGCGTTTAAAGGGGCATCAAAGAGGGGAATGATAGGGAAATACTGTACTCTAAGATGGCTGACCAAACCAGCAAGGGAATTCCAGTCCCGGTCTCAAAGCCCTTCCGGGTTCTTCTTTCCTACCCTATTTCCCATGCATGCCAAAAGTACCAAGTATGCAGGACTAGGAGGGTATAAATTCCCCTCCCTGCTTGTGCTGAGTGCTCAGACCTTTGGAGAACAACCCCTCTGAGCCCACCAGTGTTAAATAAACCTCCAATACTCCCAAGTCTCCGAGTGCCGCGTGGTTCTTCTGCCAGGATCCAGTCCAGGTTCTGTAACATTACAATTTCATAAATAAAAATGGAAGAGAAAAACATAGATGATCAATTGGCAAGTTAAAATATTCATAAGATGATTGAGATGTTTACAATTTGTAATAAGTTCAAGGTAATTCAAATTGTTTATGTACAAAAAATGTTTAGAGCTTTCAATTATAAATAATACAAAGTGGAAGATTAAATAAAAGCTATTAGTTAAAATTAATACAAATACAAATAAGACAAATATTTATATGTGGCTTATCAACAGATTCTATTAATGAAATTATGATTCTGGTAGACGTCTCAGGTTGTAGTGCTAGATACTTGGATCAAAGAAATGAAATAAAAATAGAAATTGTGATCAAGTTGAGAAGCAACTTTAGAATAAAGTTGGAACAAGCCAATTTTGGAACAAAAAAAGCAATACAATTGATGAATATCAAAAATTCTTTCTTCTTCCTAGGAAATATTTAAAAAAATGGAAAACATACATCTAATCTATTTTGCTAAGGAGAAAGTTAGCATTGACAATATACTTTGAGCAACAGATTTATTATTTTAGCATTTTGCTAGTGACATCTCTAATTGCTTTTGGGATCTCTACTAAAACCTCAAATTTCCATGCATTTACCACTTCTTGGAATTTTTAGTTTTGATATTTTAATGAAAGATTGCTATTTGCACAATAACTTCAGGATATAATACATCTGTATTTCAGTATAAAACAATCCACAATGAAGACAAGCCCAGTCACCTGGTAATTTAGAATGAAATATATGTATGTGTGTGTATATATATATAGATAGGTAGATAGATAGATAGATATAGATATATAGATATAGATATGATTTGAATTATTATTACTTGAGCCAAATGAGTTTGTAAATTCAGTCCTGAGAAACTAGAACAAGATCAAATCAGGCCTCTCTGAGCAACATAATATTTATCTTTCACAGCAAATATGTTCCCAATGCAACTCAGAACAACAGTGATGGTGGTATACCAACTTTGTGTAATTTCACAAAATATAATCTTTGCTGCTATTTCTCCAGTCTGTGCAAAGTAAATAATTCATGCACATAATGATCAGTGACAAACCATGTCATTTCTTCAACTCTGACAGTATTTGTGGCTGTGAATCTGTTACACAGTTGATTCACAAAAAGAAAAGTATGTAGTTGTGTTACTTTCTTATCTCCCAGTGATAAACCATGTGACATTTTATAAAAATGGATTAACAAAAGAGGGAACTGAAAGTTGAAAGTGCAAACAAAAATTAAACATGGTAATGCTAGAATGAAGTTCAAATTGAACACAAATGGAGTTATAGAAGAAATAGCTACCATGGGATGTTGACTCCACCACATTTGACAGACTAAGCAGCCAGAGGAAGTCAGTGAAGGTAAGCTTACAGACATAAATGAGACAAATTGTTGTGAGAAAAATGATGATGATATACCAGAAGGGATGCTCATTCAAAAAATAGTCACAATAAAGGAACCCTCAGAATATTTCACAACGTTGAAAGAACAAAGGATAAAAAAATTAGAACTTATCCTAATTTAGGAAGTAGAATAACAATCTGTTAAGGCATGAAAGGGTGCTTGTGTGTGCTGTAAATTATATGATGAGAAGGCAAGTGCTGTTCACCTGCCTCTTCATAAGTTTTGTTTTTTTTGTTTGATTTTATTGCTTGCCTTTATTTTTACTTATTTTTAATTGAAGTATAGTTGGCACACAATGTTGCATTAGATTTAGGTGTACAACATAGTGATTATACAACTCTATCCCTTGTGCTGTGCTCAGCACAAGTGTAGCTACCATCTGTCACCATACAATGCTATTGCAGTGTCATTGGTTATATTCCCTATGTTGTACCATTTATCTCTTGATAAGTTTTATACAAATAAATAAAATGACCTAATTGTAATTTTTCTTATATTCTAAATTGTAATATATGAAATAAATATTAGTTTTACTAATTTTTATTTTCTTTGAGAATAAAATGAATTTTAGTGTTTTGACAAAAATGTTTACAGATTACAGAACATTAGTAATTTTTCCTATCGATTGTTAAGATTGCTTTACATGATTTCCATTTACAGAGTCATTTTTACAAACTGGCACTACCCAGCAAAGGGAAGAGTGTCATGAGAATAGGTTGGAAACATGCCCATTTACCCAAATACTTTCATGTGTGTCACTTTTTTTTTTTTCGAAAACAAAAATATTGATCCAAATAGGCAATGTACTTATCACAGCATAGTTATCAAAATCAGAAAATTCAACAAAGTAGAATATTATCTAATCTACACTACACTTTAATTTTAACTGTCTTGAGTAAAATATAGAACTTTTAAAAATTTTTCGCCAAAGATCCATTCTTAGCTCATGAATTGCATTTAGTTGCTATGTATTTGTAATCTCCTTTGATTTCAAACACTTCCTCAGGCTTTCTTCATCTTTTATGATCTTGGCAATAATTTTAGAAAATGTCCTTTTATTCTTAATTCAGTTTATACATATTTTACAAAAATGAGATTGTCCATCTTTCTTGGTACATCATATCAGGAAGAATGATATCTGGTTCATCCAATTATTGGTAATGTTTAGTTTAGTTACTTGATTAAGGTATTATTCTCAGGTTTTTTCCACTTCTGTGAGAATATTTTTCTCTTTGTAATTAATAACTACTATTGGGGAGTCCATTTTGAAACTATGTAAATATATTGTTTCTTATCAACCTTCCATCCACTGGTTTTAGGATTTTTTGATTATATAGTTGGCATTAGTCCTTAAAAGATTTTCCTCTATTTATTATTGACATGTTTATATAAATAAAGACTTAAGGATTTTTTTTCCCAATTCAGTGGGTTTTAGTCTCATTCTGTCATTGTACATTTTGATATTCACATTGTCCCAGATTAGGTCAGAGGAAATCTTTTCAAGATGGCTTTTTTGTGCTTTTGACCTTTCTTTGAGGATTTCATTACATTCTAAAGCAAAAAGACACTGCAGGTACAATGAGCTTTTTTTTTTTTAATTATTATTTTTTCTCCCAACTTTGAGTTGGAGGAATTCTTTATGTATTCTGAATGTGTCCCTTCTATTGTCATGTGTTTCATAAATATTCAGCATTTTTTCCCTACCTTATTCATTTACTTGGTAAAGTCTTTGATTAGCACAAGTTTAATTTTTTATATTAATATACTTTAATTTTCTAGAGAAATTTTAGGTTCAAAGCAAAGTACAGACAGTTCTTACATACCTTTTGTCCCCCAACATCCTTCCCTACACCTAGCACAAAGCCTCTCTCACCATCAAATCCCCCATCAGTGTAGGACATTATCATATTACCACACTAACATTGACACCTCACTATCAACAAAAATCCATAATTTATCTTAAGGTTCACTCTTTGTGCTTTATAAAGTCTATAGGTTTGAAAAAGTGTTTAATGACATATATCCACCATTGTAGTATCCCAAAAAATAGTCTCACTGTCCCAAAAATCCTCTGTGATCCACTTATTCATTCTCTTCTATCTCCTCACTAAATTCCTGACAAACACTGACTTCTTAGTCTCCACACCTTTCCAGAATGTCCATATAGCTGGAGTTATACAGAAAATAACCTTTGAAAATTGCTTTTTTTCACTTAGCAATACACATTTAACATTCCTCCATGACTTTTCCTGGTTTGATAGCTAATTTCTTCTTAGGGCTGAATAATATTCCATTGTCTGAATGTACCCCAGTTTATTTCTTTTCTCACCTATTGAAAGGCATCTTGGGGGCGCCTGGGTGGCTCAGTGGGTTAAGCTTCTGCTTTCAGCTCAGGTCATGATATCAGGGTCCTGGGATTGGGCCCCACCTTGGGCTCTCTGTTCATCAGGGAGCCTGCTTTCCCCCTCTCTCTGTCTGCCTCTCTTCCTACTTGTGATCTCTCTCTCCCTCTGTAAAATAATTAAATATTTTTTAAAATGATTTAAATGAGATCTAGTTTGTAATTTTTAATATTGCTTCTTTCTGGGTTCAGTTTCAGAAATTTTGCCTAATCAAAAGCTATAAAGTAAGTCCCTACTTTCTTACAGAAGCTGAGTAAGTTTAAAATCTAAATTAGGTTTATGAGTTTGCTCATATTAATATCTGTGTGGTGCAAGAAAAGGATAATTTTCTTTCAATATAGATAACTGGTTTTTCCAGCACAATTAAAAAATATTTAATTTTTCTACTGAATTATTTGTCATCCTTGTCAAAATAAATTGCCCATATATTTGCAGGATTATTTCTAAACTCTATTATTTTGCATTAACAATTTTTAGTTCTCATGAAAATATAGCATGTAGCATGTCAGTTTTGTACAAAGTCTTGACATTTAGCAGTATAAATCCTCCAACTTCATGTTTATCTTAGAAGCTTCTTTTAGAAATTCTTGGACTTATACAATTTAATATAAATATAAGAGGATTATTTATTTCCATAAGAAAGAAAGAAATATAAATGTAATAGGATTATTCATTTCCATAAGAAATTATATGATGAACATGGTATAATTTCCCATTTATTTAGGTCTGCATTAATTTCTTTTAGCAATGTTTTCTAGTTTTGGTAATCTTGAAAATATTTTACAAAACTTGTTCCTTAACATCTTAAGCTTTCTGATGCTATTATCAAGAGCTTTAGAAAGCATGTTTTCATTTTAAATTATTTAAAGCTAGTATATATACATAAAACATATGTTTGTTGTTGACCTTTTATACGGAACATTTCTAAAATCTCTAATTAGGTTATAATATTTCTCTTGTAATTCCTTGGTTATTTCTATATGGTTAACCATTTCACCTCTGAAGAGTTTATATATATATATATATATATATATACACATATATGTATATATATATATCTTGCATTTATTTTCCTTGGTTTCAGGCCATGGATATCTGTTATCCAGTATAATGTTGAAAAGAAACAGTGAACTGACATGATTGATTTGATAACTTTAAAAGGGGAAACATTTAACATTTCACTGTACAAAATGATAGCTGTAGGTTTTTCTTACATGCACTTTATTGGATTGAAGAAGTTCATTTTCTTCCTAATTTGCTTAGAATTTTTATCATGTATAGGTGGTAAATTTTATCAAATTCATCTTCTCCTATTGAGATAATTATACTACTTAAAAATTTTTTTTCATATGCCAAAATACATTAAGCAGCATTTTAATGTTAATCTAAAATTATGTTCCTAGGAAAAACAGCATTTAGCTATAATATATTACCCTTTTTCCATCTTGCTTAATTTGATTTGTCTATAATTTGTTAAGAATTTATACTTGTGTTTGTGAAAACAATTGATCTATAAATAGCATATGCTACTTTTATCCAGTGTTGTACAAAGTTAATGCAGACCTCATGAATGTAATGTGTATGCATTTTCTCCTTTGGAAGGGAAATTTTTCCACATTATTTATTTTAGTAATTCATCAGACAAATTATTAGGGCCTGTAGATTGTGGTGGGAATGTTTTGATAATGAATTAAGGTTTTTTGGTAAATATAGGCTTTTTAATTTTTCTGTTTTATCTTAAATCCATATTCCCTAAATTGTGAAGTGGGTTTTTCATAGAGTGATCAATATATTCCTCTCGTTCTCTTTCTCCTCTCTCAGAATTGTTAGCAGTATTTCAATTATATTGATCTTTTTAAGGAGCCAACTTTTGTCTTTCTTAATTTTCTTTACCACATGTCTGTTATCTATTTCTGCTCAATCTTAATTATTACATTCATTATTACATAATTGTTACTGTCTCAGTTAGCTTGGCTGAAACCACAAGAATAGGTGGTGCTATTTTTCTGGAGTGGAACAATTGCCGTTAAAATGATTTTCTGCTATTAAGCTACCATTTTTTTTTAAAGATTTTATTTATTATTTGTCAGAGAGAGAGAGAGCTTAGGCAGGCAGAGTGGTAGGCAAAGGCAGAGAGAAGCAGGCTCCCCACTGAGCAAGGAACCCGATGTGGGACTCTGATCCCAGGAGCCTAGGATCCTGACCTGAGCCAAGGGCATCGGCTTAACCAACTGAACCACCCAGGTGTACCTAGGCTACCATTGTTCTAAGTAATTTCACTGGAGAACAAAATTATAAAATTTTATAAAGGTTTTTATAAAAATGTTTTTACTTTTCTGGGTGTCTTTTGTCATTACAGGGATGGAGGCTACTGCAGAGTCTGCAGTATATGAAAGACAACAGGGGAGGAGTCAAGATGGTGGAGAAGTAGCAGGCTGAGACTACATCAGGTAGCAGGAGCTCAGCTAGATAGCTTATCAAACCATAGCATACACCTACAAATCCAACAGGAGATCGAAGAGAAAAACAGCAATTCTAGAAACAGAAAATTGACCACTTTCTGAAAGGTAGTACTGGCCGAGAAGTGAATCCAAAGTGATGGGAAGATAGACCACAGGGGCCGGCTCCTGGCAAGTGGAGGAGCAATGGAGCACTAAATCAGGACTTTTAAAAGTCTGCTCCACTGAGGGACATCACTCCAGAGGCTAAACCAATGTGAAGCCCATGTGGGGTCAGCATGGCCCCAGGACCCACAGGGTCACAGAAGGATTGGGGGTGTCTGAGTGTTGCAGAGCTCGAAGGTATTAGAGCGAGGAAGTTGGCTACAGAGACAGAGCTGAGGAGTGAGCTCTCAGCTCAGGGTTACCTTGAACTGGTTGCAGGCTGGGTGAGCTTGGAGAGCACCCAGAGGCCAGGGAGACAGGAGTGATTGAGTGCTTTCTCTGAGGGCAAATTGAGAGTGGGGCCCCGAGCTCTTGGCTCCTCTGGCCAGAGATTTGGAGGCCACCATTTTCATTCCTGTCCTCCGGAACTCTATGGAAAGAGTTCAGGGAACAAAATCTCCCAAAAGTGAACCCTAGGGGATTACTTAGCCCCTGGTAAGGGTGGTGCAATTCCACCTGGGGCAAAGATACTTGAGAATCACTACAACAGGCCCCTCCCTCCGGAGATCAATAAGAAATCCAGCCAAGACCAAGTTCACTTACCAAGGAGAACAGTGGAATTCCAGAGGAGGAGAAAGCAAAGCATGGAACTCATGGCTTTCTCCCCATGATTCTTTAGTCTTGCAGTTAATTTAATTTTTTTAATTTAATTTTTTTCTTCTGCTAAAATCCTTTAACTTTTACCCTCTTCTTTTTTAACATTTTTTAAACTAGTTTATCTTAATAATACATTTCATTAAAAATGATAATAGTAATCTATTATTGAAACTTCATTATTATAGTCATATTTTATCCTTCATTGTATTTAACTTTATTTTTTGTATACACATAGGGTTTTTTCTTCTAAAAAATTTGGGGTGCAACTTCTAATAGACCAAAATATACCCTAAATATAGCTCCAGGCTTGTTCTAGTCTCCAGCCCAAGCAAATTCCCTACACTTTCTTTTTCTTTATTCTCCCAACCAACTTACTTTATCAACTCCTTTTTTAGAAATTAAAAATTTTTTTTTCCATCTTTATAGGCATATTCCATCCCTTCATTGTGTTTACCCTTATATACGTTTATCATTCTTTAAAAATTGGGGAAGTAGTTTCTTCTAAGAGACCAAAATACTCACAAAATTAAGTGGGTGACCCTGTTCTGGTCACCAGTCTAATATGTATATATATATATATATTTTTTTTTTTCTTTTTAATGTTATTTCTCTATTTGTTTTCTTTTTTTAATTTTTTTTCTCTGAACTTCTTTTTATCCCCATTCTCCCCCCTCTCCCCCACAATTTGGGGTCTCTTCTGATTTGGTTAAAGGGCATTTTCCTGGGGTCTTTGCCACCCTTTTAGTATTTTATTTGCTCCTCCATATACTCTTAACTGGACAAAATGACAAGGCAGAAAAACTCACCACAAAAAAAAAGAGGCAATACCGAAGGCTAGGGACCTTATCAATACAGATATTGGTAATATGTCAGGTCTAGAGATCAGAATGACAATTCTCAAGGTTCTAGCCAGGCTCAAAAAAGGCATGGAAGATATTAGAGAAACCCTGTCTGGAGAGATAAAAGCCCTTTCTGGAGAAATAAAACTAAACTTAACCAAGTTGAAATCAAAAAAGCTATTAATGAGGTGCAATCAAAAATGGAGGCTCTTACTGCTAGAATTAATGAGGTAGAAGAAAGAATTAGTGATATAGAAAACCAAATGACAAAGAATAAAGAAGCTGAGCAAAAGAGAGACAAACAACTACTGGACCATGAGAGGAGAATTCGAGAGATAAGTGATACCATAAGACGAAACAACATTAGAATAATGGGGATTCCAGAAGAAGAAAGAGGAGAGAGGTGAGCAGAAGGTATATTGGAGAGAATTATTGTAGAGAATTTCCCTAATATGGCAAAGGGAACAAGCATCAAAATCCAGGAGGTGCAGAGAACCCCCCTCAAAATCAATAAGAATAGGTCCACACCCCATCACCTAAGAGTAAAATTTACAGGTCTTAGGGACAAAGAGAAAATCCTGAAAGCAGCCCGGGAAAAGAAGTCTGTAACATACAATGGTAAAAATATTAGCTTCGCAGCAGACTTATACACAGAGACCCGGCAGGCCAGAAAGAACTGGCATGATATATTCAGAGAACTAAACGAGAAAAACATGAAGCCAAGAATACTATATCCAGCTACGCTATCATTGAAAATAGAAGGAGAGATAAAAAGCTTCCAGGACAAACAAAAACTGAAAGAATTTGTAAATACCAAAACAGCTCTACAGGAAATACTGAAAGTGGTCCTCTAAGCAAAGAGAGAGCCTAAAAGTAGTAGATCAGAAAGGAAGAGAAACAATATACAGTAGCAGTCACCCTACAGGCAATACAATGGCACTAAATTCATATCTCTCAATAGTTACCCTGAGTGTTAATGGGCTAAGTGCCCCAATCAAAAGACACAGGGTATGAGAATGGATAAAAAACAAAACCCATCAATATGTTGCCTACAAGAAACTCATTTTAGACCCGAAGACACCTCCAGATTTAAAGTGAGGGCGTGGAAAACAATTTACCATGCTAATGGACATCAGAAGAAAGCTGGGGTGGCATTCCTTATATCAGATCAATTAGATTTTAAGCCAAAGACTATAATAAGAGATGAGGAAGGACACTATATCATACTCAAAGGGTCCGTCCAACAAGAAGATCTAACAATTTTAAATATCTATGCCCCTAACATGGGAGCAGCCAACTATATAAACCAATTAATAACAAAATCAAAGAAGCATATCAACAATAATACAATAATAGTAAGGGATGTTAACACTCCCCTCACTGGACAGATCATCCAAACAAAAGATCAACAAGGAAATAAAGGCCTTAAATGACACACTGGACCAGATGGACATCACAGATATATTCAGAACATTTCATCCCAAAGCAACAGAATACACATTCTTCTCTAGTGCACATGGAACATTCTCCAGAATAGACCACATCCTGGGTCACAAATCAGGTCTCAACCGGTATCAAAAGATTGGGATCATTCCCTGCATATTTTCAGACCACAATGCTCTGAAGCTAGAACTCAATCACAAGGAAATTTGGAAAGAACCCAAATATATGGAGACTAAACAGCATCCTTCTAAAGAATGAGTGGATCAACAAGGAAATTAAAGAAGAATTGAAAAAATTCATGGAAACAAATGATAATGAAAACACAATGGTTCAAAATCTGTGGGACACAGCAAAGGCAGTCCTGAGAGGAAAATATAGCAGTACAAGCCTTTCTCAAGAACAAGAAAGGTCTCAAATACACAACCTAACCCTACACCTAAAGGAGCTGGAGAAAGAACAAGAAAGAAAGCCTAAACCCAGCAGGAGAAGAGAAATCATAAAGATCAGAGCAGAAATCAATGAAATAGAAAACAAAAAAACAATAGAACAAATCAACGAAACTAGGAGCTGGTTCTTTGAAAGAATTAATAAGATTGATAAACCCCTGGCCAGACTTACCAAAAAGAAAAGACAAAGGACCCAAATAAATAAAATCATGAGTGAAAGAGGAGAAATCACAACCAACACCAAAGAAATACAAACAATTATAAGAACATACTCTGAGCAACTCTAAGCCATCAAATTTGACAATCTGGAAGAAATGGATGCATTCCTAGAGACATAAACTACCACAATTGAAACAGGAAGAAACAGAAACATTGAACAGTCCGATAACCAGTAAGGAGATTGAAATAGTCATCAAAAATCTCCAAACAAACAAAAGCCCAGGGCCAGATGGCTTCCCAGGGGAATTCTACCAAACATTTAAAGAAGAATTAATTCCTATTCTCCTGAAACTGTTCCAAAAAATAGAAATGGAAGGAAAACTTCCAAACTCATTTTATGAGGCCAGCATTACCTTGATCCCAAAACCAGACAAGGATCCCATCAAAAAAGATTATTATAGACCAATATCCTTGATGAACACAGATGCGAAAATTCTCACCAAAATACTAGCCAAGAGGATTCAACAGTATATTAAAAGGATTATTCACCACGACCAAGTGGGATTTATTCTAGGACTGCAATGTTGGTTCAACATCCACAAATCGATCAATGTGATCCAATACATTAATAAAAGAAAGAACAAGAACCATATGATCGTCTCAATAGATGCTGAAAAAGCATTTGACAAAGTACAGCATCCCTTCCTGATCAAAACTCTTCAAAGTGTAGGGATAGAAGGCACATACTTCAGTATTATCAAAGCCATCTATGAAAAACCCACCACAAATATCATTCTCAATGGAGAAAAACTGAGAGTTTTTCCAGCTAAGGTCAGGAACACAGCAGGGATGTCCATTATCACCACTGCTATTCAACATAGTACTAGAAGTCCTAGCCTCAGTAATCAGAAAACAAAAAGAAATTAAAGGCATCCAAATAGGCCAAGAAGAAGTCAAACTATCACTCTGCAGATGATATGATACTTTGTGTGGAAAACCCAAAAGACTCCACTCCAAATCTTCTAGGACTTGTACAGGTATTCAGCAAAGTATCAGGACATAAAATCAATGCAAAGAAATCAGTTGCATTTCTTTACACCAACAACAAGACTGAAGAAAGAGAAATTAAGGAGTCAGTCTTATTTACAATTGCACCCAAAACCATAAGATACCTAGGAATAAACCTAACCAAAGAGGCAAGGAATCTATACTCAGAAAACTATAAAGTACTCATGAAAGAAATTGAGGAAGACACAAAGAAATGGAAAAATATTCCATGCTCATGGATTGGAAGAACAAATATTGTGAAAACGTCTATGCTACCTAAAGCAATCTACACATTTAATGCAATCCCTATCAAAATCCCATCCATTTTTTTTCAAAGAAGTGGAAAAAATAATCCTAAAAGTTATATGGAACCAGAAAAGACCTTGAATAGCCAAAGGAATATTGAAAAAGAAAGCCAAAGTTGGTGGTATCACAATTCCATACTTCAAGCTCTATTACAAAGCTGTCATCATCAAGACAGTATGGTACTGGCACAAAAACAGACACATAGATCAATGGAACAGAATAGAGAGCCCAGAAATAGACCCTCAACTCTATGGTCAATTAATATTTAACAAAGCAGGAAAGAATGTCAAATGGAATAAAGACAGCCTCTTCAATAAATGGTGTTGGGAAAATTGGACAGCCACATGCAGAAAAATGAAATTGGACCATTTCCTTACACCACACACGAAAATAGACTCAAAATGGATGAAGGACCTCAATGTGAGAAAGGAATCCATCAAAATCCTTGAGGATAACACAGGCAGCAACCTCTTGGACCTTAGCTGTAGCAACTTCTTCCTAGGAACATCACCAAAGGCAAGGGAAGCAAGGGTAAAAATGAACTATTGGAATTTCATCAAGTTCAAAATCTTTTGCACAGCAAAGGAAACAGTTAACAAAACCAAAAGACAACTGACAGAATGGGAGAAGATATTTGCAAACGACATATCAGATAAAGGTTAGTGTCCAAAATCTATAAAGAACTTAGCAAACTCAACACCCAAAGAACAAATAATCCAATCAAGAAATGGGCAGAGGATGTGAGCAGACATTTCTGCAAAGAAGACATCCAGATGGCCAGCAGACACATGAAAAAGTGCTCCACATCACTCGGCATCAGGGAAATACACATCAAAATCACAATGAGATACCACCTCACACCAGTCAGAATGGCTAAAAGTAACAAGTCAGGAAATGACAGATGCTGGCGAGGATGTGGAGAAAGGGGAACCCTCCTACACTGTTGGTGGGAATGCAAGCTGGTAGAACCACCCTGGAAAACAGCATGGAGGTTCTTCAAAAAGTTGAAAAGAGAACTACTCTATGACCCAGCAATTGCACTACTGGGTATTTACCCTAAAGATACAAACGTAGTGATCCGAAGGGGCACGTGCTCCCAAATGTTTATAGCAGCAATGTCTACAATAGCCAAGCTATGGAAAGAACCTAGATGTCCATCAACAGATGAATGGATAAAGAAGAGGTGGTATATATACACAATGGAATACTATGCAGCCCATCAAAAGAAATGAGATCTTGCTATTTGTGACAACATGGATGGACTAGAGGGTATCATGCTTAGTGAAATAAGTCAGTTGGAGAAAGACAACTATCATATGATCTCCCTGATATAAGGAAGTGGAGATGCAACATGGGGGGTTTGGGGAGTAGGAAAAGAATAAATGAAACAAGATTGGATTGGGAGGGAGACAAATAATAAGTGACTCAATCTCACAAAACAAATTGAGGGTTGCCAGGTTGAGGGGGGTCAGATGAGGGGGGTGAGGTTATGGACATTGGGGAGGGTATGTGCTATGGTGAGTGCTGTGAAGTGTGTAAACCTGGCGATTCACAGGTCTGTACCCCTGGGGATAAAGATACATTATATGTTTATAAAATTTTTTTAATTAAATAAATAAATAAATAAATAAAATGATTTAGATTTCAAAAAAAAAATAAAAAGACAACAAAGAAAACTGGGGAACTCACTGGCATGTTTTTCTTCAAGTCCTGAAGTCCCTAGAGTGTCTATCCTCCTCTTTCCAACTTTTGGAGTCTTTCTATACTTATTGCTTGTTTTTTAAAGGCATTTTCAGTTATAAGAGGGAGGTCTGGAAGAAATGGAGCTCCTTCATGTGGTGAAACTACAGTCCCCTAACTTTTTTATATTGCCACATGTATCCTAATGTTCTACTATGAAAATTTTCAAACAAAAAGAAAAGATAAAATAATTTAGAATGAACATTCAATCACCTTTTACTAATCGTTACTATATTTGTTTTATCACATTTTTATCGATCCTGCTAATCATTTACCATTTCATCTTCCTTTTTTGATAATTTTAAGTAATTTTCTGACATCTTGTTAAATATTTTATCATGCATATTGTTAAATATAATTTAATATTGCACAGAATTTTAGATGATATTTACATATAGTGCCATGCATAAATCTTAAGGATACATATTCAGAGTTTTGACAATTGCATATGCCTTTATAACTTAAACCCCTGACACAATAAAGTGATATTAGTATCACCTCAGAAAGCTCTCTCATGTACCTTTCCAGTCAGTTACTAAACTCAATCCCCTTGAAGCAATCTGTTTTTACTGTTTCTACCATAGATGACTTCTGTTTTATTTTAAAATACTTACTTCCCTTGTTAAGGTTTGGTTTGCAGGACCAAGACAATTTTAATATGTAGTTTGTTCCTTTTTATTTCTATTTTATTGCATACATATACAACAGGTTTTATTTACCCATTGTCTGTGGATTGACAATTAGCCAATCTCTAGTTTTGGGATACCATGCTGGTATTTTGGTTTTATTTTTGTTTGTGTTTTTGTATGCATGTGATTATTTATCCTTATAAAAGCTTAGGAGCAAAGTTACGGCTCACAGTGTTGTGTGTGTTTAATTTTATATTTATTTTTAAAAACTGCAAGAGCTTTTTCCAGAGTGATTGCAAAATTTAACCTCCTCAAAAACAAAAACTCACCAGCATTTCACATTTTTAGTCTTTTTAATTTGAAGCACTATGGTGGTTATAGTGATATTTAATTGTGGTTTCAACATATAATGTCCTAAAACTAATAAGCTTAAGTATTTTTTCATGTTTATTAGACATTAGTGAACTCAATGTTATTTAAAATTTTTCCCATGCATTTTATTAGAAGTTTTTGTTGTCTTTAATTTTTAATTATAGAAATTCTTTTTATATGTTTGTGAACATTTACTCCCAACTTGTGGCAAACCAATTGTTTTCTTGATGGTATATTTTGATAAACAGAAGTTTTTAATTATGAAGCCTATCATATTTTTATATATATCCATTTTCCTTTCTTTGACTTATCTGTAAAAAATGGGTTTTTGCCATTATTAGACAAAGACATTATTCAGTGTTTTCCTTTAAAAATATTAGGGTATTTCTCACAAAGCAATAAATACTATCAGATTATCAATAATATATGATCACTAGTAATCAAGTGGCCAAAAAAATGAAAAGAAAAAGAAAAAGAAGATGATGTATCCATACATCAGTGTATGTATATACCAAAGAACCAATAATTATTAAAATCTATTATGTAGCAGCAATTTGTTTAGTTATTTTTTTAAAAACCTAATTTTTTGTGGTGAAAAAACTTAGATAAAAATTGAATTAGAAATGCACTTCTGGCAACAAAATTTTCAAAGTGGCTATATTTTTTTCATAACAAAGGTAAATGTAATGGAGCTAAGGTTAAAAATAGTAGTTTGCCTTTTAGTCAATAATATATTCAGATTTTGCCTTTATAAAGGTCATTGAAGATGACATCCCCTAAGCCCTACTAAGTTATCTATGGTGACTGCAAAGTACTGATATAGTGAATTAATTTTATCCAAATATAACTTAAAATAGTTTTAACATGAAAAATACTATGAAATGAAAATGTTTTATTCAAATCCATTGTTAAAATATACATTTTCATGTATTCCTAGAAAATATTAAAATATTTGAATAAAAGATTATAAATATTAGAAACAATGGAAATCAAAACATTCATTTATGAATACATGGTTTATGTATAAAGCATGTATTTATAAATTATAGACACTATGTAAACCATGATTTTTTTCCACCTAACTGGTTACCGCTGAGTTGTACTGAAATGTTCTCTGAAATTTCTGTCATTCTTGAGGATGTTGTAAACCAGAAGAAAAATTTGCCATACGAAATAGCTTTCTCAAACATCTGCTGCCAAGAAAGTTTGTTTGGAGCTTGTGATGATGGATGAATTTTTGACAGGTAATTGCAATTCAGATCAGATGCAGACAGATTTAGTACCTAAAAGCTTCTAGTTTATTAAAATCACCATTGATTTATTTAGCACCCCTTCTCCCCTCCAAACTGTCTTGCATTTTAACACTCTTTGGGAATTAATAATTTATCTATGATACCTATAATTTATACAGTTGATTGAAACATATTAGACTGTTCTTGGTTCTGCAAACAAAATCTTAGGGAAGTACTTGAAAAATTACACCATGTTTTTGTATTGTTAAAAAAATCATGGCATATTTACAACTGCATTTATCAACAATTCCTCATTAAACATTTCCAATTAGCTATGCAATGTTTCCTCTAACAATTGATTAAGTCTTTATGAACAGTTAATATAAGCATTAGGCTTCACCACCTTTTTCTTTGGTGATATTCTAGGAAATTGACTCTGGAGTGAAGACTTGCATGTGGAAATTGTATTGGAGAGTCTCCTGTGGATTAACTCCTGAAGAAAGAGAAGGAAGTAAGATTGGGTGTAGGGAGAAGTTGAATAGTGATTTAGTTATAATGATTCTCATTAGAGCCTACAAGGAACTCTGGAACTATGATGGCTTTAAGCAAAGGCACCAGATCTTCATACCATTCCACTTTCCTCCACATAGACCAGTCAGTGAATATGAACTCCCTTTACAAGGAAGAAGACATGCCCTTGTGTGGGGGAGCTATACAGAGAGCCACCCAACTGAGAGCCATCAGTAGCATACTTACTCTGCTAGTGCACCTGATGAAAAGAGTGCCTCAGTCCTGAAGAGAATCTGAACAGCAGTATATATAGATATAGTGTGTATATGCATATCCTTAATTAATTTTTATATAAATTATATATTTAAATTTATATTTGTGATATACAAAATAATAAATTATTTTATATGCTATTTATACAAAAGTATAAAAGCATATACCATTTAAAATAATAGTAAAATTAATGGATCTGTATCCACTATATTACCAACACATTAGAAGCCATCTCTGTGGTCACATGACCTCTTCAAACATATCACCTACCATTTTTCTCCAAAGACAATCTGTCCTGTATTTCACTAACCATTTCTTATTATGGTACCAATAGCAATCTTCTATGATACCAGAAAAGCAAGACCAGCTTGGGAAAATTTTCTAGTCTAAGTAAACACTAATTAAAATATTTTGCAGCTGCATGGGATTTGATGCAATCATTTTGCCACCAATGGTTTAGTTGATCTCCTTGATAGATGGTATTTACTATGGCTCAACAGTGACCTCTGCTAATGATATGTTAAACATTCAGCAACAGTCACTAAATAGGCCTTGATGAGAAGAAGCTTATGGTGTTGGACACATGCACAGCTCTTATATCTACCACCATGACTATGGAGATCTGCCACCGTGCAAAAACTAGAGTGATTTAATACAGAGGCTGCTGGACATCTACTGGATCAATCGACTTGTTCCTCTGGTTGAGGGTATCTTCTGCAGAGGATGTTTTGTAGTGGCCATTAAAGAGATCTCATATAACACTTTATGACCACTTCCAAGGTTCATTATCATACCTCTGTATTCCATACCTCCTCATCAAAATCTATTAATCTTTTCCCTTCCAAGCTATCACCAAAGAACCACACCATTCATCACAATATAGAAGTCCATGTACAACCTGAGCTCAAGTAATTCTTCCTCTGCATCCAATGGATTACCACTGATGCAAACTAGAAGAATTTACCCTGATCACATTCTTTCAAAGCCAACAGTTTGTGAGGCTATAGCACAAATGAAATTGACTGTCAACTTGTATAAACACAGAACTGATCGACACATGAGTCAGACTTTGGTTTATGTTTCTCCTCTAACAGCTGGTCATAAAATATTCTCCATGAAATCACAGGTGTAAATTGATGGGAAGACAATCTTATCTACCATAGAATTCTCTAGTAGCATAAAATTATGTCAAATCATATTGACACAGACTAGGACTGCTTATACCATAGCCAGGACTTGCTACAGAGCCATCTACTCCTCCAACATCTATTCAAAAATGACATTCTTTCACTTGATCGGGTGAGTGCACCAGGATGATAGTCTCAAGTACAATATATCATGAATCCATAAACCAAAGAGACCTACAACTCACTGTTTGTTTTGGTTTTGTTTATTTGTTTGTTTGTTTCCTTAGAGGTAGAAAATGTAAGACACAATAACTTGCCCTCCTAAGAAATATCCAATGCATTAGTCCTCATCTTCTGTGAAGTAGGTACTAAACTTATATTAGAAGAACAAAAGATTTACTGGGAAAAAAAATGCTAAAGAAGAAAAAAAATTAGGGAAAGGGAACTGTAAAAGCTTATGAGAGCTATCAGATTGAAATAAAGGTTTCACTTCTGTGGAGGTGAAAAGGAAGAAAGGAAGGAAAAGAGGAGAGAAATAAAAAGTGGATGAAACTACAACAATAACCTAGCAGCAGCCCAGCAACCAGATGTATGATGCCCTAATATCATAAAGGAACAAAAACATCAACTAGTAGCATCCAGTTCTTTGTTAGTGATTGTAAGGAGGCAACTACCTAACACTTTCAGAGAGAAATAACACCACCTTCTCTCATTAAACAGGAACTTATAAATTAAGTTCTCAGAAAAAAATGCATGAAGCTCAACAATGCAAATAAATAATCACCACATTAAGTTTAACCTAGATTAACTAATTATAGGTTAATTAATTCCATCTAACAACAGTTTTAAAATAAATTAATTTAAGGTGGCCAAAAGTACAAATAAGGGGTAATGACTAAGACAGCAAAAGGCTTCATGAAATAAAAATAAGTACAAGTATCATAAGAATAGATATCTATGAAAAAGAACTCATTGGAAGATATAAATATATATTCATATATGTCTATGTCTTTGTTTATAACTATACTTATATCTCCATCATATCTATATATTTTGCAAATTAAAAAATGTACTGTTTCATTACAAAGATATAGTGAATGAAGCACACTCACAATTAAATAGACAAAAACAAATTTGGAGGAATTAAACATTTCAAAGGAAAGAGAGACAAAAGTATAAAGAGTTAGTTAAGAAACATGGAAGCTAGCTTAAGGTCCTCTGACATATTACCTCAATTTTGCAAATGAAAAGAAAACAAAGTACAGCAAGACTTTAAGCACTTTACTTCTGTTCACAGAACTACTAAATGATTATGCCAGTCTTAGTCTAGACACAGGTTTTAAATATGATTGTCACCTGTAATGTTGTTCATTATTCTAAAACCCTCAAAATATTAGCCACATCTTTTGCTGAAAAGGAAACATAAATATTGAGCAGACACCTGAGATACAAAAACAATAAGGCACCCACAAACTGTTAAAATTGATCTATTTTTTAATATTAATTATAAAAGTAACTATACAATTGTTAGAATATTTAAATATTTTCATAAAATTTAAGTACAATCCATAAAATAAAAATATAACCAATGATTCCAATACAGTAAAGGAATTAATGAATGATCCATTAAATGAATGAAAAAACCTCCATTCCAATAGAAATCAGGGAGGAGAAAAAATATATACAAATTTTAAAAACTTTTAAGTGATTTCAAACAGACACTATAAATAGGTTGGTAAAAGTAAGTCCCTTTTCTGCTTAACTCCTACTTTTTAATATTTATATATTTTTTAAGACATCTTGTTAATTATTTTGAGTATAAAAAATAAATTTATTTTATTCACTTTAACTAATTTACATGACTTGTATTAATTTCTAAATTTAAAGAATGAGATAATTTCACTGACACTCCTTGTCTCCTCTAATTTCCAAGTATTAATTCTCAAATTGATCATTTTGCACCTATAGTATACATGCCATTTGTGTTTTTAGACAATTACTTAGGCATAATTATATATATGAGACTTGATATTTTACTAAAGTTATATATTTATTCTATTAGATGGCTAGATTTCATCATTAAGTAGATTGTTTGCATTTTAGAAATAATCTTAAGTGCTATGTTCCCTGAATTCTTACATCTCAGAATATTTGCTCTATTTATATTTTCAAGTCAATATGATATGGCATAAAATTGTGTATTCAATTTTAATGGCTTTTGCTAATATTGTTCTGTTTTTACCTGCAATTGAATAGTATTTTAAAGAAAAAAGTATCAATTTGATTTCCTCCACAACTGACAGAGAAACAGGAAGATTTATTTATTTCTTAGCTCTCTTCTCCCTCCTGGATGACTGGATAGTACAAGTCAGAAAATATTGGGTCGAAAAAGCCAGACCAAAAAGAGTACATATTATATAATTCTATCTATGCAAAATCAAGCACATTCTAAAGAAATCGATAGTTAGATGTCATGATAGTGGTTAAGCTTGCAGGAAATTATAAAAGAGGCTTTCGGGAAAAATCGTTTCCATTTCAACACTCCACAAGGGTATTGGGAATGTTTGTGATTTCTACTTGAATTTAGTTACACAGCTGATTACATGGGGGTTCATTTGGTCAAAATATATTGAGCTTTTTAATTATAACTTCAGTATTTTCAGAATAAATATCATACCACAATAATCATATCTCAATAAAAAAACTTTCTGTTAAAAAGCCATACATGGGGCGCCTGGGTGGCTCAGTTGGTTAAGCATGTGCCTTCAGTTCAGGTCAATATCACAGAGTCCTGGCTCCCCACTAGGTGGAAAGACTGTGTCTCCCTCTGTCCCTCACCCTGTTCATTGTTCTCTCTGTCTCTCAAATAAAATCTTAAAAAAAAATAAAATAAAAAGCAATACATAGATTTTATTCTTTTCCAAGAAGTATATGTTAAGCACACTGTATGCTAAAGCACATTTAATACTTACAAAACCTCTGGGCGGGGGCTGGTGGTGAACGCACACACACACATTGAGAGTTATAGTGATAAAATGACTTTCACAATGTCATGAATGAAGGAGTAGTTCATCTAGTTTGACCCTGATCTCCTGCCATTAGAGGCCAAGCTTGCTCTAATTGTGTTGTATTTCAGGCCACTTCTATAACAAGAAGGGGCAACTCCATAGAACGGAGTGTTCCAAAGTCCCTCAGCTTCTGCCCATTTGTACATGCTTCAACTTAACATAATTACTTCATTTGTCACTAGATCCTGAATGATTGTGGGTGGGTGTTGTTTTTATTTATTTGTTTGGTTGGGTTTTTTTGTTTTTTTGTCTAAGGAGGAGAGGATACTAATTATCCCAGGAAAGTTTCACCTACAATCTCAATAGTCAGTCTGTTCCTACATTGCTCATCTCAAATTATCTTTTTATGGAAGTATGACCTTTTCTATTTTAAGAACAACAATTGGATTTCATAAGGAATATAAGCCAAAACAGTTAAATTATTAGCCTCTAACAAAAATTATCATTCAAGAATAAAGTAGAAGTTCCCATTTTTAAATATTCAAGTTTTGCAGAGAGAAAGCATGTGCTTGTCTCAATAGACAGAGTGTTCATGAAGGACAGTTTCTTAATGCAGATGAAACAATCTGTCTTTGCAAGCAATCTTCTCTTTGGGGGAAAAAAAAGGTTCCATTTCAACACTCCACAAGTGATAAGTGAAACATTTCAAAAATAGAAGCTCCTAGATGTGTTGATGAGACAATATGTCATTGCTTAAAAAAAAAAAAAAAAAATCTGCTTGAAAAGGCTAAATTTCACCCTGTCCCCACATGCCAGTTATTTAAATTTCTACAGCTGTGTAGAGCTAAGAAACCTTATGGATCAGGAGATGGAAGAAGAGGTGTTCATTTTCATCTAGTTATTGATATTTACTGAAATATATGCATTTCTAAAAAATACATTGAATTAATATTTCCCTTCTAACAAAATAACAAAAGATTACATTTCATAAAGAAGTTTTAGTTTTAGAATTTATAAAGGAAAAATAGAAAGTTATCTTTCTATTATCTTATACAGTTGTGCAAAACACAGGTCACATGTTAATCTTTACCTTTGTGAGAATATAAAAATATCAGACTTGGAATCAAGAAACCTGAATGTATTTATTGTTGTTTTTCTGTTTTGTCTATGTGGTCTAGGTAAAATTCTTGTCTTGTCAATTTTCCAGGTAGGAAAATTAGGCACTTACAGTAAATTCTCCTGAAGGTTTTCCTGGCTCTGAAAATTTCTATTCTATGACATGCAAAAATTTCACACCACAACCTCCTTTGTGTTTAAGGAAGTCTGCTTGTCACAGAGCTTTTGCCCATGCTGTTCCCATTAAATTAAATCTGTTGCTTATACTCATGATCTAACTCACATCTAGTTTTACGTAAGACTCACATTTATATGGAAATATTCCCCCAAATTAATGACTAGAACAATTATTTTCACATAGGTTACCATTGTTTTTACCTCTGCCCTACTATGAAAACATTAAACAATTTACAGAGAGTAAAGCCAGTGCACAAATGGATCCATGTTCAGCAATATGACAAGGGCCATGAAGTTGCTAACAAAAGGTAATGGGCAAAATACCTTTTTTCTGTTCTCTCCACTTAGTTTAGGAATACCCTAGGTAAGTCTGAACAGTCCATTACTGGCATATGAAGAAAAGGGAGGAAAAAAACAAACGCTTTAGCTTTGATTTTGTATTTTTTCCTCAGCTGGAGTTTTTGGTTGTTTGTTTTTCACCTCTGCATGTTATCATACTCAAAATCTGTTTAAGATAAAAATTTAGGCATAATATTTTCTTATGCTCTGTAGAATTTGCTCCATTTTCATTTATTCATTTTGGTAGAGAAACTCAAAACTCCTCTTGCGTATTACTTTGTAATAATCTTACACATGCCACAGACATTTTTATCTCTACTTGTGAATCCTCACCAAACCACACTATTTGTCTATACTTTTATGTAAATTGATCTTAATTGTTCTTCTCTTTATCAGTTTTGAGTTTCTAATTGAATTTTACTGTCACGAATTTGTTGACAGTCCTTCACCTTAATGCCCTGTCTTTTGTTTTGTTTTTAGTCAAATAGACCTCTCACTAGATGCAATTCTGATAGCTTACAGAAATAATTAGAAATGGCAATTCTGTGGGCAACATTCTTCCCTAAGTTCGATATAATCAAATATCTATTACTATTGTTTTTCTTTATTATGTTCCTTTGTCCTTTCCTTTAAACATTTAAAAAGTTATGGCTGATAATTCATGCATTATCGTCATGAAATGGAAGCCTCTATATGTACTCTTAAATCTCAAGTGTGGAAAGTAGAACGCATTCATATAAATGACATATAAATCATGTAAAATGCCAGGTGTTAAATAAATAAATATCTCTCTCTTCATGAGACAATGATTTATCCCTGATTTTAAAGATGTTATAAAATCAATAGCTTTCTTATTTCTACTGTCACCTGGAGGTGATATATTAATATTGCTGTCATTGTTTTACTTGTCCTGACACCTCATAGCTAATGCAGAAAAACAACCTGTTTCTCATCTAATGCATCACTGCTTGTGTGCAGCCACCCATTGGAGATCAATACACTGATAAAAACAAGATCTCCATTTATTCCTGCTGTTTAGGTTCATATAAAAACAGTGGTTCACATGAAAAGCTATAGATAAGAGTTCACCTGAAATTTTTATCAAAAAGCATGGGGAGGATTTAGTATACATTCCTTTATGATCTGTGATGAGTCACTTAATATCTTGCAATATCAGTTTCTTAATCTAGTTCTTACTTTCTAAGTATCCTTACATTTTACATTTCCATTCTTATAAAAAAATCTATTATTATATGTAATATTATAATTCTAAAATTCAAACATTCAAGATTAGATAAAAATCCTTCCCAAAATTCAAATTTTACAAAATAAAGGAACTTCAAAAAATACACAGGAACAGAATTATTAAATCAGTTCCCTTGTACAGTAGTTTTGTTAGGTCCCCCAATAATGGGTCTGTGATTAAAGAGTGAGACTGATACAAAGCAAAGGTCAAGCAAAGCTTTATTTCACGCCAGGGCCACGCCTCTTACAAAGAAGGCAATCCTTCTGTTTCACAGACTAGCTTTTAAGGGCAAAGGCCATGCAGTTGGGCCTGGCCAAGCACAGGTGGCCAATGAAACTGTAACACACAGAGAAAGCTGTACAGTCATGCTAGGTGACCAACTGAATTACAATTTACCCTAGTAGACATCTGAACCAGCCCATCACACCTTGGTTAGGATTGGCACCCAAAAGGCTCCCAGAGGGCGAGGCCCATATTCCTTGGTAGCTAGGGAGACAGTATGCAACCCCTCACTGATTGGATGTCTCCACCTGGCCTGACCCATCCTTGTATCTGTGCTTTGTTACCTGGGGCTGGTTTCCGGGACTTGTTTTTAAGTAAGTCCTCTGGGGGAAGGGGAGCAGGGACAGTTTAAGGGTTAAACAACAAGGTTATTTTTTAACCTTAATGGAAGCCTCTTGCTAAATAGGTCCTTACAGTTTAATTAACCCTTCAAGTGTACTAAATGCTCACATTTTTAGGTTGTTTTTTTTTTTCAAGTTTCATTGAACTATTAGTCTCTCAAAAATGTATATTTGGGGGACCTGGATGGCTCAGTTAGTTAAGCATATGTCTTTAACTGAGGTCATGATCTCAGGGTCTTGGAATTGAGCCTTGCATTGGGCTTCCTGCTCAGAGAGGAGCCTATTTTTCCTTCTCCATCTACCCCTTCCCCCTCCTTGCTCATTTTCTATCTCTCTCTCTCTCTCTCTCTGTCAAATAAATAAATAAAATATTTTTAAAAATGTATATTTAGTTCAATATATTTGTTTAAAATTCCGATAACTTAAACTTGCCATTTAAAAGTGTTTAGATTTAGCTGTAAGTGTCAATCACTTTTTTGGCAATTGTGACAATGCTGCATCAAAACTAAAAGAACTTTAGAGTTCGTTTCTTTAAACGTATTTCTCCTCCAGCTTAGAAGAACGACAATTTGTGTCAGGGAGTAACAGCTTTCCAAATACATACTTTATGTATTTCAGAGCTAATACTGAAAATGCAGGTTGTTAGTTTGTGGTCGGTGAATTGCTGAAACCTTGGGTAGAGGCTATATCTTCTGAGTTTCTGACTGGCATCCTTTCATTTTAATCACAAAGGGCTTTGATTAGTTGCTACAAACTTTTATTCATTAAATTATCCTTTTTGTAATTACTAACCATCATCATTATTAGAGCTAGGATAATGGCTTCTTTATTTTCTTTATGCCTACTAATATAGTAGAAGAACAGACATTCAATAAATGGTTGCTGAGTAAACGAATATGCATTTATTATGTATCAGAAGCATGTTAGGTGTTTTAACTACATTATGTCATCTAATCCCAGAAAAATCCCATGAGTGAAACAGGACTGCTTGTTCCAATGACCAGATGAGATAACAAAGAATCTTCTAAGGTTCACACAATGTTAAAACCAGGATGTAAATGTTTAATGGTTTAAATGTATTTTTTTTTTAAGATTTTATTTATTCATTTGACAGAGAGAGAGATCACAAGTAGGCAGAGAGTCAGGCAGGGGGGTAGGGGGAAGCAGGCTCCCTGCTGAGCAGAGGCTCAATCCCAGGACCCTGAGATCATGACCTGAGCCAAAGGCAGCGGCTTAATCCACTGAGCCACCCAGGCGCCCCGTATTTTATTTTTTTAAATGTATTTTAAAGGTACTGACACCAGGAACAATGATCTTTGTTCCCAAATAATAATGCTTAACCAAACTATGTCACTCTACATTAGTATTTCATTTTACATCACATATACAATCCATACATTTACATACTCCATAAAACAGTGTTCTTAAATAATAGATATATTAAAAATACTTGTTGAATTTAAAACATTCATACATAATGTGCTACCCAATTTTTGTGAAAATTAATTTGGTTCAGAATATCATATTTTTGCATGGTATTATTGTTATTTAGTGCATGAATTTTTTCAATACCATCTCTTTCATATATTATTAATCAATATTTTTCTAACTAAAGGGAAACTATCAACTGTTATTATACATGAACATAAATGCAAAGATTCTTAACAAAATATTATCAAATCAAGTATAGCAACACATAAATGGATAAGACTATAATGATTACTTATGGCTTATTTCAATGAATAAATGGCTGGATCAACATAAATAAATAAATAAATAAATGTGATTCATGATATTAACACATTTTATAAGAAAATTAACAATATGTATAGAAACCATTCAACTGAATTCAACACTACTTGTGATTAAAAAGTTCCCAAATACTAGGGACAGAAGGAAACTGCCTTACCATAAAACGAGGTTATTGACCAAATCCTATAGATACATCAGACTTAATGGTAAGAAACTGCCACTTTTACCTCTAAAACAGGAAGTAGGTGAGGATGTCTTCTTTCTCTATTCCCATTTGGCATCATACTAGAAGATCTAACTAGTGGAATGGGGGTGGGGGAGGGAGAATGCAGATAAGAAAGGAGGAATAAAAATTGTATTTATTTGCACATGAAACACTTTTCAATGCAGGAAACATAAAAGTCAATTGTTTTCCTACACATCAGCATTTAAACTATTGAATTTGAAATTTTTAAAAATGAAAACATTCTTTAAATCTATAAAGTATGAATAGGATCTTCATGTAGAAAATGACAAGTCACTGAAGAAAGAAAAGTTCTTAAAAGATCTAATTAAGTGGAAGTTTATTTTTCATAGATTGGAGCATAGATGCATATTGGAGCATAGGTTGGAAGAAAGAAGTAGAAGACTTGATATATTTAAGATGTCAATTCTTCCCAAGCTGATCTATAAATTCAATATAATCTCAACCAAAATCCCAAAAAACTATTTTGTAGCTATCCACACACTGATTGTAAAATATATATGGAACAGCAAAAGACATAATATAGTCAATACAATATAAAATAAAAAACAAAATTAAGTAATTTACACTACCCAATCTTAAGACTCTACAGTTATAATAGTTAAGAGCACATGATATTAATGAAAGAATAAACAAATAGAGAACAGAACATGTCAACTGATTTTTGAAAAAAGAGTGAAGGCAATTCAATGGAGATGAGAGAGTTTTCAACAAATGGAACTGGAACAACTAGATACCCTTGTGTAAAAATTGAACCTAGATATAGACTTCTTGCCTTAAATAGAAATTAATGCAAAATGTAAAATTGTAACATTTCTGGACAAAAACATTGCAGAAAATCTTCATGACATTGGATTAGCTGCTGAGTTTTTATAGAACACCAAAAATACCACCATGAAAGAAAAAACTGATAGTTGAGATTCATTAAAATTAAAATGACATTAAGCCTTCTTATAGCTAATTGAAAATTATTTGTTCCTGAGGGCCCAAGCTGATAGTGGTCCTGTTGGAATTGAGTTGTTGTTTTTCACTTATTGACTTTAATCACAAGGCAGGTAATACTAAGAGATGCTCTAGGGTATTTCATGAATACCAGACATCTCTCCCTTATCTCCATTGTGGACTAGCAGTCCAATTACACTTTTGGACATCAGCATCAATTACCCTAGCCTACACAGTAAATTCTTCCCTAGTCTATTGATTCAGAAGCTTGAAGAGTCCAAAATAGACTGGTGGTCTCAATTTTCACATTAATGGCATCATTGCTCTGTCTCCCAATGGAAATATTCCTCTCTTTGATACTAAGACTTCTATGCTAGTAGAGCATAAAGTTGCCATGATAGGAAGCAAAAATTTTACTAGTGAGTCATTAGGAGTAATAGTGATTGGTGCTCCTCTCATTTCCAGACCTTTGTTCCTGGACCTGCATGTCCTAGCTATGGGAGAATCTACCATATACTGGATGGACACTGATTCAGAACCTATGGAATCACCTGGAGAATCTTGCCCCAGCCTTGCAAGGCATTTTCCCTTAGCTAACACTGTGACTGGATCTTCAAGAAGACTTTCAACAGTTCTATCAATCCAGATGTTTCAGGATGTTGAATAATGAGATAAAGCCAGTAAATTCCATGAGCATCAGTCCATTGCCACTCTTTTGTTTGCATGAAATGAGTTCCTTGTTCAGAAGAAATGCTGTGTAGACTAACATGACAGTAGATAGGACATTGTGTAAGTTCATAAATAGCAGTTCTTATAGAAGTATTGCATGTAGGGAAGCCAAATCTATATCCAGAGTAATTATCTAACCCATTAAGAATAAGAGACGCCCATTCCATAAGCAGAAGTGGTCCAGTGTAAACAACCTGCCACTAGGTAATTGACTGATCAACCTTGGGAATGATGCCATATTGAACATTTATTGTTGATCTCTGCTATTGGCCAATTGGGCACTTGACAGTGGCTGTATCCAGGTGTATGGAAGTCTGTGTTACTGAGTCCATGTGTAACGTCCATCCTTGCCATGATGGCCAATTTTGTCATAAGCCTGTTGGGGTACTGGGGTACCCATTGTATTATTAAAATATTCCTCTGATGAGGTCATTCTCTGGTGACAATGACATGGTACACATATCCTCATATCTTCATACACACACACACATGCACATACACACACACACACACACACACAAAGACATATATTTGCCATTTAGAAAAGTCTATTCACACACCTCTTCCTCAGAATCCTTGCTACCAATTGGTCATGTTCCTTTCCTTGAAACACTGGCCACAGCCATGACACGATATATAATCATACAAATGGCCAATTCTCTTTTCAAACAAAGTGAAGTGCTTGAAGTTCTGTCCACTTGCAGGATGTTCCTTTTCCACTATCATTCAGGAATGCTAGAGAAAGTGGCAATAGTGCTGAGTCTATTCACTTTTTGGTCATGCCTACACATCATGCAGAACTATCTGTAAGCGAAGCCCAAGTTTTCTCTTCCCTGTCAACTGATGGAAGGAATTCCTCCTGAGGCTATAGGTGTAGACTGAGTGCTATGAACTGAATGTTCATGCCACACAAAATGCATATGTTGATATCCTAAACTCCCTTGTGTTGTTACGGGTGGGCCCTTTGGGAGGTTATTAGATCTTGAGAGTGGAGCCTTTATGAATGGGATTAGTACACACATAAAAAGAGACAAGACAGTTTGATTTTGCCATATGAGGATATAAGGAGCAGACAGCTTTCTGCAAACTCTGAAGCAAACTCACCAGAACCAAATCTGCCTACACTTTGATTTTGGACATCTCAGCCTCCAGAACTATAAAAAAATATGTTTGTTGTTTAAGTCACCCAGTGTACAAGAATTTGTTATAATATCTGAGCTAAGACACTACGATAGAGAAAGTGGTGTGGCAAATATGGAGACCATGGACATTTGTATCACTTTTCATGCAATTTACTTGTGCTTTTAGCCTAGGCTTGGGCCCAATTTTGTATATACTATTTGTATTGGAGTGTTGTTGTGTGTGGCCAACTTTTATGGTTTAGCAAGTCTGATAACACCTGGTTCCTGATGAGCAGCTCAGGTCACATGAAGTTCAGTGGCTCGTCGTTAAGCATTCAGCTTCTGCTGAGGCCCAGTAGCAGGCCAAGAGCTGTTTCTAAACAGAACAGTTATATGCAGAGCATGGCACAGCCTTGTTCCAAAGGGCTTGTATCCCAAAACTCAAAGAGAATCCAAATCTGCCACTGCCACTTTAAGCATCATTGAATCCACTATATCATATAACCCACATGGCAGAACAATTTGTGAAGCAGCCTGGATATTTTTGCAGAGCCTTCTCTTGTCCTGAATTGAACTCAAAACTAGTGGCTTTTCACATCACTCAGTTAGTGGGCCAATAACACACCCAAATTAGGAATATGTTGCCTCTGAAACCCAAAGAGACCTCCTGGAGGTGCTGTACTTCTGTTTTAATTGTAAGAGGGTATATATAACTACTTATACTTTACGTTAGAAGAGATAACTTGACATGTCCCACATGACTACACATCTAGATATTACACTGAGGTAGAATAATTCTGATTTTTTTTTGTTAGATTTGTCTCCTGACCCCCCGGGGATGTCTTAATAAGTCCAAAGTAATTATTGTCCCTAGATCACTAGGTACAACCAGTATGTCATCAGTGTAATGGACTAGTGTGATACTGTGTGGAAGGAAAAGTAGTCAAGATATCTGCAAGTTAAATTGACATAGGACTAAAGAGATGATATACTTCTGAGATAGGACAGTGAAATTGTATTGCTGACTTTGCCAACTACTTCTGCTAAGGCAACTGCTTCTAGTGCTCTTCACTAAACTCACTAGAGACCCAAGAAATTCACTATTGTAGTATCATGTATTTATGCCTGACAGACCCAGGATACATGATGGTATAAACAAAATCCACATTAGTCTGCTGAGGAATTCCCTCTTGCTGAAAGAGGCAGCTCTTTTTGCTTTTTGTTCTGTTCAGACCCTTAACTAATTGGATAAAGTCCACTGTATTATAGAAAGCAATCTGTTTAGAGTTTATAGATTTAAATGTTATTCTAATTTAAAAATATTTTTCAAGTTGGCACAGAATTTACCGCCACACTGCTTCAGTCTCTCTCTCTTCTCCTTCAGGGACTACAATTACATACATACTAAGTCCATGGAATTTCTACCAAAACTCGCAAATATGCTTTGTATTTTTAATTTTTTTGCATGTTCATTTTTTTTAACTGTCTGTTTGATTCTGGACTGTTTATACTATGTCTTCAAGTTCACTCATCTCTTCTTCCAAAATATCTAATTTGTTGTTAATTCTGATCACTATGCTTTCATCTCTGACATTATAGTTTTCAAATGTAGATGTTTGATTGGTGTGATTCTAACTACATCATGAAAATAAAGGCAGTAGGATTTGTTGATAAATTCAATAAGGGGTGAAAAAGAATGAGAAAATTCAGTGAGTTTGTAGTTAGGAAGCGAATATTCAGAGTTTTTAGGACAATTCTTATTTCAGTAATCTACTAGACACCCATATAAAAGAATCAAAAATCAAGACTGCTTTCAAGGAAAAGTTTGAGTTTAGAATAATTACAGTGTTATTAGCATAAAAACAGTATTTAGCCATGAGACTGAATAACTTTACCAAGAACATAAATTGTATATGGAGAATAGTAACAAAGATTTGGTCATTATATTGAGAAGAGGAGAAACAAGCAAGAATACAATAAAGGATTATAGTCTAAGGTAAGAAGAAAATGAGAAAATTATGGTATCTTACAAACAAAGATAAAAGTCTATTATAAACAAGGGAGTAAATCACCTTGTTAATTTCAAAAGTACATCAGGACTGAATTTGGGAACTAAATTTGACAACACAGAAGTCAATTATTACGTTAACTTTAGAGTTTCTGTGGATTACCTGAGAGGAGATCCTGGAGGACTTCAGGGAAAGTGGGTGACAAAGAATTGGAGACAAATAGATATTATGATAAAGTTTGAGGAGTTTTGTTGCAAGTAGGAACAAAGAAATAGAGTTGAACATAAAGAGGAAACAGTGTTAACAGCATTTTGAGATTGTGAGAGAAAATTTCTTTTTATGCTATTAGGGATGCTCTATCTAGCACATTAAAAAAAATAGTGTTGGCGGAAACAGAGAGAGTAATTGCTGTTATGATGATTTAATTAGGTAAGAAGAGGTGAAATTGAATGAAAACATGGATATCCTGCACATAAAATGGTAGATAAATCTTGCTGGTCATTTAAGAAATGGAACTTTAAGAACTTTATGTGTATTTGTTCTTTTTTTTGTTATAAAATTGCTGCCCTAAATATTGTGAGACTGTATTTCATATTTATACATGTTCTTTATTAAATATTGTATGAGCTATTATTTTATAACAGAAAATGTCTCCCCACAACCATTTGCACTATTGAGATATTTTTCCTACCATTTCATTTTTATTTCTGATATTAAAATTGATAACTTAGCTTTTTTTTTTTGGTCATGCGTTACTGTTATATCTTGTCCATTCCATTGTATTTGAACAGCCTATATCATTTAGGTATGATTCCTTATTGCTTACACAACTTCTTACACTATCATTCTGAGATTCTTCCATTTACATAGTTAGTTTTAGCCCATCAATCTTATAATTAAAATAAATTTAGGACTTACATCAACCATCATGTTTTCTATATAATTTTCTTTCTCAGTTCCTTGTTTCCTGTCTTTAATCTAATAGCCGGAATTTTAAGAGTCAATATATATATAGTATACAGAATATATATATACATATGTGTGTGTATATATACAGTATTTTCTTTTTGTGGTTACCTACAACTTTTTCTATTAACTTCCCAAATGTATTAGCATCTGTATCTTTCCCTGAAAAATATGATTCCTTTCTTCTCCAAGTTTTATACTTCCATATATTTGGATATTTGATAAAGCATAAGTTATATATTTTTGTGCTTATTATTATTTTAATTATTGTTATAATTATTTATTATTGTTGATTTCTGGATTCCTGGATTTTGATTTGATGACAATAAGTTTAGGGAGAAGAATTTGGCACTTGAGCTAAGAATTTGGCTAAGAATGCTTTTTCCTTCATCAATTTTTTGTGCCATTTAAACTTCTATATCATGGGGTTTTCTATCAATTCATAAATTATGGAAATTTGAAAAAATATATGAAATACCTAAAATACATAAGAATTTGTGGCCTAGGGACACCTGGGTGGCTCAGTGAGTTAAGCCTCTGCCTTCGGCTCAGGTCATGATCTCAGGGTCCTGGGATCAAGTTCTGCATCGGGCTCTCTGCTCAGCAGGGAGCCTGCTTCCCCCTCTCCCTCTTCCTGCCTCTCTGCCTACTTGTGATCTCTCTCTGTCAGATAAATAAATAAAATCTTAAAAAAAAAAGAATTTGTAACGTAATTACAATTATTTTCTCATTTTAATTATAGAGATTCATTTTTTCCATTCTAGGTAGCATTCTATGTCTTTTGTGTATTTGTGATGTAAAAAATATTGTCTCAGTGTTGCTAGATTAGAATTAATATTTTTTAAATTTATTAGAAAATTAATTTAATTTCCCCTTATGTTTAATTTTATTTTTGTTGAAACCATATACTTACCTGTTTCTTGGTATAGATCTTACTGTTGCTAAATAATTTACCTATCTATAATTTTTAATGTTTTATATATTTTTGTTGAAGTTTAAAAATAGTTTTGGAAAATCAGTATGAATTCCATATTGTTTATCTTGTTCAGACACTGGTTAACCTGCCAAAGAAGGGTGAACTTTCCAATATCAGATTATTAAAGTTAATAGATAAACCAGATTCTCTGTAAGACTTTGTTTTGACACCAATTTCCTATTAATTCACGTTATAACTAAAGCAAAAAAAAAAAAACTTTGTAGAGCTATATTTAGCTTTACACACTAAGAACTCTCATGTAGATTTCTCACCTCAAATGCATACCCTGGGTTTCTCAAGAATTGTTTGCCATGGTCCTTAATTTAGCTAATTAAGTAACTTAACCTTATATATTTCATTTTTACAAAATCATTAAGCTATAAAACCAAATGATGTTACTGATAATCACTTCCAAAACATTTTTTATCTTTTACTTCAAGGGAGACCTTAGATTAAATTGCAACTATACATTTATGATTTAATTCACCATTTATAACTTTGCTAGTATTCAGAAGACTTCTATAATAAATAAAAGGATGAGCTATGAATCTCATATTATGGTTGTAAATTCTCACAACAGGCAACATTTCACTGTTGTATGGGCTGAATACTAGAAAGGTTTTCATGTGATAAATTTATCAATGTCTAAACTCCCTGATGAAATATGGCTGTTTTTGCCCTTAAAAATGTGGATCAATCAATGTTATTGAGGACTTTTCATCACTGAAAAATTTTTCATTTATACTTGAGACTTTGATAAAGTTTCAAAATGATTTAGTCTTCTCAGATTATTGTTGTAGTCAAAAATCTTTGTCTACTAAGTTTTAGAAATAAAAACTTCTATCTATATGTGGTATTTGGTATATTATTTTATTTATAATTGTTTTCTGCTTTGGATTTAATAACATTAAAGAATTGCTTAAGTAAACTATTCAAACAGTAATTATTAAATAGGCAGTACATGACATATATCCCAATTAGCTGTGGTCATCTATAATCAATCCTAAGATATATTTTTTAATAAGATGTATAAAACAAATACCTTAGTTAAATAATTTTAGCTTTATCAAGAAAACATGTAAGTGTATTGGAAAGTGTTTTATAGACTCTAGAATACATATCTGCATACAGTAGCAGAGCTGATTACTCCAATAACTACATATTTAAAATATAGAAACTTATAAATGCACTTAACATTTTTGAAATAGAGATTAGATCCACTGAGATTGTTTCTGCGTTTATATAAAGCTTTTAAGAATGGACCTTGTGCTAATCTAGTGACTTTTCTATTGATCATTTTTACAGGAGAAAGTCTCTGGGACAAACAAGACCATCTGTAAGTTCCACATTATCTTTGGGGAAAAAAATCACATCCAGATCATACTTGTTTTTGCATAATAGAAAATATCAATGTAAGCATTATACATATACATATATATATACACATCTCCAAGGGTTAAGTGTTACATTGGACTTACCATTTCAGCATTATATCTTTTTTCTGCCATGTAATTATTTTCAGAATTTTTCTAATACCAAATATAACCCTTTAGTAAATTATTCTCCTGAAGATTGTATTATTTTTTAGATCACTAAGTGTCATGACTCTTTCTTTAATGCAAATGTTTTAAGGATAAGTTTAACTTCAGTAAAGTTCATTGGGTCATTCCTATAAAATATATGAATTCAAACATTAACTATTACTTAATAAAATGCCGTGGCAACTATCTTGTGTTATAACCATTACTTTTCTGAAAAATAAAATTCTCTAATCAATATATTTTGAAGAATAACATGAGGAAAATGTCCACATAAGAAACTGAAATTGAATTTTAATAAAATGTCCCAAATATATTGTATTTAGAAAACATTTTTTCTATAATTCTGTTTCACATATACATGATATATTTTTTAAATTATATGTGGTAGAAACAAATACAAAAGCTAAATATTGATGCTTTTCCACATCTTTATTTTTATGTTTATTTTATTTATATTTATTTTATTTTTCCACATTTATTTATTTATTTTTATTTATATTTTCCACATATATCAAATGTTTTCATAGTCAAAACAGGAAATGTTTACAAAGGCTATGTGTATGCTTTGAATACATATATCTTTAATTAGATAAATTTTAATGCCAGTTTACATTATTGTTTAAAATCATTCATCCTCTTTTGTTTATGGTACAAATTTTACTTTGAAAAAAAAATTTTTTTAGAGTGCTTGTGTTGGTGGAGGGATTAAAGGAAGGGAAAATCTTAAGCAGACTTACTGCTTAGCATGAAGCTCAAGGGAGGGTGTCCATCTCTCCACTCTGAGATCATAACCTGAGATGAAATAGAGTCAGATGATTACCTGACTGAGCCACCTAGGTGCCCCATTTTGAAATTTTTATGTAGCTATGAAAATACTCAATAACATAATACATAATAAAAACTCATGTAAAATGGAAACAGTGATTTCATATAGACACCATCCTTCATTACATGGATAATAAAATGATTTCTGTGTTAGCCCAAAGGAGAGGAAAGTGTAGGAATTGCCACTTTCACAGAAGAGTCAAGGATAATCTTTCAAATTATTTCCTCCTCTACTTAGTTCATTTATTTTTTAGCACTGCCCCTAAATTGATAATGTGACAAATTTCTTCACTTCCCAGCATCATGTCCCTCTGTCTTTTATTTGAGCTGCAACCATCATGGACAGGTCCAATTCTTCTTTCACTGACAATATCCTAGACATCGCCATGTATCTTTCCACATTCTTCCCCAAAACATTCTGTCATCAAGAGAGTTATTTTTCTTTGGGTACAAGGGCAGCCCAAAAGTGTGGGGCAATTAACCCTATCTGCACTATTGTAATTTTTTAAAAATGGAGAATGGAACAGAGAATACATGATCCAACTTCCTGTCTGTCAGAAAAAATTCTGGAAAACTTCTGATAAAATTTTTGGAGGTCCCAGATAACTGAGCCCATGCTATCTATAACACCAAACTTGATTATTTATCCTTATATGGACTATATCTCCTTCCCTCCTCCTGTGTTCTTGCTCTCTTTTATTGGTTTATTTTAGTTCTTTATATATTCTGCATAGAATGTTATCAGATATATGTAATACAAACATTTTCTTCTACTGTGTGGCTTGCCAAGTCACACTCTAATGGCAATTTTTAAAGACTTAAGTTCTTGATTTTAATGTTGCTCAATTTATTGAAAGTTTCTCTTAAGGCTAGTACACTTAATGTCCTGTTTAATAATACACTGTTTACTACTCAAAGTTAACAAACATATTGGCCCATAATTATTTCTCAATACTTTATTGTTTTACCTTCACATTTAGGTCTGTGATCCATTTAGAATTGATGTTGTGTCTGTGGAGGGGTCAAGATTCACTTTTTCTAATGGATATTCATTTGACCTAAATTCACATATTTAAGAAAACCTGTCCTCACTATGTTACTACCTGGTGGGAATGTAAGTCCCAAGTCCCTGGCTCCCTACTTAGCCCCTGGGAGATGTAAGATACCTAGTTAAAGCCTAGTGAAAATCTGGGTTTTCTCAATTGGCTTTTTTTTTTAATAATATATTTAATTTGAACAAAAATATCCAAATGTTATCACTTCAAAATGCAATGGATAGAAAATAGTATTAAGGACATATTTTACATTGCTTTTTTTCACACTAAGTTTTTGAAACCCAGTGTATATTTTATTTTATTTATTTTTTTTATTTCTTTTCAGTGTAACAGAGTTCATAGTTTTACACCACACCCAGTGCTCCATGCAATGCGTGTCCTCCACAATACCCACCAAATGGCTCCCCCAACCTCCCACCCCCCCCCCTTCAAAACCCTCAGGTTGTTTTTCAGAGTCCATAGTCTCTCATGGTTCATCTCCCCCCCAATTTCCCTCAACTCCCTTCTCCTCTCCATCATTGGCTTTTGCTGGCATGGATGAATATGGAATCTGAATGTGTGTGTGTGTGTGTGTGTGTGTGTGTCTGTTGTTTTGCATTTATTTTCTCAAAATTTTCTGTCTTACTACTTTCCTGTTTCCTGTCTTTGACTAGAGAATGTGCTTTTGGTAGGGGCTTTTTGTCTGCCCCTTTAGGTATTACTGGATTGCTGGGTTCTTCCACTTCAAGACTAGGATGTATAAGGGAAGTAGCAAACCTAGGAAATTCACTATATGCTGTTCCTTGAGTCCTAAGGTCCTTAGCTGGCCTGCCCTCTTTACATCTTTCAGAGTCATTATATATTTGAGTGAACATATAGTTTTTCAGGGTTTTTAGTTATCTATACATAGCAGAATTGAGAAAAGTATGTCTACTCTATCTTCCTAGAAGCAGAAATTTAAACTCTTTCAGATTTCTAATGCCTGGCGTCATATATCTTTGAGAAAAAAATGTAGTCATATGTTCTGCACATTTCCCTATGCTTCTCATTCCTGAGATAGGCCAATAAGATCTGCTACTTTGGCAAGTCTAAGATACAGAGATTGACCATATTTATATATTTTATTTTATTTTATTTTTATTTTTTTACACAGGCCCATATTATTGTTGAAAGCTCAGTTGCCTCCTGTTGGCAACCTTTTGTTCATAGCTTCTTTCCTCCATAGTCCAAGAATAGGCATATGGAGCCAAAACAAAACTGGCATACACACTCACTGTGCAAATAATATTATAAGTGATTTTGGTCCCATTAAATTATAGTTTTTCAAAAATTCTCCAATACTTCAAAGCAGTATTTCACTTTATATTACCACAGGATTTTTATCCCTTATCTGCAAGAGCACTGTTTTTCTATTAACTGCTCCATCATAGTTGAAAATGGAAGTATGTCATTTATTTTTTTTCAAGGAAGAGATTAATAAAGATAACTTCAAAAATATACAAAGTATGTTTTAAAGTAAGTCAATTTCATATGCAAAAACAAGGATACATGAAAAATAGGACTTCATATACAAAAATAAAAATAAAATTGAGATAATTTCTGCATTTCTGACCACGTTGAAAAATAAAATGAAATAAATAAAAATTTAAAAGACTAAAATATATCAGGAATACTGTAAATTTTATACTGATACTGTGAAATTTAGAAATATATTTGACAATATTATTAAACTCTATTCATTTAATAAACTTGAAAATCAAGATCAATATTATCTTATTTTGTACATGTTATCTGCAGTGTTTTCAATACATTATAATTTATTTCCAAAATCAAAATCTAATCAACTTCAAATTGAAATAAGAAACTGTAGCTTATCTTAAAAAGTTGAAAAATCCAACTATATGAGAATTGTATTCCTCCAAGGAGCTGAGTAGTTGCTGCATATTTTGGATGAGACTCATTGCCACATTATTTCCTTTCCCTATTTGTCCTTGACTTTATGGTCAAGTGAAAATGCAGAAATTATTTTTCTTGCATTATTTTTTTGATATAAAAACAAAGTGAAAAATTCCTCAAATTACAACTCTATAAATATCTGAAAAATCAAGTTTTTTAGAGACATTTGTACATTATGAGAAAAATGGGCACTATTTGGTAGATACAGGAATATAGATGTTAAACCCAAGACACTTTCCTCAATTATTAGCCTACCACATGTACAACATGTTTGATTGCCAAACCTAGTAAAAAAAAAAAAAACAAAATAAAACAAAACAAAAAAATAATAAAACAACTTTTCTTGGAAAACTAAGTCAAGACATAATCAGTAAAACTTTAATGAAACAATTACCCTTGAAGAATGTAAAGATACTAAAGATAAACCAGAAAAATTCATACATCTTCTATATAAATTCCAAGAATACATAATTCCCAACTAATATAAAGTATTTCAGAATCATTCTGAATGTATTCAGACTGATGTATGATAGCATGGTGGAGTAAAAAATTATTAGAAGTTGTGGGGGTTTTTTGGGGGGCAATGGTAGTTGAAGGTCGTAGGATCGGGATTAGGGAGATTTTTAACTTATTTAGCATTCTCTTTTTAAATTTTTACAACTGTAAGTGTTTTTCTTTGTAGTTCAGGCAACTTAAAACAATAAAAACAATCTTAAAATTTTGGCAAATATCTTTAAGCAAGTTTATGTAATCCATAAGGTTAATATTCCTTGATAAATATACCAAGTAATATTTCTGTAAATATATAACTTTTTAAAGTTTCTATTGCAACTCCAGTTAGCTAACATACAGTGGTATATTAGTTCCAGGTATATAATATGGTGATTCAACAATTCCATACACCAGCCAGTGCTCATCACAAGTGTACTTCTTAATCCCCACCACCTATTCTGCCCATCCCCACATTCCCTTTGCTCTGGTAACCATCAGTTTTGTCTCTATAGTTAAGAGTCTGTTTCTTGGTTTGTTTTTCTCTCTCTTTTTTTCCTTCTTTGCTCATTTGTTTTGTTTCTCAAATTCCATATATCAGTAAAATCATATAATATTTGTCTTTTTCTGACTTACTTCACTTTAGCATTATAGTCTAAAGCTTTGTTGTTGCAATGACAAGATTTCATTCTTTTTTATGGTCGATAATATACCATTATATAATATATATAAATCAGTGGCCACACTACATTCCTACCAACAGTGCAAGAGTTCCCCTTTTCCACATCCATACCAACATCTGTTGTTTCTTGTATTGTTGATTCCAGCTGCTCTGACAAGTGTGAAGTGACATTTCACTGTAGTTTTACTTTGCATTTCCCTGATGGTAAGTGATGATAAGCATCTTCATGTGTCTGCTGGCCATCTATGTGTCTTCTTTGGAGAAATGTCTCTCCATCTTTTACCCATTTTTAAATGGATATTTTGGTTTGGGGGTGTTGGGTTTTAAATTCTTAATTGAGCTTTATAAGTTCTTGATATATTTTGTATACTAACCCTTTATCAGATATTTCATTTGGAAATATCTGCTTCCATTCAGTAGGTTACCTTTTAGCTTTGTTGATTGTTTCCTTTGCTGTGCAGATGCTTTTTATTTTAATACAATCCTAATAGCTTATTCTTGCTTGTATTTTCCTTGCCTCAGGGGACCTATCTAGAAAAAAATTGCTGCCTAAGTTCTCTTCTAGGATATTTATGGCTTCAGGTCTCACATTTAGGTCTTTCATCCATTTTGAATTTATTCTCTCTGGTGTAAGAAAGTGGTCCAGTTTTACTCTTTTGCATATTGCTATCCAGTTTCCCAAAACCTTTTGTTGAAGACACTCTTTTTCCCATTGGATATTCTTTCCTGCTCTGTCAAAGATTAACTGGCCATATAATTGTGAGTTTATTTCTGGATCTTCTATTTGTAAATATATAACTTCAAATTCCAGCCAAAGGATTGCATTTTTTAACATGACTCTTTTTTTTTTTTTTTTAATGACTCTTCTATTAGGAGGTGTGTGATCTCAAGTTTGGGTCCTCATCTCTAACATGAATAGACCACAGTGCATGTTGCAGATGAAAGAGATAAAGGAAATACTTAATTCTTGTATTTAAACTCAAGATTTTAAAGTGATATGGCAGACATCTACAAAAGAAAAAAATTTCCTGGGCACCTGCGTGGCTCTGTCCTTAAGCATCTGCCTTCAACTTAGGTCATGATCCTGGGGTCCTGGGATCGAGTCCCAGTCAGGCTCTCTGCTCACTGGGGAGTCTGCTTCTCCCTCTGCTGCTCCCTCTGCTTGTGTTCTCTCTCTCTCTCTGTCTGATAAATAAATAAATAAAATCTTTAAATAAAACAAAACAAAAAGAAAAGAAAAAAATCTTCCTTTAAACTTTCAAATTTTGCATTGCAGATATTGCAATTTTATATGCTTATTACCCATTGGGGTACTTCTAGTAATTAAATCATAAACAGATGTGTAAGTCCATTACTACTTGACAGAAGGTGACTGATTAAAATGCAGGTACTATCTGGCAAACATGCATATATTATTTATGAATCATCCCAGCATTTAACATAAGGAAACATTTCTCCCCTTATTTCTGTGTTAATCCCAAAGGATCTATCAGTAATTAAAATAAACACACACAAAAATAAAAATAAATAAATAAATAAATAAATAAACACAATAACATGTAGCCACTATTGGGATTCTGACTCAATTTGTTAACTTCACACAACTTTAATATCTTCTGCTGGAATTTTTATTAACTCATTTTTATTTCCTGGAATATAATACAGTTTTACTAACAGTGATTTTTAAAGGTGAATAAAACAATCTTGTATTTAAAAATATCTCTAACTGGCAGGGAGCTTGTTTCTCCCTCTCCCTCTCACTCTGCTGCTCCATCTGCTTGTGCACTCTCTCTCTCTCTCCCTCTCTCTGTCTGACTGTCAAATAAATAGTCTTTAAAAATATATATCTCTGGGACACCTGGGTGGCTCAATTGGTTGGGCATCTACACCGTTGGTTCTGATCATGGTCCCCAGGATCCTAGGATCTAGTCCTAAATCTGGTTACTTGCTCAACAGAGAGCCTGCTTCTCCCTCTGCTTTCCACTCCCCTGCTTGTGCTCTCTCTCTCTCTTTCTGACAAATAAATAAATTTTTAAAATCTCTAAAAAAAATCTCTAACTGAAAGGAACAAATTCTGGAATATTTTAGCAGAAAATTGAGAATTTCTTTTTTTTTTTAAGATTTATTTGACAAAGAGAGAGAGGGTGCACAAGCAGGGGGAGAGGGAGAGGGAGAAGCAGGCTCCCTATTGAGCAGGGAGCCTGATGTGGGGCTTGATCCCAGGACCCTTGGACCATGACCTGAGCCAAAGGCAGATGCCACCCAGGTGCCCCAAGAATTTCTTTTTTTAAGGGACACTAAGTTTAAACAAACCAAGTGACTAAGGTAAGAAGATATCTTATGGATTGGGAAAAAACTTCAGATAAAGTGTCTTTCTTCATCATTAAAAAGGAAAAATGGTACTAAATGATGTCTAAACTTCATTCCATTCTAAAACAAGTACTGTGTTTTTCTAGATAAGTCAGAGTCTTATGATATTTGTAAGCAGTTACACTTTTTCTTTGTTGTTGTTGTTGTTTTGTTTGGAAAGAGAAGATCATGAGAAGACTTTAGTCCATAATCATGATTTGTAGTATAATCTTCCAATTAGTGTTTGAAAATCCTTTTGGACTAGTGCTCTCTTTCAAAATTTATAGCCACATGATATAATAAAAAATAAAGATGATTCATATTCTCCAAAAGTGAAACCTTAAGCTAATGGAAAAGCAAAAGTAAGGGACATTGCATTATAGCACAGATAAGGAGAAATAATGAATATGTTAGTCTTCAGACAATGTTCGTTGAAAGAATACTTGCTTTAATATTTCTACTCCTCTTATTTTATTTTTTGATAGATATTTTGTGTTACATTTTAGTGCAAAATTCTTAGCAGGTTTTTTTTTTTTTAAGATTTTATTTATTTGACAGAGAGAGATCACAAGTGGGCAGAGAGGCAGGCAGAGAGAGAGGAGAAAACAGGCTCCCTGCTGAGCAGAGAGCCCAATGTGGGGCTCGATCCCAGGACCCTGAGATTATGACCTGAGCCAAAGACAGAGGCTTTAACCCACTGAGCCACCCAGGCGCCCCAGCAGGTTTTATTTTTTAAGGAATTATATGTATAGGCTAAGTCACCACATGTTATCTTTTAATATGTGATTCAAGCAAATAAATTATTTCTATGTGATTATTTGACTCAGCTAGGTTTAAGATGCTTCATACTTGTTATGACTATTTGAATAAATTGCATACTAAGTAAATAATGGTCAATATTTTATTTTTAAATAAGCTATGATGTCTTCACAGACATGAAGACAATTTTGCCATTATCAACAATGGCATTGACAAATACAAATTTAATCTTGTATAGTGCAACCATCATCAAGTGGGATAAAATATCCAAATATTACCTACATCATTCAAGAGTATATTAATTGAATTATGGTCTTCAGAAATATCAGTCCATTATTTTTTCAACACATTTTGAATTCTTCCAATTATTTAATATACTAGGTATTGTTTCTGTTTTCAATTACAAATATTTCTATATTTTTCCCACATTTTTAATCTTCTTTCAGAGTATATCTTTTGGTTTTGAAGAGTAGTAATGGTATTGAAAACAAACCACTGCCTAAATGTTAAGATTCTAATTATAATTTTTTTCTTTTCTGTTTTCTCTTCCAACTTTGAAATCAAAATGTAGACTTGCATCCAATTAACTTCTTTTATAAGACTTTTATGATCAGATCTTTACAATTACATTTTTCTATTAATTTATGTATCCCAAACATACTGAGTTTCTACTATATGCCAAGAGATGTAGTTGAGAACAATATAAAGTCTCCACCTTCATGAAGCTTAAATTATGATACTAGAGAAAGAGAAACTATAAATAAGCAAATAAATATAAATTTAATATCATGTATTCCTGCATTCTAAGAGTATAATGAGGCAAGATAACTTAATGGGAATTGGTGAATAGTGCATCTTAGACAGGAAAGCTAGGGAAGACCTCTTTGGAGGAGGTGACTTTGGGCACATGACAAGATGAATGAGGGAAGCAAACAAACAAATAGTAACAGATTAGGTGAAGGTAATAGCAAACACTGAGTCTCTGAGGCTGGATATATGTGTAAAAGTTTGATGGATTAAAAAAATATCCAGTAAGGCAAAGTGTATTAGGAGAACAGAGACTTAAAAAAAAGTTGAAAAGTTAGAAAAGAAATGGTATATTTTATATATTTCTATATATCCCATCTAAATTCTTTGGATCTTATTCAGGATAATTTGTATATACATGCTGATTGCTGAGTGGAGAATAGAGTTTAGAAGGTCTAGTGTAAAAACAGTGAAACCAAGTTTGAGGTTACTGCAGCTGGATAAATGGTTTCAGCTAGTGTGACAAGGTAGAGGAGATGAAAATAATTATTAGAGGCTATGTTCATAGACTATATTTATGGATTAAATATTAAGTGTGAGGAAAAAGTAGAAGTCAAGGATAACCTCAGGGACTTGGGCTTCTACATCTACATGAATAAAAATGCTCATTACTGATACTGGATTTGGGAATGTGGTTTAATATTTCTGTTTGGATATATTACATATGGGATTAAGAAGACTTCCAGGGAGAGACTAGAATATAGTGGTTGTGATGAAGTTCTAGAATATAAGTGAGGTTCGGTGGGGTGAGGTCGGGAGCCAATGACCAAGGAAGAATTCTTGAGACATCTTTGGTGCAAAATGGTGGTTTATTAAAGCACAGGCCAGGACCCGTGGGTAGGAAGAGTGGCTGCCCTGGGGTTGTGAGGGGTGGCAGGTTATGTACCCTGGAGTTGGGAGGAGGTAAGGAAATGGGAGTTTTCAATAGAACTTTCATATGCTAAAGAGGACCTATAAGATACCAGATATCAGAGGCCTTGCCATTGCCAAGGTCATTTTGCCCTCTAGCAAGGTATTAACATTAAGATGGGTGGGAGATTCCTAAAGAATGTCACATAGCCCCACCCAGGAGTGGGAGTGGGGGGAAGTTGGAGGGTGTCAGCTTTTGCTTTGTCCTCAGCCTGCCTTTTGTTCCCTTATCAGTTGGATCATATGACTGAAAATATAAATGCAGGATTTATCAACATGTACATATGATTTAAAATCTTGAGCTGGGATAATATTAACTATAGTGTAAGAAATGATTAAAAGCAGAAGAGGTTGGACATTTTGTGCAGATGTTTTCTAGCTTCAATAATTGGGAAGAGAATCTAGAAAAAGTGTCAGAGTTGGAATAGTGAGGGGTTTGGGAGGTCTCAGTAATCTGCGAGATTGGATAGGGTTCCTCTAAAATGAATTTTGGGTGTATTTGGTAAGTTTTCTTCATAGACTTTAGTATAATAGCAATCATTTTAAGACTATTAGCTTAATATTTATTCATTTATCATTTATACTTTCCTGAAAACAAGTATATCTATTTGGGCCCCCATTTTGTGTAGAGCAATGCCTAGAATGTATCAGTTATTGAGTATATTTTATGTAAATAAAAAAATTGAACACAGAAGCACAAAATTTAAAATATTGGGTGACCATCATGATTTCAAATATGTTTTTCTAATATTATTTGATATGGTAAAAAAAATGCCTTGAAATCACTGGTGTTTTCACGTGACCATTTTGAAACATTAATAGTTAATCCCATTAGGAAAGGGATCACAAAAAATGAGCATGTGTTTCTATGAGGTTAATCTCTAAGTAATAACTTTATTAATAGATAATTTCAGAGTTATAGAAAGACAAAAATGTCTCAAATTAGCATAAATTTGTAATTATTTCCACATTTTCGCTTTTATTGGTAAAATAGTTTTTGGTAAAAGAGACAGACATACCTATGATACTTTTCTGTTGCATAAAGTGTCTAGATTTTTTTTTAAGATTTTATTTATTTATTTGACAGAGATCACAAGTAGGCAGAGAGGCAGGCAGAGAGAGAGGAGGAAGCGGGCTCCCTGCCGAGCTGAGAGCCCAATGCGGGACTCGATCCCAAGACCCTGAGATCATGACCTGAGCCAAAGGCAGAGGCTTTAACCCACTGAGCCACCCAGGTGCCCCAAGTGTCTAGATTTAAGGTATAATTTAAGTGGACAAAATATATATGCATATACTACAGGCATACTTTAAAATCTATTGACTATCAATATACATATTTTTTATCTTTATCTATATTTCACCTGAGGTGAAATCTTGAGTCAGAGGCTTAACTGACTGATCCACCCAGGCACCCTGGGTGCTGCTGCTTAAAATGTAATGACAGGCCCAGATAATTTAATATATAATAACTGGTGAGTGAACAGAAGGCAAGCTGAGGACAAAGCAGAAGCTGACACCCCACAGCACCCTCCCCAAGGGATATATATGACTTTCCTCCTGCCCTCCTGGCTGCCCTAGAGCTAAGGAAAGGAAAAAACAAATAGTTAACTTACAGAGTTCACAATCCTGCAAGACATGAGTTTCCATCAATTTATAAATGTTTTAGCAATCTACAAGAACAAAGCATTTCTCTCAATAACCTAGCTTCCAGAAGGAAATGTGGATACAATTAATGTCCTTCTAACCTGCACCCCATTAACAGATACTTGAATTGGACAGAATGTAATGTTCCTCCAGGAAGTTCCCAACTATCTTAATGCTAATGCCTTGCCAGAGGAAAAAACCTTAACTTGACAATGGCAAGGCCTCAGGTACCATGTCAGACTTCTTTAACATGAAAATCTTTTTGAAAACTCCCTTTTCCTTACTTCCTCCAACTCCCAAGTATATCATCAGCCACACCTCACAATCCCCAGTGCAGCAGCTCTTTCTGCTCCCAGAGCCTGTCTGTGTGCTTTAATAAAACCACTATTTTGCACCAAAGACATCTCAAGAATTCCTTCTTGGTCATGGGTTCCAGGCCTCACCCTACTGAACCTCACCTATATTCTAAAATCTCATCAACAGCATTGGAAAACTGATGTATTTTTGAGCAGGAAATTTTTAAAAAATAAGCTTATATATGAAGAAAAGTAAAACAATCTTTACAAGCCCCATATAATAGAGATGAGTTAAGTAAAAAGGTGAACAGAACAACTATAAGGTTAATTGAATTTAAGATAAGCAACTGGTATTAGAGCCGATTTTTTTGTGAATAACAATGTCTTAGGCAAAAAAAAAAAAAAAAGCATAAGCATTTAAAAACAAAGAAATAGACTTTCTTCCAATAATTGAAGGACACTATAGACAAAGTTGGCACAGAAACATTAAAAAGAGATTTGAAAGAGAAATAGGAAAGAGATTTAACAAGAAATATCAAAGGCTAAAAAGCATTCGAAGACATGCTGAAACTCATTATATATGAGATGCAAATTAAAATATTAAAGACTACATGCATTAAATTGGTACACATCATAAAGCTAGTTAATGCCAAGAATTTCCGTGGATTTCAGTAGGCAGGAAAACTGTAGATTGGTGCTGCAGTTTTACAAAACAATCATAATCCATTAATTCACTTCTTGAATATGTAACCCAGAGAAATTCTCCAAAAGATCAGTGAGAATCTGTATATATGCAGTGGAAAAATAAATATTTCCTGGATTTCTCAATGTTCCTATAAAGTTTCAGCCTCCTGAGCTGCAGAAATTGAAACACTATGAGGATAAAAAAAGGTTTGCTTTTACGTCCCCAGAAACATTTTACATTTCCCATAAGAACCAAAGTTGGTCTGTAGCCATTTCTCTCCCTAATAGTATGTGTAATTGTCCCCATCCAAAAGAAAATAGCTATCTCTTATCTCTGTTGAAGTAAAACAGTTCAGTACTATAGCCCTGGGTTAACTCAAAGGGTGGTTGGAGAACAAGGAGAATTGGAGAGATTCAGAAGGTTATTTTAATAGGTAATCATATGTCAAAAGGGAGGACTTCTGGAGAAGTTGGTCTTGTCTTTCCCAATAGAGATTTATTTACATACCAAAGCACAAAGGAGAGAGTCCATAATATAACTTCCTGGTACTTACAATCTTCCCCTTAAAAGGAGAATGCTGACAGCTGTCTTCCTCTCCCCCATCCCCATAAGCAAAGAAAATTTATATTTGCGAACCCACATTTAGATAGGTTCATATTTGCCTAAAATATGAACTTATCTAAAAGGTGACAACCAATTTTCATTGTCTTGTCCTATGAGTAAAAATGGGTGCAGGGGAACCAAATGGTTGTCATTTGTCATAAATAAGTAATATAATTTACTCTGGTTCAAAAACTGGTATGCTTTCAAAATAATATTCATAATTACAGATTAAAAAAATAAAAGTGTATTTTCATTATGGCACTGTGTTAAAATGAAGTTCGAGATTATCTAGGCACTCACATCCAAGGAACGTATGAAAGTGACAGACTCCCTCCCTGGCCAGACTCTACTCAGGCTATTCTGAGTTATTTTTCAACTCAGTCTCAACTTTTGGACTTCTGTATTTGTCTGCATTGTCCAGTTTTAGTGAGAATCATGTAAAATCAGTTTAGTCAGAATCCCCCATTCTCCATCTCTCTATTCATCTTCAATATTTAATTGGGTTACTTATATCCTCCACCATTCTCCAGGTGATATCTGACCACTTGGCCTGTCTTCATTAGGAAGTGTGTAGTGTTTTGTTTTTTGTTTTGTTTTGTTTTGGTTTTTTTTGAATGTCAACCTTTTATTGATAACAAAGCAGCAAGGTTGGGGGATGTTTCCAAGATACCAAGGGCAGGCCTGTCTCCATGCCAGTGTGTGCACACGCAGGTGTGTGTGTGTGTGTGTGCGTGTGTGTGTGCATGCATGTGTAACTGGGGGAGTGATTTGTGGAGCTGGGAAGCCAACCCCTCAGAGACAGGAATGGAGAGACAGCGGAGCCTTGGAGAGGCCGGGTGCGGGCGAAGAGTCCTTGCAAGCCATGCTGAGCTTTATGTTAGTGGATATAAACTTAGAAGAAAAAGCATCAGGAATAAGGCTATATTTAAGCCTACCACTACATCTTGGCTACAAGTTCCCACTTTTCCTTGTGTTTGGAGTTGAGCCCAATTTCTCTCCTCCACACTACAAGATCCCATTGCAGTGTTCCCTATACCTGTTACAATAGCTCCCCTTGAGTTAAGTTTCCGTTACCATCCTTAACAAATATCCTATTTTTGTTTGTTTGTTTGTTTTGTTTTTTCATAACAATGCTGTGAAATACTAATTGGCAACTTGAAGTAATAGACACAAAACTAACTGCATGGACTTCAAAACAGAGCTGAGTGGGAAAACACACACACATGCACACACACACACACACACTTTAAAAAATAATGAAGATATTTCATGATTCCATTTATATAAAGATACATATACAGATAATAACAACACATATTGTACAAAACACACTAAAAACATAACTATTAAACATAATAGAATGGTTCTCTAGGATAGTGGGGCAGACAGGAAATAGGATTAAGGAAATATATATTTCTTAAAGAAGGACATGGTATGTTGATGATATAGCAGCATGAAGTGAGGAATATTGTTCACTCATTTTTTCTGCCCTTGATGAGGAAAAAATGAAAATATGTCTTTCTAGAATACTTAAAATAATTGCTTAGTATAATCACAGTCATACATATTCAAGTTGTATTTTACATCTGGACTATCACAATTGTATATCTTTATATCCATTTTAGAATTGCAGGCTTTTAAAAATAGGATGACATTTATGGAGATGAAAATGAAATGTCATTAACATACTTTCCAAAGTCCTTACTGTTATTTGAATAATCTAAAAATTGCAATTAGCATTTTATCTGAACTTATAATTATTTATTAATGCTAATAATGTCAAAAAACAAGACAACTAGTCTAAAATGGAGTCACTCATGTTAAGCTCCATGTCACCAAACTGAGATTTAATTACAGTTTTGATTATTTCAAGAATAAAATCTTAAATCAGTCAATGAGGAATCTCCTGATCAACACTAGGGAGGTAGTCTGCCTAGTAGACCCCTTCCACCCCCTAAAGAAAAGTAACCTTGCAATAATCAATTCACTTTTTTGCCTAGTATAACTTCCTTGTTCCCACTCCCTTCTGCCTATAAAAGTCTTTCTTTTTGGAGAGCTTCACTGAGCTTTTCTATCTGCTAGATGGGAGGTTGCATGATTCAAATTGATTTTTGCTCAAATAAATTCTTAAAATTTTAAATATGACTCAGTTAATCTTTTAAGACGTCTAGTATTACAAGCAGGAACTGAAGGAAACACTGATGGCCCCAGAAGCAATGAGCAGGTGAAGATATGTGCTGAGCCGTGTGAGTTCACTGTGCTCTCCAGGGTCTGGAGGTGGTGGGTAAGTTTCTCTCAGATCCTAGCTCTGCAGTTTTTTGCACTGTAAACTTTCAGACTTAATTTGAACATTTCCTTTTCTGTACTGGGTCCAGAAATTGGGCAGAGTCAGATTGGGTCTGATTAGAAATAGAACTGAGTCCAGGGTCATACCGTGTCCAACTTAGAAACAGGACTGAGTCTGGAAATGAGCTGGAGGCAAACTGGGTCTGACTGAGAAGCCAGAATGGGTCTACTGGGAAGCCTGACATCCAGCACCTTATAGAAACTTCTTTTTCAGCTCTTCTCTCATAAACTAAAATGAAACTGTGTACCCAGAGGGAAAGAAAAACATTCTGAAACTTTCAAGGATTTACTGAAACATTCCAAAAGTAAACAGCTTGAAGCATAGACTATAGGAATTATTTGAATTCCATTTTGGTTGAAGATCTTTTCCCTTATATAAAAAGGCAAAGTATTATAGAGTTGGATGGGTGTATCATCCTCTTGACTTCATTCAGGATGACCCCAATTCTTTGAAGAATTAAAAACCACTGTACTTGTCTTACAAATCAAGTCTTTACAAGGACAAAAATGGAGCTTTAGATATAATCCAAAACTCATCATTGTTACCAAACCCAAAACATCCTTATTTATCTCAAAAGGCTTGCAGATACCGTAAAAGATCTGGACTTAGGGAACAAAAGCCCTTCTTGGTGGAGCTTGAGGGTTTGGTTTTGTTTTTTTGTTTTTGTTTTTGTTTTTCTCTACTCCTGTTGAGATATAAGCATTCTAGATTATCTTCCCTAGGAATCAAGGTAATTCTAACCAGAGAAGGGAGAAAAAAGGAAAGGTTATTTTGAAAACTAGGTCTATGAAAATTTTTCAAAAGTCTTTTTCATAAATATTTAGTTTTAGACCCTGAGCAGTTAACCTTAGCTTATTCTGACTACAAAAAAAACCACGATTTGGATCTCACTGTTCTTTAGTAAACTAGTGAGTTTTGTATTTTCATGCACATCTCATGGCTAAAATTTAAAATGAAAGCTATAAGAATTCTGTGTCTATCTGTAGGCTGATGTATGTCTATGTATATATGTTATAGTGATAAAGGAAAAACTGTACTCTAACATGGCCAACCAAACCAGCAAGGAAATTCCAGTCCCTGTCTCAAAGCCCTTCTGGGTTCTTCTTTCCTAGCCCATTTCCCACACACGCCAGAAGTACCAAGTGTGCAGAAGTAGAAGGGTATAAAGCAGAAGGGTATACCCTCCCTGCTTGTGCTCAGGACTCAGACTTTGGGAGAACAGTCTTCTCTCAGCCCACCGGTGTTAGATAAACCTCTGATCCTCCAAAGTATCTTAGTGCCACTTGGTTCTTCCACCAGGATCCAGTCCAGGTTCCATAATGATAGATGTGTTGTATTTTTTTACTTTCAGATGATATTGATGAAATTAATTTGCAAAGAGATCTATTTAATTGACTTAAATACAAACATTGTATAAATCAGTTACTCTCAGAAATATGGAAACTAATTCAAGTGTCTTTCAAGTTCATGTGATCTGGGATAATCTTCAGAAATAAAAACTAAACTAAGTGTACCTGTTTAATTAAGACAGATATATCTTTAGAGATAATGATATTAAATGTAACACAGACATACAACTTTCATTCTACCTAGGTTTAATAAAAATCAAATAAGCTTATGTTACCTCTGTTATATAATTTGTTAGCCAGAAAGTGAACTAAGATGGTGGTTAGCTGTTTAGTGTCATTATTTCACGAAGTAATTTTATAAAGGGTAAATAAATTCTATACCCATATGCCTAACATTTCTGCTAATCTACATTTTTCTTTTTTCCTCATTGTTTCATATGTCTTCATTTTACTTGTACCTAGAGAAATTATTTTAATTTTTTAATATGGTATTTATCTGGGGTGAAAAGTTATATTGTATTTGGATGCTGTGTTTGTCTCATTTTATTTGTTTTTGGCTTTATTGTTGCAAGAAATTTTGCTGGGTACAGATTTGGGCAGAATTCCCTCTCCCTCTTCCAACCCTTTTTTATCAGCTTGTTAAAAAAAAAGTATTAAATATGTTACTCCATTGTGTTCTGGCTAGCATTGTTTCTGACAAGATTATGATTTCTTTAAATGGATTTTTGTTTTCTTGTCTGAATGCTTTTCATTCAACAAATCGAATTTTCTCCTTTACATTGATTTTCACTGACTTAGGTTAGAATGTCTCTTGCTGTAGATGTCTGCCTAATTATTCCACTGTTTGTGGGGATTTAATTACATGTACCTTCGACTACTTGATATTGTCCTATGGGACATTGAGATACTGGTTTTATTTTTTCATTCATCTAATTTGGACATATTCTCTCTGTGGTTCATTTCAGATCAGAATTTTCCAATAAGACTCTGTGCAATGAAAAAGAATGTTTTGTAATATGCACTATCCAAAGCAGTATCTCAAAACCATGTGTGGCTATGGAGTATTTGAAATGCTGCTTGCTGCAACTGAATCTATCACACTGGAAAGCTCATGTAAGGATGCTTTATCCCGCTGTGCCTTAAAATTTTCTTCTGTTTCCCAGTGTCCAGTATGCTTTTTTAGCCCATTTAGTAATCTTTAAAATACAACTTACTGTGTTTTCTATCTCTAAATGTTCCATTTGATCCTTTAAAAAATCTTATAATACTCTCCTAATTTTTCATGTATTTTTCTTTAATTATTTGAACATATTTATGATAACCTTTTTAAATCAATGTTGATTTAAACATGACTGACTGTCTTTTCAAAATGTGTTTCTATTGACTAATATTTCCCTTAAGATTACATTACCCAGTATATATCTAAAATTCTTATTGTATGATAGACATGCCAAATTTTGAATTTCTGATTATGTTGCCTGACTTTCAGGAGTTCTGAAGTATATTTAGGTAAAAGATTAAGCTATTTGAAAATTATCTTATACATTTATGACTTAGTTATGAATTTTTGGAGGCAGATCAATGTCTCTGTGTCAGGACCATTTTAGCTCCTCTATACCATTTTACCTCCTCTGGAGGTCTTTCCTGAATTACTAGAAGTATCTTCATTCTAGTACATTGGCACCTGAATATCTCTGACACATATGGGATATTTTAGAGTTGTTTAGCCCACAGCTTCTCTGTATATATTTGCTGGTCTCAAGGAGTTTCAATTTCAGGTTTAGTTGCTGCAGAAACAAGGGATTACATATGCAGATTTGTGAAGTTTTGTCTTTGATATGCACTCCTCTTTCTACTACTTGGCCCCATAAATTCCAGCTACCTAGACCTTTCCAGTATTTAAACTGCCTCCCAAACTCAGTGTTCTACTTGGTTTTCCTCTGACTACACTGTGGTCCACAAGTGCTCCAGGTAGAGAGCAGTGTGATCACTGGGTCACCTTGTTCATTTCCTACTCTGCCTGGGCTCACAGTCCTGTGCTGCCTGTTTGAAAACAATTGAACCTAGACTGTTATATCCATATCCAGTAGAAGGCATGATAAAATATCTACTATACAGACTGAGAAGATTGAAGAGAGTTCTAGTTGTACTACTCAAATAGAATAAGAAAAAATCATTATATACTATAAGAATAATGGACAGAGGTAATTATTGATCTTGGTCAATGATACAGTCTATAGATAGTGATATAGGGCAAGAATAGTGTCATAAAGAAAAAAGGGGAGAAAATACTGTCATTATTTGTAGATGACACAGTTACTTAGAGAAGAAAGTGAACGAACAAACTTTACAAAGTATGGGGTGCCTGGGTGGCTCAGTGGATTAAAGCCTCTGCTTTCAGCTCAGGTCATGATCCCAGGGTCGTGGGATCGAGCCCCACATCGGGCTCTCTGCTCTGCGGAGAGCCTGCTTCCTCCCTCTCTCTCTGCCTGCCTCTCTGTCTACTTGTGATCTCTGTCTGTCAAATAAATAAATAAAATCTTTTAAAAAAAGAAAAAGCTTATCTTCCCCCCAAAAAGATAATAAAATCTCACTTCTAAACATAAGAATTATATTTGAAAAATTTTAGACTGTTTTAGCTAAATATACCAAAAATATTGTTGATGTACATGAGCAAGCCATTTTGTTTATTAAGACTATTCCTTTTAAGAAATGAAAAAAAAATATTTGCAATTTAACAATGGCAAATTTAACATTAAGTACTAAGATTTGAACATGCATTAAGAGCTATTTCAGTTTATATTTCTGATAACCTCATATCTGGATTCTGTAAAGAGTTTGTCTTTCTCTGGAAAAGTGATAATAAGTGAGATGAGTGGAATTTTTCTCTAAACAAACAAAGAAGAAGAAGAAGAAAGTAGAAGAAGAAGAAGAAGAAGAAGAAGAAGAAGAAGAAGAAAGAAGAAGAAAAGAAAGGAAGGAAAGGAGAGAGAAAGGAAGGAAGGAGGGAGGAAGGAAAGGATGGAGGGAAGGAAAGAGGCAAGGAAGGAAGCTTGGAAGGGAGATAGGGAGAAATAGTTAACAGTATAAGTTGGAGATAGCAAGCTTTTTCCTTAAAAAGGCCAAATAGTAAGTATCTTAGGTTCTGTGACGTATAAAGTAACGGCTCTTCCACTCTGTATCATAGTTATGAAAGCAGTTGTAGAGAAGTTACAAACAAGTTAATATGGCTGTGTTCCAATACCACTTTTTTTTTAAAGTTTTTATTTCCTTATTTGACAGAGAGATCACAAGTAGGCAGAGAGGCAGGCAGAGAGAGGAAGAAGCAGGCTCCCTGCTGAGCAGAGAGTCCAATGCGGGGCTCGATCCCAGGACCCTGGGATCATGACCTGAGCATAAGGCAGAGGCTTTAACCCACTGAGCCACCCAGGTGCCCCTCCAATACCACTTTAACTACAAAAGCAGACTGTAGGCTGGATTTGATCCACTGGCCATTGTCAGTCTCAGGTGTAAGTGAATGTGATACAGATTTGCCTGTGCTCAATGCTGAATGTAGTTTTTGAATGAATGATATTGGGTAATAGTATATATCCTTTTGCATTATTTAGTACTTTCCTACAATCATTTATATCACCTTTAATACTATTTACTATTGTAAAGATAACTGAAATTTTAAAAAATAATTCTGAGAGAAAACGGTATTAAATGTTGAAATGTATGTGACAAGGAAAATAGGAAAATTTCTTTATAATAGAAATTTTTAACAAATAAAGATATGTGAATAATTCAGGTCAACTATGTTATAAGACCTACTCATTTTCCTTATAATTTAAAGATACTGATTTTGACATAATGACCCTTTAGTATATATTTATGAACTTGACTTAAAATACATTTTCTACTAGAAAAAATAATGGTCAAATGCAGTTTTATTGTCATCTTAACTTCAATTTTTTATTCTACATTTTATGTCTTATGTGCTTAATTTTCTGTCAAAGGTGTGTTTCATAACTGTTCCACATTTAGTTTTCTACCTTGGAAAATTCAAGAAAGAAAATATGCACAGGCATTTTATATATATATATATATATATATGAACACAAGAGAAGGAAAAATAGCAAAGGTAAAAATTAGATTAAAACTAATTACTGTAGATTCTCTACAAAAGATCAATCTACATTTTTATTTTCTCTATGCTTAATTTAAAATGAAATTCTTAGTTTAACTGTAAGTAATTAATGTCATTGGCTATTAGATTTTAATAGGATGACTAAGTTATTTATTAAAGATATTTCACAATTATATTGATATTGTAACTTACCTTGACGAATAGCATATTTTGTGCTTATGTATGCAACATCATGCCTTAACATTTCATCAGGTAAAATAGAAAAATAATTTTGAGACTTATGCATTGTTTTAAGGAATGTGCAAGTCATCTGACATGAAAATTCTCTATACTCCTATCACAAATATCTACGTGTTTTTTTTACTTAGGTGCATACTGTTTACCTTCTAAATTAAAAACAAAACAGAAACACCTAGAAGTCATAAAAGAAAAGTAGTTATAGATAAATTGAGTTGTGATTATTATAAATTGTTAGATATTACATTTTAGAAAATTACAGATTGAAAAGTTAGAAATTTAGTTTAACAATGTCCAAAACATAAAGCCAGTGAATCCACAGTTGTATATGATAGTAGATCAGGATTCATGATCATTTTTTCCATATAGGAAATTATTTTTTAACGTTTCTCTAAATAATTCATTCTTTTCCTATCGATCTACAATGCTACATTATCAAATAAAGCATCTAGTTCTGAGTTTATATTCTGTTTTATTATTCTATTTATTCCTCACATGAAAACTTCATTGGTTCAATTACTATGGCTTTGGATTATGCATGTATGCCTTTGTAAGCTCTCCAAGTGTGTAGTTTGTGTGTGTTTCTGTGTATGTGTGTGTGCATGTGTTTTAGCTGTATATACAGCCATGGATATAGGTGGCTGTAAGGTAAATATTACCCTTTATTCTTCTCTTTAAAATATCTACACTTATTTATGGAAATAATTTGTCTATATATATTGGAATAATTTTATGAAATTTGTGAAAAAATATCATGGAACGTTTCCCAATGTAGTCAGTTACTTCCCCATATACCTTTCTAAATTATACAAGTTTTACCATAGAATTATTTTGCACTATTGCTTAAGAAAATTTTGTAAACAAATCTTTATTGGAAATCTTTATTGCATATAATTTTTTCCTAAATTTTCTTTTTAGCACATGAGAAAGAAATTTCTATTGTAGGTTGAGCTTGTATCCAGCATATGTGCCATACTTTGTAAAGTTGTTTTTTTTTAAAGATTTTATTTATTTATTTATTTGACAGAGATTACAAGTAGGCAAGAGAGGCAGGCAGAGAGAGAGGAGGAAGCAGGCTCCATGCTGAGCAGAGAACCCAATGCAGAGAACCCAATGCAAGACCCTGAGATCATGACCTGAGCTGAAGGCAGAGGATTAACCCACTGAACCACCCAGATGCCCCTAAGCTTTTTCTTTTAAGTACTGAAAATATTCTTTGTGATGCAAAGAGAACTTAATAGAATAGTAGGAGATAAAAAATACATATATATTATATAAAGGACTTGAATTTTCAAAATTTTGAGCAATGAATTTAAACCACAAGGTTGGCAGTATAGCAAGAAATACAGAATATATTTTGGGTTAAAACTGATGCAAACAGATCATTGTTTTAATACACTGACCACAGAACAGTTTGTGTTTGTGGCAAAGACCCAAATATGAAATTGGTTGAAATAGAATTTGGCAGAATTAAGCAGTTTAGAAAGAAACATATTCCTGTTGGAAGAGTTGTGACTTTTGGAATAATCGACTTGGGACAATTTACAGAATTAAAAAAAAAAAATTACCTTTCCTTTTTCTTTTTGCCAGCATACAACCAACCACCTGTTCTTCCCATTACCCAGGGAAAAATTATAATAAGAGAGAACATCTGGATGATTTAACTAAAATATAAGATTGCTTATTACACTACTGATTTTTTTTTTTCTACAAAATGCTGACAGTAGGAACACAGAAAGATTGGTAAATGGTTTTTCTGCACAAATATACAAGTTTGGTTATGCTGGAGTTCAATGGGAGAAAATATTTATGTTTCAAATTTAGAATTTTTTCTTTGTAGAATTATCTTTTCCTTTACTGGAGCTGTTTGCAATTAAAAGCAATGGGTGCAAATTTAAGAAATCTCTAACAATTAGGTGTTTTATTTAAGAAAAACATTAATGTTTAATATATTAAAACTCATGCATCTAAGTGAATACATTCATCAAATGATGTTCTGGATATTTTTTCTATGAAATTGGTTCCAGTCAGTAACACTTATTGTAAGACTTCCCTGTATTATCTGGAGTCTTTACCTGTAAACATGAAACAGCTAGAAATAGTGATCATATGCTAAGATGTAAAAATAAATTCAATACATTTCAAAAAAGTTAATTATACAGAACAGCTTATGATCTCTTTAACAGCTTATGATCTCTTTAACAAGAGTTAGAAATAAATAACAAAAAAAGAGATAAAAAGAAAAATCTCTATCTGTTTGGAAATTATGCAATACATTTCTAAGTTACCCCTTAATGAGGAAGGAATAAAGCTTGAAATTAAAAAAGATTTTGAACTGAACAATAACAAATATATATAATATATAAAACTTGATATAGTTAAGTGTGTTTTAGAGAGAAATTCCAAATGTAAAGGCATTCTAATTAATTTTACATTAATTCATTACCTTTCATAGCAAGTAAGCTAATTAAAATATCTTCTTTACATCATTTTCAGTGTTCTACATTTCTTTCTACAGAAAAACATTGTTTGGGCCACAAAACTATGCTTTATGTTATTGTAGTGGTGGAAAAATTACTCTATATATTGGGCAAAACTTAAAGAATTTCACAACACGAGGAGATTACTTAGCTTGGCCCCTGGCAAGGTTGGTGCAATTCTGCCTTGGGCAAAGATATTTGAGAATCACTGCAATAGGCCCCCCTCCCAGAAGATCAGCAAGAACATCCAGCCAAGATCAAGTTCCCTGATCAATGAGAACTGTGGAAATCCAGAGTTAGGGGAAAGCAACACATAGAATTCATGGTTTTTTTCCCATGATCCATTAGATTTACAAAGTTGATTTTTTTTAATTTTATTTTTTCTTATTCTATTTTTTAACTTTTCTTCTTTACCTTTTTAACACTTTTTAACTATTTTTATCTTATCAACACTTTTTAAAAATCTTTTTTTAAAATTTTCACTGTTATATTCATACTTTATCCTTTCATTGTATTTAACCTTATTTTTTTATACATATAGGGTTTTCTTCTTTAAATTTTTGGTATATAATTTCTTCTAAAAGATAAAAATATATCCTAAATCTAGCTCCAGATTGATCACATTCTCTCCTCTTTTTTTTTTGTCTTTTTCCAACCAAATTACCTTATCAATTCCTTTTTTATAATTTTTTTTTAAATTTTCTTCTTTACTGTCACTAAATTTTTGAGAGATAGTTTCTTCTAAGAGACCAGAATACACCCAAAATCAAGTGGGTGGCTCTGTTCTATTCACCAGTCTAATATATATATATATATATATATATATATATATATATGTATATATATATATATATATATATTTCTTTATTTTTATTTATTTATTTTTTATTATTTCCCCCCTTTCTTCTCCCCCCAGTTTTGGGTCTCTTCTGGTTTGATTAGCATATATTTTTCTGAGGTCTTTGTCACCCTTTTAGTATTTTACTCTCATTCATATATTCTTATCTAGATGAAATGACAAGGTGGAAAAACTCACCACAAAAAAAAAACAAAAAAAAAAAAACAAAGAAAGAAAAAAATAAAGAACAAGATTCAGTACCAATGGCTAGGTACCGAATCAATACAGACATTGGTAATATGTCAGAATTAGAGTTCAGAATGACGATTTTTAAGGTGCTGGCTGAGCTCCAAAAAGGCATGGAAGATATTAAAGAATCCCTTTCTGGAGCAATAAAATCCCATTCTGGAGAAATAAAAGAACTAAAATCTAAACAAGTTGAAATTTTTTAAAAAAAGCTATTAATGAGGTGCTATTAAAAATGGAGGCTCTTACTGCTAGGAAAAATGAAGCAGTAGAAAAAATTAGTGATGTAGAAGACCAAATGACAGAGAATAAAGAAGCCGAGCAAAAGAGAGACAAAGAGACAAACAACTACTGGTTCTTGAGGGGAGAATTCAAGAGATAAGTGATACCATAAGATGAAACAATATTAGAATATTTGGAATCCCAGAAGAAAAAGAAAGAGAGTGGGGGACAGAAGATCTATTGGAGCAAATTACAATAGAATATTTCCGTAATATGACATAGGGAACAAGCATCAAATTCAAGAGGCACAGAGAACCCCCCTCAAAAACAATAAAAATATGTCCACACCACATCATCCAATAGTAAAACTTGCACGTCATAGTGATAGAGAAAATCCTGAAAGCAGCTCTGGACAAGAGGTCTGTAACATACAATGGTAGAAATGTTAGATTGGCAGCAGACTTATCCACAGACACCTGGCATGATATAGTCAGAGCACTAAAGGAGAAAAATATGCAGTCAAGGATATATCCAGCTAGGCTTTCATTGAAAATAGAAGGAGAGATAAAAAGCTTCCAGGACAAACAAAAATTAAAAGAATTTGCAAACATGAAGTCGGACCTACAGGAAATATATAAAGGGGGCTTCTAAGGAAAGAGAGAGCTTAAAAGTAATAGACCAGAAAAGAACAGAGACAATATACATAACAGTCACCTTACAGGCAATATAATGGCTCTAAATACATATCTTTCAATAATTATTCTGAATGTAAATGGACTAAATGTCCCAATCAGAAGACAGAGGGTATCAGAATGGATTTAAAAAACAAGACCCATCAATATGCTACCTACAAGAAACTCATTTTAGACCCAAAAACACCTCCAGATTGAAAGTGAAGGGGTGGAAAACAATTTACCATACTAATGGACATCAAAAGAAAGCTGAAGCGGCAAACCTTATATCAGGCAAATTATATTTTAAGCCAAAGACTATAATAAGAAATGAGGAAGGACACTATATCATACTTAAAGTGTCTGTCCAACAAGAAGATCTAACAATTTTAAATATCTATGCCCTTAACATGGGAACAGCCAATTATATAAAACAATTAATAACAAAATCAAATAAACACATTGACAGAGGGAAAGGAGGGGCAAGATGGTGCAGAAGTAGGAGACAATGTTTCGACCGGTCCCCTAAAGTGAGCTTATTATCTACCAGAACACTCTGAGCACCCATGAAATACTTATACACTTCTGGATCTCTATGAGGGCAGAAGACCCCAGTGAAAGGTAAAACATAGTGGGAACGATCAGACTGATATCAGAGGTTAAACAGAAGGGTGAGGGAGCTACCAGAAGCAACCCATTGGAAAGTCATACCCCAATATGAAAGTGTCCTGAGATTGGGTACCAGCATTAAATTGGAATCTAGTTAAAAGCACTCAAAAAGAGCAAAAGATCTTAAGGGGCAACTGGTGGAATTGGGTGGTCATGGGCACAGGCCTAAGCCCACTGACCCAGGATGGCCCCCACCAGTGATTACCCATGCCAGAGAGAGTGCAGTGGTGTAGCTTCCAGTTCCTGGTCCCAGAACCCCCAGGTTTGCGTGGCTTACACCTCTTTCACTACTCAGCTGGGGTGTACTCCCACCATTGCAAAAGGGATTCTAGTGGGAGCTCTCTAAAACCACAGAATTTTGCACTCTGCACTCACTACACTATTGGAGTCTGAACTGCCCTCTCCACTAGTGCCTGAGAGTGCTCTGCACAAGCATTAGCTGGCAGTCTCTAGGACAGGCCAAGAGTCTGGACACTCCCAGAAACTCAGCAATATCTCTGGTTGGGATCTCTTGGCAGGCAGCAACCTGAGAAACCCTGAGGACTGGGCCCCAAACAGTAGTCCCAGCAAAGGCAGTCACCGGAAGTGGACCCCCTGGATCAATAATGTTCCCGGTTTTAGTGGCAGAGGGGTGCAGAGACAACTGGGTGCTTTAGGCAACCCCTGAGATGGTGGCTGGAGATGTGCACTACCTGTGGTGGGTTGTACAGTTCAGCGGAATTTACAGAAAGGGAGTCTGTGTGTTCTAAATCCCCCAGAGGGGAGCAGACTGAGGATTCTCTCTGAGACAGAGGTTTGGGTGCAGTTTGCTTTACACTAGACTTCCAAAATGCTGCAAAAATCTGCCAAAGAACAAAAACTTCCAGAGAACAAAATCTTCAAAAACAGGTTTCCACAGAGCCCAGCCCCTTGATAAGGGGCAGGAGGACTCAACCCACGCAAGACTGACTGAAAAACAGCATGGCAGGCTCATCTGCCAGAAAGCCAGCCAAAAGAACAAGAGGACAACCACCCCAGGGTCTGCATAAAATTGTAAAACCTCAATATCAGGGGAAAACAATATATTAAACTCCCAGTATTGCCTAAAACCTATATATTTCATAGAAACAACTTTTATTTTTAAATCATTCTCACAATTCTTGTTCTTTCTTAATTTATTTAACTTACTTACCATTACAACTAGAGGTTTAATACAACATATTCCATAATAACCTTATAACTTGAACTTTTTTTTCATACATATACCTGTATTTTTACTTTTATTTTCTATTTTTTATTATACATGTAGATACAAGCTTCAAGGTAATCCTCTTTCCCTAATCAATAATACACCTATATATAAACTAGTTTTAATCTCCCTTGATCTCTGGAAGTTTGGGTCCTTTAACAAAGATATCAAGGTGCACCCAGGAAGAATTAAAATAACCTTCCTCACCCACATTGAGGATTTATAACCACCCTCTCATCTTTTTCTTCTTTCAGTGTTTCTGCACATTTGTTTTTGTTCTGGTATTATATAAATCTTATCCTTCGGGTTCATTTTGGCTGGGTTCTTTTGTTTCTTGTCATTTACTTTTGTTGGGCTTTTCGCTTGTCCATTTTTGTGTATATGCCTTATAAATCTTACCTTTGGGACCCATTCTGGCTGGGTCTTTTCTTTTTGTCTGTCGCTCTCTTTCTCTCTTTCTTTTTTTCTTTTTCTTTCTTTTTAGTGGTGACTTCCGATTGTTCAGAAGCATTCCAGGTGAACCTTGCCTGGATCACGAATTATATATTCAGCTACACATCCCCTCAGCCACCTCTCTGTGTGTAGAACAATGAAACTTGACCATTTTTTTAGACCTCACACAAAGATAAACTCGAAATGGATAAAAGACCTCAACATGAGGCAGGAATCTATCAAAATCCTAGAGGAAACATAGGCAGTAACCTCTTTGACATTGGGCATAGCAAATTCTTTCAAGATATGTCTCCACAGGAAAAGGAAACAAAAGTAAAACTGAACTTTTGGGAATTCATCAAGATCAAAAGTTTCTGCACAGCAAGAAACAGTCAACAAAACAAAGAGGCAACCCATGGAATGGGAGAAGATACTCACAAATGACACTACAGACAAAGGGCTGATATCCAAGATCTATAAAGAACTCCTCAAACTCAACACACACAAAACAGATGATCACATCAAAAAATGGGCAGAAGACATGAACAGATACTTCTCCAAAGAAGACATACAAATGGCTAACAGACACATGAAAAAATGTTCATCACCAGTAGCCATAAGGGAGACTCAAAACAAAACCACATCAGATATCACTTTACAACCAGTTAGAAAGGCCAACATCAACAAGACAGTAAGCAACATGTGTTGGAAAGGATGTGGAGAAAGGGGAACCCTCTTACACTGTTGGTGGGAATGCAAGTTGGTACAGCCACTTTGGAAAACAGTGTGGAGATTCCTTAAGAAATTAAAAATAGAACTACCCTATGACACTGCAAATGCCCTACTGGATATTTACCCCAAAGATACAGATGTAGTGAAAAGAAGGGCCAGCTGTACCCCAATGTTCATAGCAGCAATGGCCACAGTTGCCAAACTTTGGAACGAATCACAATGCCCTTCAACAGACAAATGGATAAAGAAGATATGGTCCATATATACAATGGAGTATTATGCCTCCATCAAAAAGGATGAATACCCAACTTTTGTATCAACATGGATGAGACTGGAAGACATTATGGTGAGTGAAATAAGTTAAGCAGAGAGATTCAGTTATCCTATGGGTCACTCACTTGTGGAGAATAAGGCAAAACACGAAGACATTGGGAGATGGATTTGAGAATTGAGTGGGAGGAAATTGGATGGGGAGACAAGCCATGAGAGACTATGGACTGAGAAACAAACTGAGGGTTTGGAGGGGATGGGGGTGAGGGGTTTGGTGAGCCTGGTGGTAGGTATTATGGAAGGCATTTATTGCATAGAGCACTGGATGTGGTGCATAAACAATGAATTTTGGAACACTGAAAAAAATAAAATTAAATAAAATTTAAAACAAAACAAAACAAAACAAAGAACAAACAAATAAAAGAAACACATCGACAATAATACAATAATAGTAGGGGACTTTAACACCCCACTTCCTGGAATAGACAGATCATCTAAGCAAACTATTAAAAGAAAATACAGGCTTTAAATGACACACCGGACCAGATGGATATCACAGATATATTCTGAACATTCCATCCCAAAGCAACAGAATTCACATTCTTGTCTAGTGAACATGGAACATTCTCCAGAATAGATAACATCCTGGGTCACAAATCAGGTCTAAACTGGTACCAAAAGATCATCCCCTGTATATTTTCAGACCACAGTGTTCTGAAGCTAGACCTCAATCACAAGAGGAAAGTTGGAAAGAACAAAAATACATGGAGGCTAAAGAGCATCTGTGTAAAGAATGAATGGGTCAACCAGGAAATTAAAGAAGATTTTAAAAAATCATGGAAACAAATGAAAATGAAAGCAGGACTGTTCAAAATCTTTGGGACACAGCAAAGGCCATCCTGAGAGGAACGTATATAGTGATATGAGACTTTCTCAAAAAACAAGAAAGGTTTGAGAATGGTATTCACACAACCCAACCCTACACCTAAAGGAGCTGGAGAAAGAACAGCAAAGAAAGCCTAAACTCAGCAGGAGAAGAGAAATCATAAAGATCAGAGCAGAAATCAATGAAATAGAAAGCAAAAGAATAGTAGAACAAATCCACAAAACTAGGAGTTGGCTCTTTGGAAGAATTAATAAGACTTATAAACCCATGGCCACACTTATCAAAAAAAAAAAAAAAAAAAAAAAAAAAAAAAAAAAAAAAAAAAAAAAAAAAAAAAAAAAA